>CM064882.1:21954320-22326971 GCA_003313485.2 Penstemon barbatus | reverse complement strand
GTTTTCCTTTGGCTCACCTTGTCGAAGAATTTGGAAAATCCATTGCCGATTCCTCCTTCTGATGTTAACGAGGAGCTCGATAATACTTTTATTGATCCCGAAGTCGAAGAAGAAGAGGAAGATGATATTAGGTATGACTGAGGACGTCGGTAGTGATCAGAGAATTCCGGATAGCGAGCAGGCTTCTTAAAATAGTGATTTTTTGAAATAATATTGTAACTATTTACTCGTAGGTTTTAATTGTAATTTTACCTTTTCTTCTCTTTGTACGCTAAACGTTCGTATTCTGTCAGTCGGTCTTTTCACATTCGCCGTAATAATTCAGACAAGTCATTAAATTTGCCGTAATCATTATGTGTGTGTCTTTTCAAATTCTAGCGTTTGCTCCAAGGTCAGTTTTTCTGTTTCGCGCCCTTTCTTTGGGTCTGTCGCGTCCTTTCGTGTAGTATAAATATGAAAGGTAAAAACTTGACTTATTTTTTACCGCTATACTCCTCTCTTAACAGAATACTCTTTCTTTAGCTAGTCGATAAACATTCTCGATATTAATTTGTATTTTTCCATAATCCGATCATGAGTAACCTTTTTGGTAATACTTCGTAGCGACCTTCTCGTGAGGGCGCTAGAGATAATAGACCCAAAAAACATCGAAGAGATGGGCCGTCGATTGAGCCTCCTCGTTCATCCCCAATAATTAGGTCGGAGATTGATACTCGCGTTATTGCCTCCGAACCTCTTTCTGTAGTAAACTCGTCGTTTTCAGAACCAATCTTCTCTTCTTCCACTCAAATAGGGAGCATGCCTTCGCCTGGTCGGATAGCTTTTGGCGATATGTCCAACGAGGAACCGAACTATACTATACCTGTTACTTCAAGTGCTTCTTCATTCGAGCATGTTTTTCATGGAGAGGATTTTGCTATTTCCCTTTCTTTGTCTACTTCTACTGCCCCAATCGCCAGCGGAGGGCAAGCTGGTGATGATTTTTTTGTCAATCCTTCCGCAACACAATATATCGTGCAGGATTGTCCTGATTATCTATTTAACGATACTACTGTGATGACTACTTCCTTCGAATCGGGAGGACCTTCTGGAGGTCGGACAGGTTCCAGGTCTGGTCGTCGGACCGTTATTTCTGCTTCGGGCAAGGAGACCTCCGTTAGCCCCGACGAGAGAGAATCTCCTCGTCTATTAGACGATCGATGTATCTTTGAGCAAGTCAAGGATATTATGTTGTCAGAGACTCCTCGTCCTGATGGAGTCCCTTCCAATAGTGAATTGCCTGGCTCAGTCGAGCCTGATGCTTTGTCTTGGGATCTGGGTTTAAGCACTATTTTGCCTGGTGAGCTGAAGAAGCTTGAGGGTGCTTCCAACGTACGCCTTGTTAAATCGCTGATGAAAATATGTGAACAGGTGGGCGAATCTTTTTATTTTATTTGTTTTACTTTTGGACTTCCTTCTTACATAGGGATTGTTTTCTTTTTCCAGGCTAAGTACTTTGCACTCCAGCTGGGTGTGCAAAACGATGAACTGTGGAGAAGTAAGGGTGCTTATCAACGTCGTTTGGAGTCGGAGTTGGCGAAGGTTGCTGGGCAGTCTCTCGCACTGCAGCTTGCCAATGATGATTTGAAAAAATTGCAGGAGGAAAAGTCCGTCTGGGAGAAAGAGAAAAGTGATTTGCTTCAGGCTGCTGCCTTAGCGGAGGAGTCTCAACGGCGGTCCTATGAGGAAGGATATGACGCTGGTTATCTAAAGCGTCAGGAAGAGTAGATGGCTTTTGCTGGCAACTTGACTCCTCGGAGGACTGTTTCCAGTAGTCGACCTGCTGATCGTTCTTCTTAGTGATCCTTGTTCGACCTGGCAGGCCTTGGACTGTCTCCCTTTTTTTTTTTTTTTTTTTTTTTTTTTAGTTGCCCGACTTTTGTGCATTTGTTCGGGCTAAAATTTTTGTAATGGGAGAAGTACTAAATTGGAAAATATGACCTTTTTGTAGGCAGATTCTTGCCTTGATCAATTTCCTTCTGTAGATATACTTCGTTATGCTCATTCTTCCTTTGTGCATAAATATAATGTTTGCTTCAGCAAATCAAATCTTTGTACAATGTTTGCTTCTGCAAGTCAAGTCTTTTGTTGATCAAACCCAGTATATTCCTTTGGATTACATGCACCAGCATGTTTTACGTCATAATTTAGACAATAGGTTATTCATATCGATAATGCTCATCATCTTGGTCGATGCTCAATCTAAGCCTTGTACTTTTGTCTTTTTGTGACCTAAATCTTATATAAAGAGGCTATTGTCCCTTTGTTGAACTTCGTTTTTCTTTACATCAACCTAAGGAAAAATATCCCTTTCAGTCTCTTCCAAACCTTTATGTTTCCCAGCATTAATGTTGAACAATATGTTCCTTGGCTAGTGTATTATTATATCACTTTCTTGATATGGGAGGAATTGGAAAATGTAGTGTTCACGGCCAGATCTATCCTGTTCAGACCTCCTTAAGCAATTCTTTGGTATGTTAGGCAGTTACGTCCTTGCTGTTTCGAATAAGGAGGACTATTCTCCTGATTTCTATGTCAGATATCTTGGACTCCATAGGAGTTTCTGTATAGCTTAGTCAATGGTCATCCATATGATGTATGAGGCAGTGACGTCACTCGTATGGTGAAGGGTTTGGTCTTTTATCTTTTATCTTTTATCGAGCAACTGTCCTTTTCGCTGCTATTTTAAAGCTTGTATGACTTTGTTTGTGGATTCCAGGTTTTTAAGCCATCGACCATGAAGTATGACCGTTCCGGTATGTCCGATCCGGAGTTCTTTAAGGTTTGCTTGTGTTATTTGGGCGATCGCTTCGATCCACGACCTCTTTAGTTGTCGACCAGTTGAGGCGAATAGATGGTGCCGTTCCAACTTATTTGCATTTATTACGGGGAGTCAAAGGGTCGTATCCATGTCCGTTGATCAAATACTTTTTCAGCCGTTGGATCCCTTAGATCTACCTCTATAAATAGGGGGGGTGGTTTATATTCTTCATTTGCAATTTCCCAAAAAGGATGGAGATCTCAGATTCCTTAGATTTTATTCTCCCCTCTGATCCCATTGTCTTCAAAAAATCACATTATCATGATTTGTTTATTCAAAATAGTGAAATCGTTCCCAGTCTTGTATTGACGGGTCCCATGTCAGCCCTACCTTGTATCGACGGGTCCCATGAGGCCTCAAATGTTGTTTTCACAGGTTTGAGGTCCATGGTTTCTGTTTGCACATGGAGGGTTCCTACTTGCCACTCACCCCTGCTCTTCGATGTTACCTCCGGAGTGACAATTTACCGGGGTGGGCTGGTAAACGCGCTTATCGCGACAGTCCTTGCGAGATGCTGCTTCAGAGTGAAATGTTTTATAGATAATTTAAAAGCAGTATCTTCTTGTGGGTGAATGAGTATTGCCAGTTATCTGGCTGGTAATGTTCATTTCGTCTGGAAGAACACTTGATCTTCAGAGCCTGGCCATCGAACCAAAGAAGTCGACCATCCTGAGCAGTACGCTTCTTAGGTGGTTTATCGTAATCGATGAGGTACTAGGGAGGAGATTGGTGTTTCCGTGGACATTGTCGTGAAGATCGCCGATCTTAGAGGATCATCTTATTTAAATCATTGTAACGATCTTTAAGTAGCATGTAGATCTTTGTAACGTAGGATTTTTGTATGTAACTGATTTGATGAATAAAATATTACTTTTATCCTTCGCATCTTCCTTGTCGTTAATTCTGTCATAATTTATTTATGAGTAGCATTTTCCGAGCAGACGGTTTTATACTCAGTCTATCTTCAAAACTTCAAGAGTATTAGCAGATCATTTAGATCGTTAGGAACAGAGCAAGGAGTTTTTATTGAGCGGATCAATATTTACTCAACTTGTCATAATTTAGATTTAGGTTTTTATCACCTGAAATCTTTCTGATCGTTGTAAATATATCGAGGAGTTTTTATTGAGCGGATCAATGTTTACTCAACTCTTTTTTCTTTTTTTTTGATTAGACTTAGGTTTTTAACCCGAAAGTCTTTTGACATATCGAGGAGTTTTTATTGAGCGGATCAATGTTTACTCGACTCGTTTTTAATTTAGACTTAGATTTTTAAACCAAAAGTCTTTTTGTTCGTTGGATATATATCGAGGAGTTTTTATTGAGCGGATCAATGTTTACTCGACTCGCTTTTAATTTAGACTTAGGTTTTTAACCCAAAAGTCTTTTGACATATCGAGGAGTTTTTATTGAACGGATCAATGTTTACTCGACTCGTTTTTAATTTAGACTTAGGTTTTTAGTACCTGAAAGACTTTTTGATATATCGAGGAGTTTTTATTGAACGGATCAATGTTTACTCGACTCGTTTTTAATTTAGACTTAGGTTTTCAGTACCTGAAAGTCTTTTTGATATATCGAGGAGTTTTTATTGAGTGGATCAATGTTTACTCGACTCGTTTTTAGTTTAGACTTAGGTTTTTAGTACCTGTGAGTCTTTTTGATATATCGAGGAGTTTTTATTGAGCGGATCAATGTTTACTCGACTCGTTTTTAATTTAGACTTAGGTTTTTAACCAAAAAGTCTTTAGATCGTTGAGATTGAGCGAGGAGTTTTTATTGAGCGGATCAATGTATACTCGACTCGTTTCGTTCTAATTTCCATCAATATGATTGTGCAATTCCAAGGAGTGTTAGCCGAAATAATCGATGTATAGAAAATGCTAAAAAATCTCTAATAATTGAACTGTAGGCTAAGGCCTTTGTTACAAGGATTGAAACTTGATAAAGTAAAATAAAACAATGCAGTATAATCTGCTAAAATTCATTTACCATAGTATTTCCTAAGGTTGACCGCATTCCAGGTTCTTGGTAAGGCCGTTCCATCCAAGTGTGCAATTTTGTATGAACTTTCTTCCCTACACCAATGACGATGTAAGGTCCATCCCAATTTTGTTGTAACTTTCCCACATGCTTGGATACTTCTACTTTTTTCAAGACCAAGTCCCCTTCTTTGAAGGTTCGGACGCGTACTTTTTGATTGTATGCTTTCTCCATATTAGCTTTAGTGGCTTGTAGGCGTACATCAGCTTTATCTCTTAAAGCTTCTGTTAAATCAATGTCATTTTCTCTCAACTTTTCATTTTCTTGATCATCGAACATCTCTATTCTTGGTGTTGGGATTAAGGTTTCAACAGGGATAACAGCTTCCGACCCATATACCAAGCTAAATGGGGTTTCCCCGGTTGAGCTCCTTACCGTGGTCCGATTAGCCCATAGTACTCCTGGGAGTTCATCAAGCCATTTTCCTTTGGCAGCTCCTAATCTTTTTTCCAAAGATTTTATTATCTCTCGGTTTGCTACTTCAGTTTGTCCATTTGCTCGAGGATGTCCTACCGAGGTAAAATTCTGTTGAATTCCAAGTTTTGTGCACCATTCTATTATTTGTTTTCCTGCGAATTGAGTTCCATTATCGGAGATAAGGATCCTTGGGATGCCGAATCGACAAACTATGAATTTCCATAGGAAGTTGATAACTTGGAATTGGGTTATTCGTGTGAGGGCGAAGCATTCTATCCATTTGCTGAAGTATTCTACAGCGACCAGGACATAGGATTTCTTAGATCTAGCTGCTGGGAATGGTCCCACAATGTCCATTCCCCATTGGTCGAATGGCCAACATACTGGAATTGGGTGCATGTTTTCTTCTGCTCGATGGCATATGTTAGCATGGATCTGGCAGTAATGACATTCTTGGACATATTGAGCGGCATCTTTATTGATGGTAGGCCAATAGTAACCTGTCCTGAGACATTTTAAGGCCAATGTCCTTGATCCGCTGTGATTTCCTGCATCCCCTTCATGAATTTCTCGAAGTATATCGATGGTTTGTGATTCAGGGACGCATTTTAGAAGAATTCTTGATACCGATCTTCAGTAGAGTTTTCCTTCTACAAGTGTATACTTAGGAGCTCGATATCTTATTTTCCGAGCTTCATTTTGGTCAGGTGGTAATTTTCCTTCCCGAAGATATTCTATCATCGGTGTCATCCAGTTTTCTTCGGCTTCTTCGATTTCCATTATATCGACTACTGGTGTTTCATCGATGTCGATCGCCGGTGTATTAGAGATCAACCAGTTGATCATCCGTTCGGTCTTTCCGTCATGGGATCCTGTGAATCTGGATAGCTGATCAGCCCATTTATTTTCCGAACGTGGGATGTTCTGGATACTGAAGCTTTCAAATTTCTTAGCTAGTGTCCTCACTTTGGCGAGGTATTTGACCATATTGAATTCTTTAGCCTCGTATAGGCCTTCAATTTGTCTTTGCACTAATTCTGAATCAGTTAGTACTTTAAGACTTTTTATGTTGGCTTTGATTGCCATCTCCATTCCCGCAATCAACGCTTCATATTCAGCTTCATTGTTTGTTACGACGAAGTCCAACGTTATTGCGTAATTCAAATCTTCTTTATTTGGTCCGGTGAAGTTGATTCCGGCGCCTCCTCCTTCTCGGCATGAAGCACCGTCGACATGCATTAACCAAGTTTGGTTTTCTACGATCAAGACATCGTCGTTGAGGCAACTCGACGATTCAGTTGTCTGTGTCGGTGTTTCTAATATAAAATCAGCCAATACTTGGGCTTTAATTGCGATTCTTGGTTTGTAATCAATTTCAAACTGGCCTAGTTCGATCGCCCATTTAACTAGTCTTCCTGAGGCTTCTGGTTTTGCTAAGACTTGTCTTAGCGGTTGATTTGTCAAAACCACTATTTTGTAAGTTAAAAAGTAAGGTCGAAGTTTCCGTGCAGCCACCACTAAGGCCAGCGTGAATTTTTCAATTTCCAAATAATTCTTCTCAGCTCCCCGCAATAATTTGCTTAGATAATAGACGGGCTTATGTTCTGAGCCTTCGACTTTAATTAGTACTGAACTAATTGCTACGTCGGAGATGGAGATGTACATATACAATGGTTCTCCTTCCGTTGGTTTTGCCAACATCGGTGGTGTTGTCAAATATTCTTTGAGTTGCTCGAAGGCTTGATCGCATTCTCCGGTCCAAACAAAATTCTTTGCCTTTCGGAGAGTTTGGAAAAAGGGGAGGCTTTTGTCAGCTGACTTCGATATGAATCTGTTTAATGCTACGATCTTCCCAACTAAGCTTTGTACTTGGGAGATGGCTTTGGGAGGTTTCATTTCAGTTATGGCTCGGATTTTTTCTGGGTTGGCTTCTATTCCGCGTTGGTGAACTAAATATCCCAAGAATTTTCCTGATTTGACACCAAAGGTGCATTTTGCGGGGTTTAACTTCATATTATATTTTCTTAAGATCTGAAAGCATCGATCGAGATGTTTTACGTGATCCGCTTCGTTCATACTTTTGACCAGCATGTCGTCCACGTAGACTTCCATCAATTCTCCGATTAACTCTTTGAACATTAGGTTTACTAACCTTTGGTAAGTAGCTCCGGCATTTCTTAAGCCGAATGGCATTACTATGAAGCAATATACTCCCTGCTTGGTTACGAATGCAGTCTTTTCTTGGTCCCGCTCATCCTTGTATATTTGATAAAACCCTTGAAAGGCATCCATCATGCTGAATATCGCGAAGCCAGCGGTCGAATCGACCAATAGGTCGATCCTCGGGAGGGGATATGGGTCGCGCGGGCATAACTTGTTAAGATCAGTAAAATCATTACACATTCTCCATTTGTTGTCCTTTTTATCCCCTTTTGCCACTAGGACAACATTGCACAGCCATTCTGAGAAGTGTATTTCTCGGATTTGTTTCGCTTCAAGCAGTCTTTCTACCTCGGCTTTAATAATCTTATCTTTTACCGGTCCATGATTTCTCTTCTTCTGTCTGGCGGGTTTCGCCAAAGGATCTATTTTTAGGGAATGCTTGATTATTCGAGGATCGATTCCTTCAATGTAATTTGCGCTCCAGGCGAAGACGTCGGCATTGTCTCTGAGGAAGTCGATTAGCATTATTTCCCCTTCTTTGCTCAGTTTTGTACCTATTCTCGTTGTTTTGGACGAGTCCCCTTGTACAAGAATTATATCCTTATGTTCTGGAGGTTTCAATGATAAATCTAGCGGTTCCTTTCCCTTTTTATCCATTCGATCGGTACTTGGGATTTCACTTTTATTTCTGCTAAGATCTTCTTCGATCTTCCTTTTACTTGGAGTAATCGATTTTGGGTGTTCTTTCATAGTTAACGAGGTACTGTAGCAGTCCCAAGCCATGCAATGGTCGTTCGTTATTTCTCCGATGCCTCTATCTGTCGGAAACTTTATCTTCTGATGATAAGTAGAGACAATAGCTCGGAATAAATTGAGAGCTGGTCGTCCCAATATTGCGTTATAAGCGAAAGGGGTTTCTACTACTAGAAATTTTACTAGTTTCACTGTCCGGTGGGGTATTTTTCCGAGCGATACGCTTAAGGTTATTGTTCCGCTGGGGATGATTTTGGACCCTCCGAATCCTATTAATGGTGTAGCTACTTTCTGCAGGTTTATCTGTCCCAAGTCCATTTGGGCTAAAACTTCTCGGGAGATGATATTGGCTGAGCTCCCATTATCGATCAGGATTCTCTTGACATTGTAGTTTGCTATTTCTAGCGAGATTACCATCGGGAAGTCGGGGTTATCCTCTTTTGTGTCCCAGACGATATTTTTAGGTGCTTCGCCTTCGTTAAAGCTGATCGGCTGATCGTTTGATGGCCTGCTTTCCAGGGTCCAAATTTCTTTTGGGTATTTTGAGTTTCCAATTATGGATCGGGCTGTTCTTCGTCGGGCGTTACGACTATCTCCACCCGCGGGCCCCCCGGATATCGTATGGATAGTTCCATTGATCTGGTCGTGATTCAACTCCTGAGTAGGTCGGCGTTCAGGTGACCTTCGATGAGAACTTCTCCTTTGATTACCGTTCTGAGGGCTTCTACTTCTTTCCCTTTTGCGATTATCTCGCTCTATGTATTCGTCAAGTTTTCCTTGTTCGATTAGTTTTTCAACTTCTCTCTTAAAGTGAAAACAATTCTCCGTTCGATGTCCATGTGCCCTATGGTACTTACAGTATTGATCGTAGTTTCGAGACCCTGGTCTTGGCTGCGCGATTTTCCTCGCCTCGGGAATCCAGTTATTTCTTTCTAGAACTTCCAATATTTCTTCCATTGGAGCATTTAACCTTGGGTGTTCTACATGATTCACCCTGCTTCTGATTGGTTATTCATGGTTTCTTGGTCTTTGGTAGAAATTAGGTTGCCTATCTTGGTCGGCTTTGTTGTATTCCAATCGCTGGAAAACATTACCTGGAAGATCGCTCGTAATCCAAAGATTTTTGGGCAGGAAACCTGTCATGCCGTTTGGAGCCTAAAGTTGTGGCTTTGTTTTTGTTTTTATCCTTAAAGGAATTCATCTCTTCTTGGGTCATATACTTAGACGCCAAGCTCATAATGTCGGCAAACGTTCTCGGTTGTTTTCGACTGAGGGCGTTTCCAAACTGCCTATTTTTAGTGAGGTCGAAGAGGATAGAAATTATGCAATCGATATTCGGAGAATCGATTTTGAGTAATTCCACGTTGAATCTCGCCAACCAATTTCTTAGGGACTCTCCCTCTTGTTGGTGTATGGTTCCTAGGTAGCTCATCGGGAGTTTTTGTCTTTTATGACTGGCAAACTGCTGCGTTAGTTTATTGCATAATTCCCGGAAACTGAATATAGAGTTGGCCGGCTATTTGGCAAACCAATCCAGCGCGAGTCCTTCGAATGTGGTCACCATTAACTTGGCGGTGAATTCGGCGGAGTGGGCATATAAATTCATTATGTTCGTAAAGCTAAAGATATAATCATCCGGGTCGGTGGTTCCATCATATCGTGGTAATCTACCTGGGACCTATCCCGTGGATTGTGCCTCTTTTATTTCCCTGCAGAAAGGAGAACAAGCCGCAAGGCTTTCCTGGAGTTCCGCAGTCCGGGCCCATGGGTTTGAACAGATCGTAGGTGTTGTTCGAGTCGCTCCTATACCATCCTTTCAATTTCTCTTTCTGAGAATTGAGTCGCTCGCGGTCGATCTGGGATTGCATCATCTATGTCATCCTCGATAGGGATGATTGTTCGTTCCTTCGATCCGCTGCGACCCGCTTGTGGTATTCTTCGACCAGGTCTTCTTCGGGGATGGTTATCGGAGGGTTTAGAATTGACCTGCTGTGGGCTGTGTAGCGAGCGTCGCTCACTTGCTGGGCTGTCAGCTTGTTGAGAGGTTCGTTTGTTTGGCCTTGGCACTCCTGGAGCAGGAGTTGTCTTGGCAGCCGTAACGTTTCGAGGAATTTGATCTAGTACTAGTAATTCTTCTGGAGAGAGTGATTTGAAAAGCATTGCTATTTGTCGCAATTTCTCCTGAGCGCCAGGGAGAGGAACGGGGACTTCGGGGCCTTCTGGTTCTTCCCGTATGGCACCGGGAAGGCCTCCTTGGGGTCCCTGCTGTCGGGGGTGTGTATCTTGGACATTCTCGTCGGTATTGGGAACGTTATTATTGTTGTTGTCCTGTATGTCTTCCGATGTTTTATGGCCGGTGGTTGTATTGCTTCTCGCTCCAACACGAGCGCTTTTCCTTGGGCGAGCCATGTGTCAATCGAATAATTAACCTAGCCCCACGGTGGGCGCCAACTGATTTAATCGGATTTCGTCTGGTTAATTGAATATCAGTGAATTTGTGATATCGGGGGGGTTTACGATATTTATGTATATAATTAGTAGGGCTCTGTTACTTTATTCCGGATGGATCGATTACAAAGAAAAGCAATATTCAAGAAGAAGAAGTAAAACCACAAACAAAGCTAATAACACATCAATATGGAGATCAAAAGCTATGAATAATATTGAATCTTATTCAGTGGTGCTGCAATAAGCGGTGTATAATCAGGTATTCTTGGAGTTGAGGGATTTCGTAGTTGTCTAATACAATGATTAACTAGGTATTTATACAATGTTAAACCTAGCGTTACAAGGAAACATAGTCCTAATAGGACTCGGCCCAAATGTCCTTCTTGGGTCCGGAGTATTGTCTTCTGATCGAAGAGAGCTGTATTCGGCCTGGTCGATGAGATGATCTTGAACAGCCTGATTTGGTCGAACTGATCTCAATGTCTTTAGTCGATAGTACAGTATGTAGGGTGCGAAATAGCCCCCATCAGACCTGGGGTTTCTCTCTCAAAGTCTATGGCCCCAAAGACAGTTGAAGAGAGAGAAAGGATGTCTAGGATACCTTATGCATCCGCGGTAGGGAGCATAATGTATGCCATGCTATGTACAAGACCGGATGTGGCACAAGCTCTTAGTGTAACGAGCCGCTACCAATCCGATCCCGGTGACAGTCACTGGGAAGCCGTGAAGGCAATTCTTAAGTACTTGAGAAGAACTAAAGAACTGTTCTTAGTATACGGTAATGGAGATTTGAAGCTTGAAGGTTACACTGATTCAAGTTTCCAAAGTGATGTGGATGACTCCAAATCTATGTCGGGATATGTGTTCTGCCTCAATAACGGTGCGGTTAGTTGGAAAAGTTCCAAACAAGAAACCATAGCCGATTCAACTACTGAGGCGGAGTATATTGCAGCATCAGATGCCGCAAAAGAAGGTGTTTGGATGAAAAACTTCGTCCAAGAGTTGGATGTTGTGCCTAGCATTGCCGAGCCTATTATTATCTTTTGTGATAATAATGGAGCTATTGCGCAAGCAAAGGAGCCAAGATCTCATCAAAGATCCAAGCACATAATGAGACGATACCATTTGATCCGTGAGATCACTGGTAGAGGCGACATAAAAGTTGAGCGTGTTGACTCGGAAGAGAACGTGGCGGACCCACTGACTAAACCCCTATCGCAAAAGGTCTTTGAAAAACATCTTATGAAGATGGGACTAAGGACCATGGGTAATTGGCTTTAGGGCAAGTGGGAGATTGTTAGGGTAGTGCCCAACAAGCCAATTAATGACTTGTAATCTACTCTTGTAAAAACAATCTGGTTTTGATTAATAATATTTAATTGGCCATATTCATTAATTGTAATCAATCAACAATTAGATGAAGTCCTTAGATCACAAATGACTATGGGGCATGGCATCGATCCAATCATGGAATAAGCCTCTAAGGTCGTGATCTAAAATTGTTCTGAGTCATAGAACCCATTGAGACAGGACATCGATGGGATCGGATAGACTCACACAAATATACATGTTCCAATAGTTGGAAGGCGTTGTGTTTCCATGGATGCTGGTATGTGGATACCAGTGTATACAAGTGGGTGGTTTGTTGTAGAACAAATGCACCGAACGCCCCACCGAGAGAATCTTGTCTTGGAGGCATAAAATGCACATCGGTGACAAAGTATTCTCTCATTTATGCTAGTGTACGGATATTAGTCCTTCGACTTGAGATGGTTAGAGTAATCTCATGTGTGGGTGCTTATACTTTGATGTATTTCCCGACCACTTACTAGCGGGTCTATATGGTTTTACGTTGGTGATGAGGGATATTTCGGATTTCCGCTTTTCTTCTTTACAACTACATAAGATCGAACGTTATTTATCTCGAAAGATCCAGTTCGACCCCGATGTCGGAATACTGTAAATACAAGGCTACCCTGGATCCAGAATTACTGTTGGGTCAAGCTCTGACCCAAACTTATGGGCCGAAGAATTGCACATCTGCGGGTAGACCACCTGAACCCCTTTTTCAGCTATAAATACCCCATGCATTTATGATGCTGGACACAATTTTCCAGGTGCTCCCTCCTCGAAGCTGTTGCTCGGAACCGTTTGGAGCATAGACTTAGGATCATATGTATTTCACCCTCTAGCTTGTACGGCATCCAATAATGCTCGAATAGGACCTTTGAATACTTGTATTTGTACTCATTCAATTCGAATACAATTACTTTGGTCTTTGCTTTACTTTATTATTGTCATTATTGTATTACATCCCACCCTTGATCGAACTAACGAAACCACGTAAGATCAATTGGCGCCCACCGAGGGGCCTTATTCGAGTATTAGATCGAAATATGCCTACTACGAGGAGGAATACGTATGTTAGAGGAGAGCCTTCCCATGCAGGGGGAGCACAAAATTCTGTCAACAATGAACCTGATAATCTATCGCGCGCTGCACAACAACAACCGGAGGCGCCACCGGCGGTTCCACAAGATAACATTCCAATACACACGACCATTGGTGACTTAAGATCTATAATAGGCACAATGTGCAGGGAATTCATGAATAGCGGAAGGGCAGATCAGTCACCCGTCGACTAACCAGGGATTCAGGGAAGACCAGAGATACCTTCATCGAACTTGCAAAAGGAAAATGATATGTCGCATGCCCCATCGACACATCCACGTCGAGCTGCACCCTCGAAAGCCAATGCCCGGTCTGAAAACCCACCTGCACAAGTGCACGATTTGGAAGATTCTGTTGTGGGGGAAAGTCACACCGCTGGCGCTGTAAGAAGAAACAAACCAATTTGCAAGAGAGTCACTGAATCTGAATTGGAGAAAATAGTACAGGAAAGGGTGGCTAAAAAATTGGAAGAACAGGATACTATGATAGAGATTCCCTTCACTAATCAAGCTGCCAGGCAAGCGGGGAACACCCTGACTAGAGGAAACCTACGAGAGAGGGAGGTCTCGAATAATATCATGCGATGTTCCCCCTTTTGTCGAGAAATACGCGAAGCTCGAAACACAGAAACGGTGCCGACCAGGCTCCCTCGGTATAACGGGACTACCGACCCCGGCGAACACATTAACAGCTTTGTTAATGTTATGAATTTGTATGGACACTCGGATAATTTCTGTTGCAAGATTATGGTCACCACTTTAGAAGGGATTGCCCTCGATTGGTTTGGAAAGTTACCTCCGAACTCCATATTTTCTTTCGAAGAATTTTGCGATAAACTGAAGCATCAATTCGCTAGCCAGAGGAAGCCAAGATTGCCAGCAAATCATCTGGGCACTGTGAAACAATTGGAAGGAGAGACGTTGAGGCAATGGCTGGCAAGATTTAGTATTGAGCTCTTGAAAGTGGATACCCCGCAGATTGAATACCTGTCCTCGTTGATGTTCGAGCTGACCAGAAGCACCCAGTTTGGGAACGCATTATGTAGAAAGCAACCAAAATCCTTCGAACGGATAATGGAAATTGCTGAAAAGTATATGATACAGGAAGAGATGAACAAATTGAAGAGTTCACATCTAGATAAATCTCATCTCAACAAAAAGCATGATCGGGCTCCGATCCCAAAACCAGGTGATTATGGAGGGTCGAATAAAGGATCCGTTTGGCAGCGAATCAACACTTTTAAGCCGCATATGCCACCCCAAGGACCGAATTCGTATGGACCCCCTTATGAGCGAAATCGAGCCCCAAGGCCGGGTAAAATTCAATTTACTGAGCTTAACAGTTCAAAAGAAGAGGTGCTGACCGTATTGGAAGAAGGGAATTTAATTCCGGAAGCCCAAAGGATCACACAGGCGAGGCCGGGCGCGCCTGGATATGACCAATACTGTCGATATCATCGAGCTAGAGGCCACAGTATGGAAAATTGTTATCAGTTGAAGGTCGAGATCGAAAAGTTAATCAACCAAGGAAAACTCAAAGAATTTGTTAAGAATGGCAACTATAATAATCGCTACAGATCCCGTAGTCCGAGAAAACTTAGCGCTCGGCAGAGACAAATTCAAAATCAGGCGGATGAGCAATCGAACGGTGTGATCAACATGATTGCAGGTGGACCTGCGGGTGGAGATAGTAGGAATGCCAGAAAAAGGACTTTAAGGTCAATCAGGACAGGAGTGTCCACAAAAAGGGAAGTTCTATCTTTGGAGTTTCCATCAATGGAGAATCAAGTCATCAGCTTTAGCGAGGCGGATCGCCCCGCAGATGTTAGTTGGGACACGAATGAAGATGATCCAGACTTTTCCATGGTGTTAACACTAAGGATTGCAAATTTCGAGGTCAAAAGAGTGCTGGTCGATAACGGGAGCTCAGCAAACATAATTTCATCAGAAGCTCTTGCAAGAATGAAACTCTGTCATCCACGATTGGATAAGGTAACCACCCCTTTGGTCGGTTTCGGGGGATCGGAAATCACTCCGCTCGGAACCATACTTTTGAGTACCACTCTAGGATTAAAACCAAAGAATGTCACGAGAATGATCAAGTTCCTCGTGGTGGACAAGTTAACTTCAGAATTAGAGAAACTCAAAGGTATTTACGAACGTGAGAAGAGACACTCTGAGCTTCGTGAGAAAGAAGCTTACATTCGCGGGTATACTGATCGTAGTGCTGAAGTTCGAAAGATCCTTTCCGAAAATAATATCGTTTAGTAATACTGTGGTTTTCCTTGTGGACCTGCGGGTGGAGATAGTAGGAATGCCAGAAAAAGGACTTTAAGGTCAATCAGGACAGGAGTGTCCACAAAAAGGGAAGTTCTATCTTTGGAGTTTCCATCAATGGAGAATCAAGTCATCAGCTTTAGCGAGGCGGATCGCCCCGCAGATGTTAGTTGGGACACGAATGAAGATGATCGAGACTTTTCCATGGTGGTAACACTAAGGATTGCAAATTTCGAGGTCAAAAGAGTGCTGGTCGATAACGGGAGCTCGGCAAACATAATTTCATCAGAAGCTCTTGCAAGAATGAAACTCTGTCATCCACGATTGGATAAGGTAACCACCCCTTTGGTCGGTTTCGGGGGATCGGAAATCACTCCGCTCGGAACCATACTTTTGAGTACCACTCTAGGATTAAAACCAAAGAATGTCACGAGAATGATCAAGTTCCTCGTGGTGGACACCCCGTTTGCTTATAATGCCATCTTGGGAAGACCCGCTCTGAATACTTTTAAGGCTATCGTATCCACCTACCATCAGAAGATAAAGTTCCCAACTGACGGAGGAGTAGGTGAGATGAGGAACGACCAGTACATGGCTTGGGAATGTTACAGTTCGTCCTTAACTATCAAGGAAAAGGTGGAGCCCGAGCTCCCTAACAAAAGAAAGATAAATGAATTAGTCTCTAACTCCAGAACTCCGATTCCTGATTATGAAAGACTAGATGGAAAGAAAGGGAGGATCGTTGACATGAGTGTTCAAGCACCTGATCACAAAAAGGTGAACTTGATACCTGGATCTCCAGAAAAATTCACAAAAATAGGAACGGAGCTAAGTAATTGCATGGAAGCAAAGCTCATCGGATTCTTACAGAAAAATGTGGATGTCTTCGCATGGAGTTCGGACGACATAGTAGGAATCGACCCGCGTGTGATAACGCACTCCTTAAATATTGACCCAAAGGCCAGACCGGTGAGGCAGAAGAAGCGTAATCATGGGCGAGAGAAAGACAAGATAATTAACGCAGAGGTCGATAGATTGTTAGCAGCAGGACAAATCAAGGAGATAAAATTCACGGAATGGCTATGCAATGTGGTATTAGTCTCCAAGGGGGAAAAGGTCGAGAACAAATGGAGAATGTGCAATGATTTCACCGACTTGAACAAATTATGTCCAAGGGACCCTTACCCTTTACCTCGAATTGACATGCTCGTAGATTCCACTGCAGGATTTGTGTTGTTTAGCATGATGGATGCATTTCAAGGATTTTATCAGATCTTCATGAACGAAAGAGATCAAGACAAAACGGCATTTATCACCGAACGAGGGGTGTACTGTTTCATCGTTATGCCCTTCGGTTTAAGGAACGCAGGTGCAACATATCAGAGGCTGGTCAATATGATGTTCAAAGAATTAATAGGAGAAATTATGGAAGTATATGTAGATGACATGCTCGTAAAAAGCATGTCTGAAGAGGAGCATATTAACCATCTTGATAAGTGTTTTCAAATCTTGAGAAAGTATGGAATGAAGTTAAATCCGGCAAAGTGCACTTTTGGGGTGCGATCAGGAAAGTTCCTTGGCTATTTAGTTCATGAGAGGGGGATCGAAGCTAATCCAGAAAAAATCCGAGCGATCACTGATCTCAATCCACCGAGGAAACTCTCGGACATTCAAAGTCTGATCGGAAAAATCATCTCGTTGAATAGATTCATCTCCAGATCCGCTGACAAGAGTTTACCTTTCTTCAAGCTGTTGCGTAAATCTAAGAACTTCGAGTGGAACGATGAATGCGATAAGGCTTTCGAAGAACTGAAAGCGTACTTAATCTCGACACCCATGCTAGCAAAACCGTCCGAAGGGGAACCCCTATATTTGTACATAGCTGTGTCAGAAGAAGCAATTAGTTCGGTTCTGGTCAAACTAGAAAAAGCTGAACACAAACCAGTTTATTATTTGAGTAAATTGTTGCAGGGTGCCGAAAAGAACAATATGGAAATTGAAAAATTTGCACTTGCCCTAATTGTGGCTGCCCGGAGATTAAGGCCCTATTTTCAAACGTATAAAATCATTGTTTTAACTAACCAACCTTTAAGACAGGTCATGTCCAAGCCAGAAGCTTCAGGCAGGTTAATAAAGTGGGCGGTCGAGCTCAGCCAATTCGAAATTGAATACAGACCACGAGTCGCTGTTAAGGCGCAGGTGCTAGCTGATTTTGTGCTTGAATCAACTAGCATATCGAACGGCAAAGAAGGAACAACCTCGGAATTAGGTATGGTGGAAGAAGCAAACGATCAAGTTTGGCTGATGCATGTGGACGGATCTTCGACCAAAGAAGGCGGTGGAGCTGGGATCCACTTCCAAGGGCCCAATGCTGAAGACCTGAGCTATGCGATAACTTTGGACTTTGCCGTCACCAACAATGAGGCCGAATATGAAGCATTGATAGCTGGATTGGAAATGGCCATTAAGGCAAAGGTAAAATCGATCGTCGTGCTAACAGATTCGGAACTTGTTCATAGACAGGTGAAAGGCACTTATGAAGCCAGAGAGTTCAACATGATTAAATATCTGAACAAAGTGAGGAAGTTAATCTCAGAGTTCGATAAATTTGACATTCAACCAATACCAAGGGAGGAGAATCTCTGGGCCGACATACTATCGAAGTTTACAGGACTGGCCGACGGAAAGACTGAGAGGACAATCACTTGGCTGCTATCAAATATGTCTGCTATCGAGTTAGATGCAGCCCCTGCAATTGATATTATGGAAATTGAAGAACCGAACGAGTCATGGAACGACCCTCTTATCGCCTATCTTAGGGACGGGAAACTGCCGGAAAACGTAAACGAGGCTCGAAGAATCAAATATAGAGCGCCGTCGTTTACTTTGATGGATAATCAACTCTATAAGCGCTCCTCTTCGGGTATTCTATTGAAATGTATCCGCAAAACGCACTACGAGGCAATATTGAGAGAGATTCATGAAGGGGAAGCAGGAAATCATTGTGGAGCTCGAGCGTTAGCTCTTAAATGCTCAAGATCTGGATATTATTGGCCTACACTCTTTTCTGATTCTGTCGAGTATGTGAAAAAGTGACATCACTGTCAAATTCATTCGAACTTGATACACCAACCGGCCGAACATATGCATTCGATCCCTATTTGTTGGCCCTTCGACAAATGGGGCATCGATATTGTGGGACCTTTCCCAACAGCGCGAGCCAGAAAAAATTATGTACTAGTAGCGGTGGAATATTTCAGCAAGTGGGTCGAATGTGTTGCCTTGACCAAAATCACCCAATTTCAAGTCATTAATTTTCTATGGAAAAATATAGTCTGCAGATTCGGAATCCCCAGGGTTCTGATATCAGATAACGGAACGCAGTTTGCAGGAAAAAGGGTCACGGATTGGTGTAAAAGATTTGGAATACAACAGAACTTTGCGTCTGTTGGCCACCCTCAGGCTAATGGACAAACTGAAGTAATAAATCGGGAAATTGTTCGGTCTCTGGAGAAGCGCTTATCGGAAGCAAAGGGAAAATGGCTGGATGAACTACCGGGAGTATTATGGGCCAACAGGACAACAGTCAAAGCAGCAACTGGAGAAACTCCATTCAGTTTGGTTTATGGGTCGGAGGCTGTTATCCCAGTAGAGAATCTTATACCTTCTCCCAGGGTCGAATTTTATGATCCCGAAGAAAACCAATTGATGAGGCAGGTGGAAGTTGACCACGCGGATGCTCGAAGGGACCGCGCAAAGTTGAAAATTCAAGCCGCCAAGGCCAACATGGAAAAGTCCTATAATCGGAATGTGAGGATTCGATCCTTCAAAGTGGGAGACCTGGTGCTCAAAAAAGTGGAAGTATCAAAGCACGTAGGAAAACTACAGCCCAATTGGGAGGGCCCATTCGTGATCGTATAAGTTGGAAAAAAAAGGTTCTTATAAGATTGCACACCCTAACGGAGAGATACTGCCTCGAGCTTGGAATGCGATCAATTTAAGAAGATATTATGGAAGATAGTTACAATCGAGGCTTCTACTTTTTAGTTATCTTGTTCTGTTTTCTTTGACTATTACTATTTGGCAAACTATGTGTGTTTAATGAAGAATTGGGTTATTTGAAGAATGTTTATTCGGACTATTTATTCAATGAAAGCTTATTTCGCCTACATTCTTACTTATTCGTCATATTCCTGATATTCTCGATCTATATTCATTAATATCAATCTCTATTTTTCTCTATCAACTATTGAAAGGGTGAAAGCCTCTGCTATGACCCTCGAGCTAAAAAACGCTCTAAAAACGACTAAGGGTGAAAGCCTCTGCTATGCCCCTTAGATCGAAACTATTGAAAGGGTGAAAGCCTCTGCTATGACCCTCGAGCTAAAAAACGCTATAAAAACGACTAAGGGTGAAAGCCTCTGCTATGCCCCTTAGATCGAAACTATTGAAAGGGTGAAAGCCTCTGCTATAACCCTAGGGCTAAAAATGCTCTAAAAACGACTAAGGGTGAAAGCCTCTGCTATGCCCCTTAGATCGAAATTATTGAATGGGTGAAAGCCTCTGCTATGACCCTAGGGCTAAAAATGCTCTAAAAACGACTAAGGGTGAAAGCCTCTGTTATGCCCCTTAGATCGAAATTATTGAATGGGTGAAAGCCTCTGCTATGACCCTAGGGCTAAAAATGCTCTAAAAACGACTAAGGGTGAAAGCCTCTGCTATGCCCCTTAGATCGAAATTATTGAATGGGTGAAAGCCTCTGCTATGACCCTAGGGCTAAAAATGCTCTAAAAACGACTAAGGGTGAAAGCCTCTGCTATGCCCCTTAGATCGAAATTATTGAATGGGTGAAAGCCTCTGCAATGACCCTAGGGCTAAAAATGCTCTAAAAACGACTAAGGGTGAAAGCCTCTGCTATGCCCCTTAGATCGAAATTATTAAATGGGTGAAAGCCTCTGCTATGCCCCTTAGATCGAAATTATTAAATGGGTGAAAGCCTCTGCTATGCCCCTTAGATCGAAATTATTAAATGGATGAAAGCCTCTGCTATGCCCCTTAGATTGAAACAAACATTCTATTGAAAAATCGAAACATTCTATGGAAGTTAGATCGAAATAAACGTTCTATTGAAGATTGATCTAAGTCCTATTAAAATTTCTCCACGACGACTATGGCGCCGAAAAAAAAAAAAAAAAAAAAAAAAAAAAAAAAAAAAGGAGAGAGACGGAGAATATCATTCCAAGCAAATATTATATCATTACAACAAGGGTTATACTACAACAAGAAAGGAAAACCGTTACAACAAGGATGGTGTTACAAAGAGAAGTCTTAACTCATAATACAAAGGAAAACCACAGTATTACTAAACGATATTATTTTCGGAAAGGATCTTTCGAACTTCAGCACTACGATCAGTATACCCGCGAATGTAAGCTTCTTTCTCACGAAGCTCAGAGTGTCTCTTCTCACGTTCGTAAATACCTTTGAGTTTCTCTAATTCTGAAGTTAACTTGTCCTGAGATATTCTCTCCTTGAAAAATCTGTTAGCTTCCAATGCACGTTCCAGCTCGATCTTCTTCCCAATAAGCTCGAGCGAAATAGAGGTCCGCTGTTCGAACTCATGTTTGGCCAATGCATAAAGCTTAGACAAGACCACCCTAGCCTGAACTTACAAGAAAATATATTATAACGGAAATAAAGAGATTAAATAGTCATGACAAAGAGGTGAGAATGAATTACTTGGGCAAGAGATTCCAACCCAGAATAAAACAGGAACGAGGAATATTCTCCAGTCGAAAAGTCACCCTCGGAGATAGAAACATTGGACCGAAGAAGGGCCAGGTCGGTTTTCTCGTGTGACACTTTGTCAAAAGGAGTTATGTCCCTTTTAAACAAAGATCCGCTGACCAACGAAGATACGGATTGAGAAGGAACGTGCCCAGTGACATCCTCCGCAAAAGAAACCTTTTTTATTCTCTTGTTGGAGCCCCTAGTTTTCGAACACGAAGAAAGGGCAACGGTCGAGTGTTTATTCCCCTCATGGAAATTTTGCTGATCAGAACTAGTAGATGTAATTGCTGATCGATTTCTTTTCCTTAATTTTCTACTAACACTTGGCCTGGGAAAAGGCGTGGAAGGAATCACAAGAGCGTTCGAATTTTTATTCATCCCTCAGTTCTCGGGTAAAGATTCAACCAAAACAATTTTTTTAAAAAGGAAGCTCCGAACACTGTGAGCAATGCCGATGCGAAAGCAATTAAAAGTGCCCTCGCTACTTATAAGAAAAACGACATCATGCAAAATCGCAATGACTGGTAAATCACTACTCCCAAGAGAGATTCAATGACGCAGCTGAGTACGCAAGACTGATGTTATAAAATTTAGCAGAAAGTTCAAACAGGCAATAGCCTAAAATAGCATAAGGGAAAAGAGATTCAAATTCAAGCACCCACTAAATATGCAAGAGCAAAAGATTACAAGTACATTGGTTCGCTAAGTCAGTCAAATTACATAGCGATCGTTATTGATTAAGACTCTTTCACGCCTGAACCATGGTCTGATCTATCTAGCTCCTCTGATTCGCTAGAACTGCTTTCCGAGCCGTCGGAATCACCTTTATTCGAGCTGCTGCCTTCTCCATCATGACTTTGCGCATCAGACGCAGATTTACTCGAACCAGAAGAAGGGGTGCCTTGTTCACTCTGACCGAGGGAATCCCCTTCAATATCCACATCTTCGCTTTCGGATTGGGCTTCGAGCTCATCAGGATTTGGCATCGGTGCACGAAATTCCTCAAGAAAAGGAGCAAACTCGTGAGTGGCAAATTCCTCGAGCTTAGGAGGAAGGGAAGACGCTTTATAGTCTTTACCAAAGATATTCTTGTAAGGATTCATCTTAGGAAGGAAGTCATCAAGGGCGCCTTCGATTTTAGCAGCTGTAAGGAGATGCTGAGCTCCTTTAAAGTAGAAGGATTGATTAATTTCTCCCGACCGTAATCGAACCAAGGCGTCGAGGATCGGAGACTCTAGGAACTCCCTTATGGCGGGAAGCCTGGCTTCGACTCGACCCCGTTCATAAGATTGTTCGGCAGACACTTTGGTTTGCTCGAGCTCCTGCTTTAATTTCCCCACTTCATCCTCTAAGGCCCTCTTTGTTTCCAACTCTTTCCTAGTTCTCTCGAGTTCAATCTCGACCTCAGACAACTTAATCTTGGTATCCTCTAGCTGACTGGCCTTCGCAGCTTCATCCTTCAGAACATCGCATAAGGCTTTCTGTACCGCCTGAGACTCTTCGCTCAATACGGACAGTCGAAGAGCAGTTTGAGTAAATAGGTCTCCGGCCTGTAAAGGAAAAGATACGTAAAAGCACGAGATAAGGTTTATAGGGAAAAAGCTAGAAACTTTCGGAATTAGGAAGTACCATCTGCTGAGCGTGGGCATAATCGCCAAATATCTCAAAATCGTTTTTAACAAAAGATTGGATAGTATCATCCCGGAATCTCCCAGCCAAGAACATCCGGAGAGACTTATCCACCGTATGCTCACCCTCCGAACCCAAATCAGATTCGATGGTCCCACAGTGCGGATATCCGGCCGCCCTCGGTCCTTGCAGATGATCCTCGATGAAATCTGCCAAATCTGGCTCGGAATGACCAGCCCGGCATGATATAGGGTTCGGCCCTCGAGCAAAAGGCTTGACTCTCCTGGAGGACTCAGGAACATTGCTACTTCTTTTGCGATTCATCCTGGCCTGCAAAATCTCTCTGGCACGATCCTCCAGGAGAGTATAGTTACTGAACCCCTCGTCGTTCGGGTTGGAGGAGATGTTCGGAAAAACGGATCGAAGGATTCCAGGACCCTGGAAATCGGAGGCCCCCTCCGCCTCGGCCCTAGACTGAGAGGTTCCTGCTTGGGTAATCGGGGGAACAATCAATAAAGCACTTGAGGTCGACGCGATCCCAACGGGGGCCTTAGACTTCTTCATCTTCCGAAGATTCATTGATGTTTGAGGACGAGGTCGACCCTTATTACCCTTCGAAAAGGAAGCAACGTGCGGGCCAGATACCGATGTACGGAATTTGTCAACGATATCAGCTAATGTGGAAGGGGGGTTAGCGGGATCGATTGGAGCTTTCCCGAAGTAGATCGGATCGGCAGGAAAAGTGCAACTACTGAGCTCGGCCAATCGCAAGACTGCTTCTTGAGTCATTAGAGCAGTCTGATGAGGATCAGCACGAAGAGATTGCAGAAAATTATCTGTTATCTCATTTTTCATACTCCCCACGAGCCGGCGTTTTCCGTATATCCACTCCTTTGCTCCAGGCCAATCGAAGGGAGTAGGCTCGGGATTTTCTTCAGAAGGCGGAGACTCTGGCCCTCGGACAAAGAAGAACTCACGTTTCCATCCCTTCAGATTACTACTCACGTTGGTCGATAAGATCGAAATTTTCGGCCTCTGAGAAAAGTATACGTAACCTGCGTTTGAAGAGGTGGAAGCACTGATCTGGAATATCCGCCAAAAATTCTGAAAAGCTGCCTTTTTCCCCTTAGCTTTCATCAAAACGCAAAAAGCTATAATTAGGCCGATCGAATTCGGTAAGATCTGGCAGGGAGCCAACTTAAAAGCATCCAGAAGGTTTTCTAGCAGGGGAGGGAAGGGGATGCGTAAGCCGTAGTGGAAGTGTTTGGAATAAAAGGCTTGACAACCGGCAGGAGGGTCGGTAACTCGTTGATCGGGAGAGGGAAGCACTATCGAAAAACCGGCGCCTAGATACCGACCGAATTCTTTTTGCAACTCCGTCAGGTCTGTCCCTTTATAGGAACAGACGATCTCATCTGCCCTCTCCTCAGTCATGTTTAGAGCTGCGCTAGTCGAGGGTTCTTCCCAATCATAGATCGTAATCACCACATTACGGTTCAGTCTATATTTCTGCTGCTCATTGTTACCCAAAGGAAGCTCCCCATCTTCTATATCTTCCCTTTCAGAAACTGTTGCCTCCCCGGAATTTTCATCTTCGCTATTTCCAGTGTCAGATTTCGACTCCCGCTCCTCTCCGCTGGAATCCGAGGCGGAACCCGAGTTTTGCGGATTCTCGTTTTCAGATGATCGATTCTCTACAGCTTTTTTCCCCTTGCGGTTATCGACCTCATTCTCCTCTAAGGGAGATTTCCCCTTCGAGTCTACTGAACTCGACATAATAAATATAAGATGACTGTTCAAAAATGGCTAATAAAACTCACTTATCGACCTGTCCGCTCCGATCTAAAGCTCCCTCCTCTGAATTTGAGAGGAACAGCATCCCTCCGTATAACTATATATACATGGACAAAATGGGAAATTGCAAATCAGTCCCCGAGTAACCGCGACGATTGGACTCTCTTGAAGGTAAATTTGAAGTCATATTCTCAGAAATTGCACCTACAGCCCCTATACTTTCCAAAATTCCTGAATTAAAGATCCACATCACGAACAACAAGGACGATGTTAAGACTGCGCTATCAAGAGATTGCTTAAGTATGCACTCTTTTTCCCTGACCTGGTTTTTATCCCAAAAGGGTTTATCCAAGCCAGGTTTTTAATGAGGCATACCCGAAACGATAAGCCGAGATTGATTTACACTGTTATATATACTTCTTCGAGCTTAAGTTCCACTTTACGCTCGAGAAGTGGGGGAGTATTGATGAGGGATATTTCGGATTTCCGCTTTTCTTCTTTACAACTACATAAGATCGAACGTTATTTATCTCGAAAGATCCAGTTCGACCCCGATGTCGGAATACTGTAAATACAAGGCTACCCTGGATCCAGAATTACTGTTGGGCCAAGCTCTGACCCAAACTTATGGGCCGAAGAATTGCACATCTGCGGGTAGACCACCTGAACCCCTTTTTCAGCTATAAATACCCCATGCATTTATGATGCTGGACACGATTTTCCAGGTGCTCCCTCCTCGAAGCTGTTGCTCGGAACCGTTTGGAGCATAGACTTAGGATCATATGTATTTCACCCTCTAGCTTGTACGGCATCCAATAATGCTCGAATAGGACCTTTGAATACTTGTATTTGTACTCATTCAATTCGAATACAATTACTTTGGTCTTTGCTTTACTTTATTATTGTCATTATTGTATTACATCCCACCCTTGATCGAACTAACGAAACCACGTAAGATCAGTTGGGTATAGGTAGTCGTACATGGAGGTTGATGACATCAATATAGGATTCATTGACTCGATGTAATGAGTCGAGCGAATCTCCTATGTGTTCTAAAGTATTAGATTCTTGATAAAATCCATGCGCATGGTATGTGACTATTGGGAAGGAGTTTCCAAAGTTGTGGTCACAAGGGAATCTAATTATGAATAAGATACATAGAATCAAGGTATTATGGGAAACCGATCAACTACCATATCCCAGGCCTTGATCGGGAGGTTGGTCACTGAAAGGACCGTACGTACATGGAAAACATAAAAGGAAAGGTTCACACGAACAACATTCACCTATTAAGTAGGCTCCATGGGCTTGTGGCTAGACATCGACTATGGAGTGTGGGTACCAATGGACTAATGGAGATTAGTTCTAAGGTGGCCAATTAAATGTGTTTAATTGACCGGAATAATTATAGTAATTATTCACTAATTAAATCACAAAGTGTTGTGAGCCCACGGCTAGCTAACGGTGAACCTAAGGGGTCACACATAATATTCACAGGATGCAACCAGAATATTGAATTCATTATTAAACGATGTTGTTAAAAGAGTTTAACAAAGATTTGAAGAAATTAATTAATTAGATTAATTAATTGAGACTTGATTAGTTAATTGATTAGTTAAGCAAAATGAGTTTACTTAACTAAACAATTGATCAAGGAAATATTAAGAGGAAGAATAAGATTAATTAGTCGGACTAATTAATTAAGAGAAGCTTCTAGGAGAAGCTAACTACAAAGCTTCTGAGAGAAGCTAAGTAGATAGCTTCCAGGAGAAGTAAAGTACGAAACTTCTCGGCTAAGAAAAGTACGAAACTTCGCAGCTAAGAAAAGTACGAAATTTCGCAGCTAAGAAAAGTACGAAACTTCTCGGCTAAGAAAAGTACGAAACTTCTCGGCTAAGAAAAGTGCGAAACTTCTCGGCTAAGAAATTTACGAAACTTCTCAGCTAAGAAAACTACGAAACTTCTCAGCTAAGTAGATGACAAAGCTTATCGGATAAGATATGCTAGGAATATACCTTATCGGATAGGGTTGATGACAAAGCTTATCGGATAAGATATGCTAGGAATATACCTTATCGGATAGGGTTGATGACAAAGCTTATCGGATAAGCTTTGTGGATAGCTTCTCAACTAAGTTTTGTTGAAAGCTTAGTGATGAAGTAAGTCCTTCTATAAATAGGAGGCCCTAGCTTTTCATTTACTTACACACTTGGTCATTGCAATAAAAGTTCTTCTTCTCTATACTACCTTTCAAGTTAGTAGAATTAAGTAATAATTCTCTTCCAATCTAACTTCAATAGATTACGAAGGAATTTCAAGTTCTCAGCCTAAGAAATTCTTTCTAGGTTGTAAGACGTGTGAAGTGTGGACTTTCTTTAGAGGAGTTCTTTTCTTAAAGACTCTTTGTGTGTTGTTTTCTTTGGAGGAGCTTTCGAAGAACCACTTGGAATTTCCTGATTCCGAGAGCCAAAGAAGTTCGTCCACGCCTTGCTTGGAAAGCCCCAATCACTACCAAGTGTAGTAAGGTAAAATCCTAAACCCCCAATGGTTGGTTTATATTCGGTTTATATTATGCATATGGATTCTTGGGTTGAATCGAAAGACCACCCGAATTTTTTTAAATTTTACACGCTTCCGCTGCAGCTCGGGTCGGGTCATTCGATTCCCAACATTGACCACTCCAGAATTAATCTTCCATTAATTCAGGAGTACCCACACCTCATGGTCAATGTCTAGCCACAAGCCCATGAGGCCCAACTTCAGGTGAATTGACTTTAGTGAACCTCACCTCTTAAAAGTACCATGTACATAAGGTCCTTCTAACGACTAATTTCCCGATCGAGACCTAGGGTGTGTGAATTGGTCGGCACCTCTAATCATCTCGATTCTGTACTTTCTATTCTGGATAATACTTCCAGTGTGACTGCTAAATTTGGAAACTCCTTTCCAAATCCGTCACTGACCATGGCCATGGATTTCTCGGAATGTATTATCTAAGAATGTACAGGAAATTCTCTCATTCATTATGATGAGTCGGTAGATCCTCTATTGATGCTAATCATCCGCGCATACGACTATACGTACCCAACGTAGGCGCACAATGGTCAGGCTACGTGACCGGCTCCTAAATCAAAGCACGTACACTCGTATACCGAATTTGCCCTAGCACCTCAAGTCTAAGGACTAAATCGTGCACTGTTATAAGCCTTGAGAAACATCCCATCACCGATATGCTTTACGTACTTCCACAATGGGTTTCTCTGTTCGGGTCGTTCGATGCGTTCGATCCCCTATCGAACCACCTAGTCATATGCACTGACAACAAAATGTCTTGTTCATTAAACTCTACAAATTCACTTCATGGTAAACATGCATAATCCTACAAGTCTTGACGATTCCTTCGATACCCCGTCTTGACAGGAATCTATGACTTGGAACATTTTCGAGATCACGACCTTAGAGACTGTTTCATGATTGTACTCAGTACTGAAGTGAATTGTCCCATAGTCATGAGTAATCTCAGGGTTTCAACCAATCGCTTTTAATGAATTCGCGAAAGATGAAGTTGGCCACTAGTTTATATTATACACAAAATAAATAAACAATGTGTATTTAATTGATAAATCAAAGATTCGTTCAAGATAAAATAGTCCTATTACAAGCTATTGTGTTGTCTTGCAGGGTACTATCCCATCATGTACTAAGCCCAAGATTCCAGGATAATGCGTCGAGCTCACAAGTTCCAGGAAAAACGGAATTGAGAGGAACCCCATCGCGACGAGGAGTTTGGGACTCCGGAATATCATAGACTTGCTCCTTGATGCAACGATCATCCAGTTGAAACGGAGAATCTCTCGGGTCGGGACTCACAAGAACTTCCTTTCTCGAAGCAGAATAACGAGGTTGACGTCCAGTCCTTCGGTCAGTCCGATCTTGGGAAGAGGTCCCGGCCTCAGTAGAGGAAACTAGCGTGGTAGTATCAGCAAAAATAAAATTTGTGTAATTCTCTGTAATAGACCTCGCGAGGGAACTATCCAATGGCGGATCTGGAGCTAGACCACCACCGACCAGCGCATCGACGTTTTCTGGTCGGCTCTAGCCGATGGGAAAATCAGCAGTAGGATTATCACTAGTAGTATTAGTTTGAACATGATCTTGAGAATCATGCTCGGAAGAAGGGATGGGGGTTGGGATTACGACTTCAGAAGATCGCTCACCTGAGGCCATGTATCCAAAGGCAACTCGCCCTGGAGAAGCCCTTCTCTGAACATTCGCAGTAGAAGGAGGGCTTGATCGAATATTTTGCTAAGTGGCGAATGGATGAGTTAATGCGACGTAAGGATTGTACGCCCCACTTGAAGAAAGGCTAGACGTCTGAGCCCCTGAGCTGGCAGTTGCTCGGGGTTCAGGAGGGTCAGAAGAAGGTCCCCCAGTTCGAGATCTCTTAGGTCTAACGTTTCTGGGAGGGTCGCGGCGATGTGCGCTTGGAAGTATTGGAGAAAAGAGAACTCATTCTCGGAAAAATCAAGAAAGGCTTGTAAAATCGAGGGGAATGCTCGAACAACTTGAGAGAATATTTTATCCAAGTGGGGACGCGCGGTAAAATAGCGAGAAGTTTTTACCACAGTATTTATATTAAAGGAAAAGACAGGACGGTCCTTGAAGGAGGCGCGAAAAGACTTATTCGAAAAACGAAAGAGTGGTGCTCGACTTATCAATCCGATACAATTAAAGAAAATAATTTATGAAAATAAAAAGACTTATGTCTAAATTATTTCATACAGACGATAGAATAAACATTATAAGAAGTGCATTGTACAAAGGAAAATAATACAAAGTCTGCAAGATTAACATGTCAGCTAAATTATCTCAGAGCACTTGATCATCTTGATTCTCCTGGTCGGTACCCTCCTTTTCTTCGAGGACTAGTCGAACGACCTGCTTCAGGTGTACTCAAACTGCCTGTCCTCGGAGGATCTACATTGGGCGGGGGCACAGGCAGAGGAATTCCAAACTCCTTCACCAAATGTGATAGAGGGAGATGCTTGTAATTCACTGTTAGAATGTTTGTGGGTGAATACTCCCGGCCATCCCGATCTCGGCTGACATGAATGGTCCTAGAATATTCCTCTCTACGGTCCTCGATCAAGTTGAGAGCTACTAGTTGGTGAACTGCCTTCTTGAAAGTATTCTCCAAAAGTGGACCAAACATTTCATGGACCAGAGCAGTATGAACTGGAGAACCAAGGAATTCTCGAATGACTCTCTCCTTGGGGCTAATACCGGATCTGTCGACTAGGCCATCAAGGTCATCATCTTATTCCCGCTTGTCAAGGCAAGCTCGAATACGAGTAACCTGGGACTCAAGCTCGCTAATTCGAGTAGCATGTCGAATTCGCTGGTTCTCCAACTCCCTAGCCAATTGATCTGCTCGCTCCTGAGCCCGAGTAGCATCCAGAACTGTATTGATTACTTGAGGATTGTCTGTCCCCATCAGTACGAGGTTGTTGAGAAAAGGACGTAGAAGGCCCTGCCCCGGTTAACCTCTGCTCAAGATCCGCCACCGTCTGAAGAAGAACCTTGTTTCTCTCTTCCAGAAATTGACAATGCTGCCTCAATAAGGCCGATTCATACATGGAAGACACCATACAAGCACCGGACTAACCATACAAATAAATGACGAATTAGAGAAAGGGTTAAAATATAAAATGAGAAAGAAAGTTTAGGAAGTTTGGTAAATATCCTGTTACTCTGATATGGGACTGGGCAGCTTTTGCAAGCTTCCCAGAGGATCCTTCTCCAACTACCGCTGCATATCTCTGGTGAAAACGGAAGAAAGAAGAATCCGTGTAGCCTTATCGGCAGCATTCTCCCTATCATCATCAACTAGCGCGTCACCATCAGAAAACCCAGCCGCCCTTTTCCCGACGAGATGATTCTCTACCATCTCGACCACAGGAGATTTTGGGTTTGGCTCCCCCACCAATGTAAGGTCCTGTCTTGAACGATCATAAACTTGTTTCCTTCTTTTCGCCAAAGCTCCGGAAGAGTTAGGCACAGACCACGATCTGCAACCATGAATGCCATATGAGGTTCTTAGGCCCGTCCTAATGGCAGATGAAGATGCCGGAGCTTGAGAGAAGGAAGGCCCATGAGGAACGTCTTCAGAAACCTCCGGGGTTTCTTCTCTGTTATCGTCAGAATCTGGCCCTGATCTCTCCCTCTCTTTCGGGAAAACCTTTGCTCTATGGGCTGGTTATCAGCTGTCTTGGTGGATTTGTCCAGTACCATCTTTCCCGTCTTCGAACGCCTAGAACCTTCGACCATAGAAGCTGCCAAGAATGGATAATAGTGTTACAGAGAATCTCAACTATATGGACAATTAAAATATTCAAGAAGTAGGTGGGAGGATTACCATGTGAGCGACTGGGAATTCGAACAGGATAGTGTGTGTACTAAGGCCGGCCTTCCGAAGAAAGGCCTCTCCCACAAGGACGGCACATTGATACTTATCAGACCTCATTTCCTTTATCATGCTCAATAAGCATGGGTCGTTAGGAATCAATTTGCCTATAACAGAACGGCCACCAAAAGTCCATTTGGATCCATGGTCCCAGGAAAAGTCAGAAGGAATAGTCGATCCATCAGCCAAGGTTTTACTAGCCGGAGGACGAACAAAAAAGTAATGAGGTTTCCATTCAGAATTGCTAGAAACAGGGGAATCAAAAATAGCACAGCCAGATTTTTGGCTCACGAAAAAATAACCACGGTTTGAAGAACTAGAGAGGTTAAAACGAAATAATTTGAAAAAGTTGCGAAAGGATGGTTGAAGACCTTTGGCAACCATTAAAACAGCAAAAGAAACAATAAAAGCAACGAAATTGGGAACTAGTTGAGTTAGGGAGACAATAAAAGTACTCAGAATCTCAAGGAAAAGAGGAGATAGGGGGAGTCTAAGGCCATGTTGGAAATGGGACGTATAGAAGGCCCGACAACCCTCCGGAGGAGAAGTAACCATGTCTGTTGCAAATGGAAGGAAAATCTCGGAGCCTTCAGGAAAGAAACTACTATAGTTCTCCTGCAGGTCGCTCAAGTCTTTTTCCTTGAAAAGGCAAGCGAGGTGCTCAACCGGGTCGGATACCTGAGGATTAGCACACATAATTTTGGTAGAAGTTTTAGCAGCTACCTCCGCATCAGTGAGGATATCTACTTGTAAGGTATCCTTTTTCGGGATATCTGTGTCTAAAGCCTCAGTTTGGTCGGGAGGAGGACTCTGAGAACTCTCCAGGTCAATAACAGGATTTATGTCATCGACGGTCGATAAGTCGGGGTTTCTGGAACTGGAAGTCATATTAAAAGATTGTTGAGCTGAATCGTCGAAAAGTATATCGCTTATGAAGCCTATCAACTTGAGAATTTACTGCTGAAAGTCAGAAGGCGGAGAGTAAAAAGTAAAGGCGAATCCAAAGACGGATATATATATACAAAGCCAAAAAGACACTTTAATCCCTCCGCAACTATTCATGTTCCGGCCATTGATTGAAGAAAGTTGACTCCTCAATCTGAAATGATACATGTCAACGTGGACGAAAATACGTCTATTTATGAAACGATGCACTCATTTCCTTATTCTGGATTTTTTCCCATAGGGTTTTTTCCAGGTAAGGTTTTTAATGAGGCACGATTCGTAAAGCCTAGTCGGAAAAAAATTAACTACTTCTACGAGCTATGACTAATTCTCCGCTCGAAAAAGTGAAGGTGTACTGATGGGGGCTATTTTATACCCCTAGGGATACTCGGAGAACTCAAGAACAATGGGGTCGGCCCGACCAGATACTCAGCTCATAAGTACGGGTCGTCTCGATCTAATAAGAAGCTTCTCAGCGACCAAGCTCCTGAATCCGAATACAAGAGGGAGATCAATTTGAGTCCTGTTATGGTTATGTTTCCTTGTATAGCTAGGGAAGTAGACCTATAAATACTCATCAGTTGTATTGTATTAGGGCATAATTCTGATATCACATTCATGCCTACATACTTTGTAATCCTCGATTTAATCTAATACAGAAGCTCTTGCTATACATATTTACATACAATTTTACGTTCATCATACTCTTCTTGTGTTACGTATTGTTCATCTTTGAGTAGATCCATCCGGAATAAAGTAACTAAGCCCACAAAATCATATTTAATTCAGACCTAATCATATTATTATTGATTTAACGGAACTAAATGAAATTCGGTTAAATCACCTGGGAACCAGGACTAAATTCAATTTTATTTGTAAGATCCATTAAACTTCAAAGTCTCTTTCTGAATCAGTAACATCCGCTTCTTCTAGGTTTCGGACTGATGCTTCCGTATTAATTTCACTATTTTCTTCAGTATTCCTAAAAACACCTTTTCCTATATTATCCTTGCTAAGGAATATTTTTTCAACTTTACTATAATTAGAATTTTCTCTTACTTGAGATGTAGAATTTCTAGCAGGAAATTTATTATAATCATAAAGTTCTTTAACATAAGAGGTTGAGGTTCTAGTAGATATGACTAGATCATCAAAAAGTGATATAAAAGATCTAACATCTGAAGTTGTAGAAATATGATTTCTAGCATTATTTTCTATCATTTTTATAGAAATGTCTCATGTCTGAGATTGAAATATTGAAGAAAATTCATTACAAATTTGAGGCTTGGGTTAAATAGCATGAGTTATTTTCCAAGTATTTGGAAAGGGAATTTCATCCCACTTGACTGTTCTTCTAGTCGTTATGTAAGATTTACCAAGATTGGTCTCAATTATTACAGTCTCATTCATTTTTTATCCATTAAGGTTTTAAATAAACTTTGTAACAAACACACATAACCTCTGTCCCATTTTCATAATCATAACCATCAGTTTTAACGTTCAAGGTAAGAACATCTAGTAGATTAACATCAGTCAAAGATGACTATAAATTAGGATAGATATTAAAATAAACCGGTCCATGTGCCAGACTAGATTGTATTATTCCCATTAATAATTTTTTTCAATTTAGATTTCTATCATCTCATAGAGCAGCAATAAAACTTTCTGCTAATCCTACCAGGGTTAAAGGTTTAAAGGCAATATGTACTAATCCTATGTGTACAAATTTATGAGTGTACTTATAAGGTCAAATATTATTTTCATTTAGTAATCTAATTGTTAATTCATCATTATCTAGAGAAATTGATTCTTCAATAGTCTTAACAATTTGTTTAAGTCCAATTTTCGAAAGTACCCATTTTATAAATGGTTCTTGTTTCAATTTTTGGAATAGTCCACCTATTTAGCAATTCTAAATTCTGAGGAATATCATATTCCCGATTCAAACTATTTTTAATATTTTCATTTTTACGGAAAATATTCATTTCCACAGTATTAATCATATTTTAACCCATATAATCACTATATATCTTCCATCTCCATGGCTCTTTATATATATATATATATATATACACATTTATGGGGGAAAACTCTTCACCTTTTTCAAATTCTCCTATAAATAGCTCATCTACTAACATAGAAATTGCAAGTTTTTGAGAGATAAGAGAAAAGAAGATCACAATTCTTTGCAAGAATCGTCCCGTGCAAGTCGATGTTTATAGTTTGGAGAAGGATCAAAGAAGGAAGAAATCTCGAATACGTCATTTGATTATTTTGCCAGAAAATCAACATGTGTATTTAAGTCATAGTCTATTTAATAGACTTGAAACATACTGATGTGTTTATATTATACAATAAATGCATAATCAAAATGATTATATAAAAAATAAATTTGAAATTTATTTATTTCAGTTAAAGAATATCAAATATACGTTTTCAGAGCATCATGCATATCTAGGGGTGGGCGTGGGTCGGGTATTTAGGGTTTTGGGTATTTTGGGTCGGGTATCCGATGTGGCGGGTAATGAATTTTCATATCCAAAACTCGACCCGATCTGGCGGGTACCCGAAATTTGGGTACCCAAAATTTTTGGGTATTTCGGATTTTGAGTTTCGAGTACCCGAAATTTCAACTTTTTTTTTTGTTTATTTTTGTTTTATATATGTATATATATATATACACAAAAAATCTTACTTTTTAATATATATATATATATATATATATATATATATATATATATATATATATATATATATATATATATATATATATATATATATATATATATATATATATGTGTGTGTGTGTGTGTGTGTGTGTGTGTAAAATTGTAAAATAATTGAATTCAAAAATTGAATTGTACACAACAACTTCAAAATAAACACAACACAAACTTCTCAAGTTTTCAACAATATTACAATCAAGGACTCGTAAACAAAACACAACATACAAGTATTAAGTCTTCAACATTCAACAATATTACAATCAAACTCCAAGTATCAAAATATACAATTAAATTAAAAGTTACAGTAGACACAAATATAATAATATAAGGCCAATGTTTTTTTTTTTATTCAATACTTGAACGGGTCCCCAAATACCCGTTCGGATATAAATATGATACCTAAAACCCGATCCGAAAATATATTTCGGGTTCGGATACCCGAACCATAGATGTCAAAAAATCCGTTTTTCAGTCCCAAACGAAAAATACCGATTGCGTCAGGACGGATTCCAAAAAACCCAACTCAAACGCCCAACCCTATGCCTATCAAATCTCACATTACTGTACATGCATTAACATTTTCATCGCTAAAAAGGGTTGAGTAATTTTCAAGAGGGCCATTTGGGCTTGGAAATGCTTGAGAAACATTTTTGACATAGCCAGACGGTGCCTTCTTGTCATAAGCTTGCGGGGCATAAGGGTAATATGTCAAATTGTATGGAACATAAGGCCAATATTCAGCTTTTTTTCCTGTGCTCTTTACTTTGTTTAAGACCTTGTTTGGCTCGACATAACCGGTAACTGTTACTCGGCTTTGCTTACGATCTACATTCACGGATTTGGCACCTGAAAAAAATGAAAAACAATATTTCATTGAATGAAAAGTTACAGTGCTTAACTTAAAAAAGAAAACACATGATTCTCATAATTGTCTATTTTACTTTTAATTGCACATGAAATAAAATTCTAGTCAATTTTACTCTTAATTGCACATGAATTAAAATTCTAGAACCCTAAATCAAATTTAAATTTACAATATGTGATGTCTCATTTTTTTTTTATGTTTTTTCTCGGAGTATTTGAATGGATAATTTGTCAATTTTATTTTTAATTGCACATGAATCTCATATTAGTACATTTTAGAGGTAAGATATGTTAAATTTTAAAAGGATTGACAAAAATAACCCTACTTTTTTTTATCTAAAATTCACTTAGGGTACAAACTGAAAGACAATATATATTTTGATGGTGGAAAGTGGGATTGAATTTTTTCGAGAGAGTAAAATGCCAAAATGATACATTTCGAGGGTTAAAAAAAAGGTATATAGTCCAGTGATCAAACTTGAAGGAAAGATTATATTTTAGACACATTGGAAATATAGATATAGATTTATTTTGTATATTTTCTTTTAAAATATCTATTTTTATCATTCAGAAGTTAAATAAAAAAAATAAAATATATTTTTAGCAGTTAAATTTGGACAAAAAAATGTTGCTAAAAGGTGATCTGATAGGGAGTCAATGGTCAAGTGCATCACAACTCCCAATTTCTTATTAAAAATTGACGGATGTATGTAATGTATCATGTGGCATTAAATTATGGTATATATTTTTTTTTTCCCAAGGGTTTAATCCCTTTCGTGGCGCGTCGGGCAAATAAAGTGAGAACCTCTCCCAACAGGGATTCGAATTATGGTATATAATGTGTCTATTTCTAAAATAATTTAATTAGACTGGACTAAGCTAAATTCATATGACTTGGGACCATGACTCACTTCAAAAGGTAGATTAAGAGGTTATGATTTTCCAAGACCTTGTAAGGAGTATATAGTCCTGAACAATCGATTGGGAATATTTTAGTCTCAATACTTTACATGTACGTATGGATAGACTTTATGTGTAGGTGAAGCGAGTCCAACACGTAATACACAAAAGTCTAACCTTGCAGTTGTGACATGTGGTAAAGGAACAATATGCGAATAATGACATGATCCTGTTTTAGTTATCTGGGTGAAGCGTGTTGGTGAATAATGAAGCACAACACGTGAATAAGAAAAAGTCCATCACAGAAGAAAGTGACCTTACTTAACTTGGGGCTCTGACAATATGCATGGATTAGGTTAAATACATATATTTGAGCCTATCTCACCTAGAAAACTACATCAATAGGTAAGGATTGCCTGAAAACTTATAAACAAAATTAGGGCCAGTTTGTTTGGTGTTTAGGAAAATAGTTTGGGAGAGTACTGAATACTTGTGAAATAATCTCAATTTGTGAAATGTTATTTGTTTGGATTTTGAGAGAGTGGATTGGAAAATAAAGTAGGTGTGGAGTTTTTTTGGAAGAGTTATGTTGTAGGTGTAAGACTTTATTGCAAATCATGTTTGTTATGTGAAATAAATTATTATATCATGTAAAAATCATAGTAGAGTTTGTATATGTTTTGTTTAGAGATAGAAAAAATTGTTATTTGTTTGACTTTTAAGAGAGTAGTGATGGGATAGTGCCCTGCAAGCCAATATATTTAGCTTGTACTGGAACTATCATTATCTTTCTTTAGTATAAATGATTTAATACCCACGTTTATTTATATGTGTATAAGGATAAACAATGGCCAACTTCATCTCTTGCGAATACATTTAAGCGATCTGATGAAATCCTTAGATTACATTTGACTATGGGACGATTCACTTCAGTACTGAGTGCAATCATGAAACAGTCTCTAAGGTCGTAATCTTAAAACACGTTCCAAGTCATAGATTCCGAAACGAGACGGGGTATCGTAGGAATCGCCAAGACTTGTACAAGTATGCGAGATTCACATGGAGTGAATATGTAACGTTTCATGAGCAAGGCATTTGAGGCCAGTGCATATGAGTAGGTGGTTCGATAGAGGATCGAACGCATCGAATCACCCGAACAGAGAAACCCATTGTGGAAGCGCATGATGCATATCGGTGATGGGATGTTTCTCAAGGCTTATAGTAGTGTACGATTTAGTCCTTTGACTTGAGGTGCTAGGGCGAATTCGATGCATGTGCGTACTTAGATCTAGGTATAGATCAGTTAGCCTGATCATAACATGCCTAGGTTGGGTACGTATAGTTATGTATGCGAGTAGTTAGTACCAATATGGGATCTACCGACTCACTGTAATTAGGGCTGAGCAAACGGGCCGAACCGGACCGAACCGAACCGAAGTTTGGTTATGGCCCGGTTCGGTCCCAAAAAAACATGGACCGATTACCGGACCGAAATAATCGGTCCGGTTCGGTACAAATACGAATCGGTTCGGTTCGATTCCGGTTCGGTCCAAATATTACCGTTTTTTTTTTTTTTTTTTACAGAAAAGTGGAAAAACAAATGAAAGAAAGAAAGAAAACTGGCCGCTCACTTTCTTCTTCTTCTTCTTTCTTCTTTCTTCCTTTTTTTCTTTCTTATTCTTCTTCTTTCTTCTTCTTCTTCTTCCTTCTTTTCTTCTTCTTTCCAAAAACCAACAAAACAAGAAAAGAAAGAAGAAGAAGGAGGCGAAGAAAAACCAACAAATCTACATTTAATCAAATCGGGTATTGGGTACTGGGTTTGGCTGGAGCGGCGGAGCGGCGGCGGACGGAGGAGGAGGAGGGGCCGCGACCGGAATTGGGTGCTGGAAGCGGATGGAGGAGGAGCGGCGGCGGGTTTCATGGTTGAGCGGCTGGAGAGTATTTGGAAAGGGGGAGAATAGGGTTATTTTTGTCCTGCCTCTGATTTGGTTTGGGTAATAGGGTACCCGGTGCTGTGACTGCTGTCGGCGACTTGACGGACGGAGGAGGTGGGGCAACCACCGGAATCTGGTGCTGGAAGCGGAGGCGGCGCGGGTTTAAGGGTTGGGCAGTGGAGCCTCTTTTCGATTTGGGACTTTGGGTAACTGGGTAGGGAGAGTAGGGTTGGAAAAGAGGATCGGGTTCGGGTAGAATAATAAGGAAAAAAAAAATATCCAAGTGGGTTCGGGTCGTTCGGTTCGGTTCGGGAAACCGTCGGTTTTTACCGAAAACCGAATAGATGTTGGTTCGGTTCTCACGTAGGAACCGATTACCGAACCGGTTGGTCGGTTCGGTAAACGGTCCGGACCGAACCGTCGGTTCCGGTTCGGTCCGGTCGGTCCGGTTTTAATTGCTCAGCCCTAACTGTAATGGATGAGAGAATTTCCTATACGATTCTAAGATAATATATCCGAGGAATCCACGGCCGTGGTCGGTGACGGATTTGGGAAGGTGTTTCCAAATTTAGCAGTCACACTTGAATACTATCCCGAATTAGAAAGTATAGTTATCGAGACAAATTTAGAGGTTCCGATCAATTCACACACCATAAGTCTTGATCGGGAAAATTAGTCGATAGAAGGACCATATGTACATGGCAATTATAAGAGGTGAGGTTCACAAATATCAATTCACCTGAAGTTGGGCTTCATGGGCTTGTGGCTAGACATCGACCATGAAGTGTCGGTACTCCTGAGTTAATAGATGAATTGATTCTAGGAGTGGTCAATTAAAGGTTGTTTAATTGACCGGAGCAATTTATTGTTCATAAATTAAATCACGAGGAATTCGTGGGCCTGCTGCCAATTGATGGTGAACCCAGAGGGTCACACACAATACAATTGGACGGTGACAGTTATAAAAGGGTATAAAAGGAATTAATTGATTTAAAGGTAATTAAATCAATTAAATGAATTAAAGTGTTAATTCAAGTGGGAGATTAATTAGTTGATCTAATTAATTAAAGGAAATATTAATTTATTAATTAATATGGACTGGGTATTTAATTAAGGTGGTTAATTAAAAGAAGGCTTGCAAGACATGGGCCTTTAATTAAAAGGCCATAAGGAGTCTTGCAAACCTAGGTCAAGAAGGAGGCTTATAAATAGAGTTCTACATGAACTCAGAGAAAAACCCTAGCCTCCTCTGCACCTAGCCGCCGCACCATGCCAGCGCCCCCACCAAGCAGCCGCCGCCACTACCCCTGGCCGTGAGCTTCCTTGTGCCGCCGTGAATTCCCCTCATGTTCCCTTGTGCTGGATCTTGCTCTGCCAAGTAGATCTACACAGTCCTTCATTAACAAACCTCTTAGATCTAGTTCTGAGCCTAAGACTAGGAGGTGTTGCCAGAATCCAATTGGTGTGGATTAATCTCTGGAGGTGGGACACTTGGATCACTCCTGTGAACCAGAATCAGAGTTGCAGGTTGCCACCACCTTGCCTGTGGTGAGGTAAAATCGACCAACCCCCTTTTTACATATTTTATGTGCTTTGATTAATGTTTTTCGTATATATAATATGGAGATCTATATATGGGACTGTGGGTGCCTTGAAAATTTTTAGAATTTCGCACTCTTTGTTGTTCTGACAATTGAGGCAACCCAACAGTGGTATCAGAGCCAACTCCATACTTATTATACGAAAAGGCCTGAACATAATGTGTGTTCACCGTATATGTTAATTATGTGTATTTGAACGCGTGATAATTATGTTCTGTAAGTTGATTCTTACTTGTTATGACTAGATCTATGATTGGGTAAAACTGTTTTTCAAGATCTGTGGCAAATTTATAGTTTTTGAAAACTTCAGGACTTTTTGGTGCAAAAATCAAAAATTAGGGTTTAGAGGCTGAAAATTTAATTTTTTAGAATCTGGAAATTTCAAAAATTCTAGACTATTTTGCAAATCTTTTTCAAAGTTTTGGGGTCAAAGTGCAATTTTCGAAAGTCGAGGGGCTGAAAATGTAATTTTCAAAAGTTGAAAAACAGAATCTGATTTTGAGCAGAAAATTTATTTTTGTTTACTCGAAAATTTATTTTGTCATAATTAGTAGTGACTAACAAGTAAGAATCATAGGAAGTTAGTTTTAAAATGATGTTTTAAAATTAAGAAAGAAATAGGTAAAGTTGTTTGCATGTTTTTTGCTCTACGTGAACTGTTTACGTGGTTTTCGATCGAGCCGAGCCTTGACCTTAGGGTAGATGTGATTGGTTTAATTTAATGTTTGGTTTTTATTGGGCCTGCGAGCCTGTTATATTTATGGGCCACTTTGAGCCTTTGTAATAGAATAGGACTTTATTGCTTTCCTAGTCTAGGATGAAGGCCCGTTGCAAGCAAGGTGGGGAGCCCAAGAAGATATGAAGGCCATGTATGCAGGGTACATTGTGTAATAGCATAGGCCTTTTTTAGAACCCTTTAGATTGATCAATTGGGCCAACATCATGGCTCGATGATGGCCCACATAGGAGGCTCCCGATCGAAAACATATTGTGGTAGTATGCATGCTAGGCTTGTATGGCTTTTATTTATTTGTCGATTTATATTTAACTTGTATGAGATGCGCGCTAGAATCTAGATCGTAATGAAAGATAAAGCATAATTAACACGGTAAGATCTCAAGAGAGTTTGCTTTAAACTTTCAAACCAGTAAATCCCCTCTTGAATTAAATATTAAGTCATATTGGATTAAAATAAAATGAAGTATTTATATAAATCCAAGCCTTCCATCAATAGGGACTAGCGTATGTTGTCTACTTATCGATAGAGGTGATCCAGAGTCTGGCACCCGAGTCGAAGAAAGGGACAGTACGCGAAATTCCTTGACTCCTGTTTTTAACTAAACACGACAAGGGTGAGGACTGGTCGGGATGTGAATATCGACCGATAACCAGTTACGGGGAGTTCATGACCGGGCCCGTTGCTCATCACGATTGATGGGTTAGACTTAACGATTAGTAACACTTATGATGTAGCAGTTCTAGATAAGTGCGAAAACCGGGGCAAAATAACTTGAAGGTTGTGTAGTGACACAATTGTCAATAAGTATGCCTACCTGGGGAATTAATTGTATGGTCACGAGTCGTGGGTGCAATTAATTGATGATGGGACGTCAAGACCTACTAGGAAATAGAATTTCCCAAACAATTGAAGGGGTAATTGTTTCGATAAAATAGTGGGAGAACTTTTACGATAGAAAGTCCAACCTACGTAGATTATAAGTATTATTCATTAACTAGTCCATTGAATGTTTGTCTTCTCTTTAAAAGGATACTGAGATATCTGTAATTATCCATTTTACTATTTATCCTCGACTAATAAAATAACTGGATCAAAATATCGACTAGGCAAGAAACTTGAGAATTGTCTTAAATTCCAAAAGTGGATATGATGTTCTTAAACGACGAGCATATGCCTTATGCGCTACCGAGATAAGTCAAAATATAAGCAACGAATCACCTGTAGAGTATGGGAATATTAATGATCGTTTCCTCATATAAAGATGAATCTCAATAGTGAAACGAATCACCTATAGAGTATGGGAATCTTAATGATTGTTTCCTCAAATAAGCATCAAGATTGAACGAGCTATGGAAGCAACATGAGGAGCATATCTGAAGCTTCTGAAACAAACAACCACCTCAAAAGGCCTGTTTTGAGGACCAGTTTTCTGAAACAAACCTCCACCTCAAAAGGCTTATTTTGAGGAGTATTTTTGAATTGATTTGATTCGAGACTTCTAAGGAATTGTTTCAAAATTCGAGAATAAATGAAGGAACTAGTGTCAAGGATCACTGTCTTTGTTTTATCAATCTAGTTGAAAACTGGATCGATTAAACGTAGGCCTGCAAGTGATCTTAACATTAACTTCCTCCTAAATTCTCCTCCCGCTCATTCAAATGACTCTTGAAATACACTGATCTTATTTGATAAGTTGATCACATTTCATGAATCAACCAAAGTATTGGTTAAAGGCAAATAGGATAAACATATCATGATCGTTTACACTTCATGGACTTTACACTTCATGGACTGCAAAGTCAAAGAAGAGTAAAATGAAGAAGAATTTATTCTCTTCTAAATTCGACCATAAAGGTAGTCAAAAGAACGCAAATAGCCTAAAAGTCAAATTATCCCACTGCATCTAAGAAAGGCACTGATATGTTTAATTGATTAGATGATCTAATTAATTAAGCAACGTTTCAATTAAAGGGTTAATTGAAAAGGAAAAGGAATTAAAGAAGTTAATTGAAAGGAAGTAAATTAATTGAATTAAACCATTAACTCAATTTTATTGAATTAATGTGTGAAGTTCAAATTAATACAAAGATAATAAACCATAACTTTGGTACGCTAGACTTGGACACATCTCCAAGAGTAGGATTCAAAAATTGGTTTCGCCTAAACTTCTTGAAAAATAGAACTTGGATGAACTTCCAACCTGCGAATCATGTCTCAAAGGAGAAATGACCAGATCTCCCGTCACAGGGAATCCAGAGCGAACCAAACAAAATCTGGATTTAATCCATGAATATGGACCACTAAAAGTTAGTGTGAGAGGAGATTACTCATACTTTGTACCTTTTTGCTGATGATCTTGGTCGTTAGTGAAAAATGTGTCTAGTGAGATACAAATCAGAAAAACCTTTAAAATTTTTCAAGGTATTTCAATATGAAGTAGAGAATCAACAAAGACATACTATTACGACCATTCGATCTAAACGAGATAGCAAATACTTGTCAATGGTTCCTCGATTATCTCAATGAGAATGGGGTTCTCATACAACACACTCCTCCTAAGACGCCTCAACTTATTGAAGTGTCTAAAGAGATGGAATCTAACATTGTTAGGCATTGTTCGATCCATATTGAGTTTTGTTAAGCTTCCTTATGCATTCTAGGGGTTGGTCCTCCTGACTGCATCGAAGATACTGAGCAAAGTACCTTCAAAGTCCGTGCCTACAAAGCTTTACCAAGAAAGGTATGGCAAAATACATCTATGCTCTTACTTCTGAGTATGGAGATCTCTTGCCGATGGTAGAAACAAGAAAGGAGATAAATAGGCTAGTAGATCCAATTTGTATGTAATTGTGGGGCATCCAACGAAATCCATTGGATACCTGTTCCACGACAATGAGAAACAATCGTTTCTCCTAAATACCAGTTCTTCTGTTGATGAATTTCTCGTCAAGGGAAATGGAAACGTCATGGAACTTGATGAAGTCCAAGATTTGGACCCATCCCCGCAAACAGTGGGAGTTAATCCAGAAACTACTGAACCATCAAGTACACCATTACTTCGTAGATCTGATCAAGTTCATGAAGAGCTTGAAAGATATGGTTTCACCATATACGAAGAAGCTGCATTTGGATGTAGACGCACTTGCATGACTGGAATTCATGCAAACCAAAATGGATCCCATCCATTCTAACAAGGTACAACCTTGATTGATCCACCCGAGGGATTTATCCCTATAAGTTGGCTATACGTTGTAAGTGGATATTCAAACTTGGAATGAATGGAGAGGTGTTGCCTCTAAGAATCTACTAGTGGTAAAAAGGCTATTCACAAAGTTCTGGAACAGACTTTAATGAAAACTTTTTCTCCAGTAGCAATGTCTGAATCCATTCAGATTCACTTTTGTTCTGATGAGACAGTCAAGACATTTGACTTCATCAAAACAAGTATGAACCATGAGTGTACAAGAAGATTAGTGGGAGCACGATGAAGCTCATATTTTATATGTCGATAATATTCTGGTTGTCTGGGATGATATCGGAATGTTAGCACAGACGAAAGCATGGTTGTCCATGCAATTCTCCATGAAAGATTTAGGAGAAGCATCTTGCGTATTGGGATACGTATCTATAGAAATAGACCGGAAAAGATGCTGACACTCTCTAAATCTAAGTACATAGAATCAATACTGGAAATATTCAGTATGAAGAATCCAAGAAAGGATTGCTTCCAGTGAGACACTGTATCCCTTTGTTCCAAAATCGATGTGCCCTACATCAAATGAGAATAAAGGAGAATGTCTCAAATACCTTATGTTTCAAACAAAAGGTTGCATGTGGCATGCTTTACTATGTACTAGACCAGACGTAGAACATGCTCAAGTGTCGCGAGCAGTTGCTAGTCAAACTCCAGTGAAGAATGCTGGATCACCGTAAAAGATATCCTTAAGCTCTTGACAAAGACTAAAGGATTTGTTCTTGGTCTACGGTGGTAGTGGAGAATTAAAAATTCGAAGGATTTACTGATTCGAATTTTCAGTCTGATGTGGATGAATTAAATATATCCATTTTTGGATTCATATCCTGCCTCAATGGGGTAACGGTAAATTTGAAAGGGTTCCAAGCAAATCACCGTAACCATCTAAACCACTGAAGTAAGATATATTGCAGCATTAAATGTAGCATTAAATGCGGCTTAAGAAAGTGTTTGGATATAAAACTTCATCCTATGGTTGGATGTAGTGCCTAGCATTGCGAAGCTCATGGTTATCTTCTATGATAACATTGGAGCTATTGATAAAGCAAAGCATTCGAGATCTCACCAGAAATCTAAACACAATTGAAAGAAAAGTATCATTTGATTAGAGAAATCATTGGTAGAGTTAACGCACATAATGGATCGCGTCGACTCAGAAGACAGCTTAGCCGATCCACTAAAAGAAGGCTATATCATGAAATGAGTTCGAAGAACATCTTTAAAAAGATGGGTCCTAGAAACGTTTGTGATTGGCTTTAGGGAAAGTGGGAGATTGATGGGATAGTGCCCTGCAAGCCAATATATTTAGCTTGTACTGGAACTATCATTATCTTTCTTTAGTATAAATGATTTAATACGCACGTTTATTTATATGTGTATAAGGATAAACAATGGCCAACTTCATCTCTCGCGAATACATTTAAGCGATTGGATGAAATCCTTAGATTACATTTGACTATGGGACGATTCACTTCAGTACTGAGTGCAATCATGAAACAGTCTCTAAGGTCGTAATCTTAAAACACGTTCCAAGTCATAGATTCCAAAATGAGACGGGGTATCGTAGGAATCGTCAAGACTTGTACAAGTATGCATGATTCACATGGAGTGAATTTGTAGCGTTTCATGAGCAAGGCATTTGAGGCCAGTGCATATGAGTAGGTGGTTCAATAGAGGATCGAACGCATCGAACGACCTGAACAGATAAATCCATTGTGGAAGCGCATGACGCATATCGGTGATGGGATGTTTCTCAAGGCTTATCATAGTGTACGATTTAGTCCTTTGACTTAAGGTGCTAGGGCGAATTCGGTGCATGAATGTGCGTGCTTAGATCTAGGTATAGATCACTTAGCCTGATCATAACATGCCAAGGTTGGGTACGTACAGTTATGTACGCGAGTGGTTAGTACCAATATGGGATCTACCGACTCATTGTAATGGATGAGAGAATTTCCTATACGATTCTTAGATAATATATCCGAGGAATCTACGGCCGTGGTCGGTGACGGATTTGGGAAGGGGTTTCCAAATTTAGCAGTCACACTGGAATATTATCCCGAATTAGAAAGTATAGTTATCGAGACAAATTTAGAGGTGCCGATCAATTCACACACACTAAGTCTTGATCGGGAAAATTAGTCAATAGAAGGACCGTATGTACATGGCAATTTTAAGAGGTGAGGTTCACAAATATCAATTCACCTGAAGTTTGGCTTCATGGGCTTGTGGCTAGACATCGACCATGAAGTGTGGGTACTCCTGAGTTAATAGAGGAATTGATTCTATGAGTGGTCAATTAAAGGTTGTTTAATTGACCGGATCAATTTATTGTTCATAAATTAAATCACGAGGAATTCGTGGGCCTGCTGCCAATTGATGGTGAACCCAGAGGGTCACACACAATACAATTGGACGGTGACAGTTATAACAGAGTATAAAAGGAATTAATTGATTTAAAGGTAATTAAATCAATTAAATGAATTAAAGTGTTAATTCAAGTGGGAGATTAATTAGTTGATCTAATTAATTAAAGGAAATATTAATTTATTAATTAATATGGACTGAGTATTTAATTAAGGTGGTTAATTAAAAGAAGGCTTGCAAGACATGGGCCTTTAATTAAAAGGCCATAAGGAGTCTTGCAAACCTAGGTCAAGAAGGAGGCTTATAAATAGAGTTCTACATGAACTCAGAGAAAAACACTAGCCTCCTCTGCACCTAGCCGCCGCACCCTGCCAGCGCCGCCACCAAGCAGCCGCCGCCACTACCCCTGGCCGTGAGCTTCCTTGTGCCGCCGTGAATTCCCCTCATGTTCCCTTGTGCTGGATCTTGCTCTGCCAAGTAGATCTGCACAGTCCTTCATTAACAAACCTCTTAGATCTAGTTCTGAGCCTAAGACTAGGAGGTGTTGCCAGAATCCAATTGGTGTGGATTAATCTCTGGAGGTGGGACACTTGGATCACTCCTGTGAACCAGAATCAGAGTTGCAGGTTGCCACCACATTGCCTGTGGTGAGGTAAAATCGACCAACCCCCTTTTTACATATTTTATGTGCTTTGATTCATGCTTTTCGTATATATAATATGGAGATCTATATATGGGACTGTGGGTGCCTTCAAAAATTTTAAAATTTCGCACTCTTTGTTGTTCTGACAATCGAGGCAACCCAACAAGTAGTTCGAGAAATTGAGAAATGAAAATTTTATTTCAGAAAATAGAAACATATTTGTTTGGCAATTTCCAAACACGAAATAATTTTGAAAATCGCAAAACAAACAAACCCTTAGTGTTAATATCAAATTTATGTAGGAATTTTAGTGTCACTATATTTCTTAAAGTAGATATAAGTATGATTAAAAGTGAAATTTTCTGGTCAATAACATTTCACAAGTAATACTTACTGTCAACAGAAATATACAAAGATTGATTAGTTTTTACCACACTTTGATGGTCTATTTGGTCCACAATCCAATTAATTTCTAACCTTGTGAGGGGATATTCAATTTTAAAATGTAATGAAAATTGAAGTATTTCTCAAACTGAACATTACTATAAACAATTTAAAATTAAGGTTGAAATTAAATTAAATTACTCAGACATTGAGTTCGATTTATAAATTTGATTGAGCTAATCTCGTTAAACAAAAGATAAAATGTGATTATTAACAATATTTATCATTTTTTTATATAAATTTAATTTCATATACTTTGACATAAGTTGGAATTCGAGTCCTTAGTAAAAACAAAATTAAATAATTTGAACTCTACTTGTCTTTGTTGTCGATAAAGCACGTCAGAGACTGGTGGTTAATCAATGCAAGTTCAATATAATCTAAAATTTGATAAAAAGATAAAAAGGGGAATTATCAAACAACCTTAAATATAAAATGATGAAATAATAGTCTGCATCCACACCTTTCATGGAGGCAACTGCATTTCTAACTCTTCTTTCGCATCCATCACAATCCATTTTCACCTTGATTTCAACCGTCTGCGAATGCATGGAGATTTAGTTAAGGTGTTGTACTAGGATTCACTATGTGAATATACAAGGAATTGTATTTTTCATTTCATACTAAATTCTAACATACTTTAGACATCTGGTACCAAATCTTCAAACACACATATTTAATACAAAAATTGAATTTTTTTTCTCCGTAAATTTTTTGGGCAAAAATTATTGTTCTTTATATGGCTGGAAATCTTTTTACGAGAGCTTTCTAATGGTGCAACATTCAGTTCATGAAACGCGTTAAATAATCCCGAGAAAATTGACAAAGTGTTGGGACATTGATCAAAACTAAATCATGTCTCATAATCTATAATAAATAATGCCACAATAATTTTTAGTATCACATAAGCATGTTTTGATAAAAAATTCTGGAGCATTTTAAGCATACCAACAATCACCATTAATGTTCAAGCAATATGAAAAAATCCTTAAATTTTAGTATCAAATGTAAATGTTTGATGGTTTTGTACAAAATATCTAAAATAAGTAAAAATTTTGTATGAAAAATGCAATTCCCTAGTAAATTGATTTTTTTTATGTCTGGGTTAAATAAAATGTGGATTCCCTCTCTACCTTTAATTTAAAAAAAAAAAAACAAAGGCAAAATTGGCAACATAATTTATGGTCGTTGACAAGTTTATCTTATGAATTTTCGGACCGGTAATTTTACCCCCTCAGTCAGGAAACTGGAATATATTTGGAATTTTTTTTTGTCCAATTGAAAGAGTAGCTTCACTCTCGGTCCTAGCCGGCGTACATGACAAGGTGGGGCTATAGCCCACCCTCAAACTTTTTTTTATAGGAGTGGTGTAGTTGTATTTTTTTCTTTTTTTTTTTGAAAATAACAAATTCAATAAATTAGCCCAATATGAAATTTTCTGTCCAAATATAATTATAATCCAATTAATATCACATAACTCACTCTATCCAATGAAAAGCCCAATTTTTCTCTACTCCCTACATCTCCAAACCCTAACTCTAGCCACCATTGCACCTACTGCCACCAGACAGCCGCCGCCCCACCTCCGGCCATCCACCCAACCCATGTCCCACTCAATGAAGTCTTGAACACAAAAATCCAAATTGTGAATGTTAGTAATTTTTTTTATATATATATTTATATATATGTTTGTGCAATTGTGCTTATGTAATAAACTAGTAGTGTTATATATTCATTATTAATGTTTATATTCACTTCTCAAAATCAATTTTTAGATTCAAATTTCAATTTTGTGCTTAAAGTTATATATTTGTTAAGATTTTCATAAGTTTTAGATTAAGATATGAAGATACTTATTATATTAAAATAATATGATTAAATCAAGATCCAATAGAGTTAATAGTATTCATTTACATATCAAACACTAATCTTAGATGGTTAATATTTTTTTTATTGAAATATCAATCACTAATCTTATATTCTTAATAGTCTTTTATTAGCATTTATTGGCCTATTGGGATTCAACCTCTTTTGTTTTATCAAATGAAATGAAAAATAAATCTTGTCAATATTATGTCTCTAGTATATTTAACTTCTACTTTTTTTGTATGTCATTATTCTTGAGATAGTTATGTTTTATACATTTTATAGTGTTAGAAATATGGATACTTTAAGGCTACACCTACACCTACACCTCACAATGAGTCTTCAAGTAACGTTCACATTCAAAGTGACCCGCATGAGCTTCCAAACTTTCATATTGAACGAAGTTACCCGAGCTTCCGAGTAATCCCGGTCTACGACCTCATATAACTTTACATGATTCTAAAATTCGAGAGAGAGTTCATCGAGCATACTTGCTCAAATGTTTATTTTTGTCAAACTCCATCTCCCCATTTTTGTATTACGTCATATATTTTCTTATGAATAATATAAACTTTAAGTTTAATTGTTTGATAGATGTTTTTTTTTTTTTATAAACTTAGCCCCCCGACCAAAAATCCTGAACCCGCCGCTGCTTTCGGTGATATAGCAATGAAATATAGGTCCCATGCGAACCACTAGACGAATGCAATAAATACATACTGAGAGTTACCCACCAACAAGTGATTGGTCTAGTGGAAGGGACTAGTCACTACAAATTAGCGGACTCGGGTTCGAATCCCTGTTGGAAAAAATTCCCACTTTATGTGTTCGACATGCCTCGAAAGGAATTAAACCCTTGAAAAAACCAAAAAAGAAAAAATTGAGAGTTACCCTCGCAGTTTAGCATCGCGGATCCTTGCGATCCCAAATACCAAATATAGGCTCGTGATATGCGAAGATCACAAGAATCTACATAAATAAGGCACCAACAAGCATATCGCAGTTTAACATCGCGGATCCTTGCGATCCCAAATACCAAATATAGGCTCGTGATCTGCGAAGATCACAAGAATCTACATAAATATGGCACCAACAAGCATATCAACTCCTAAAATCAGGAGATCTAGATGCAGGGAAAGTTCCTTGTCACACTAGGATTCTGCCAGATTTGGAATACCCCAAGATATGACTTAATTTAACCAGTGTGCAATCATATACATGACTCACGTTATTACTCTAAATTATCTTAAATTTCAATAACATTTTACTGACTTAAGCATAGCGAATAGTGTTTTTTTTTTTTCTTTTTTTTTTTTTTTTGAGAGTTCAGACATAATGTATTATGTATCCATCTTCTTGAAGTAGAACATACAGACCAACATTCGGTATTGATGATATACCACACGGGCTTATAAATATTAATTGATTTTCTTTTTTTAACCGCGATTTAGTGAAAGAAGAAGAAGCAAATATTGGTCATGTTCGCGGCCTACGAACCATTCTAAGTCTATTTTTTTTTTTTTTTTTTTTTTTAATTTTAGGAAGATTCCTATTGCGATTTTGGGTTCTTTTCCTAAGTGCTTTTTGAAAAAAAAAATAGATATTTTTTTAAAAAAAAAACTTGTTTCAAAATTGCAATAAGAATTTTGGTTATCTTTTCCGAAATCACGATTAGGAAGAGTAGAAAAAAATTGTCCCAAAATCGCAATTAAGATTAGGACAATTTTTCTCTTAAAATTTTTGGTTCCGAAATCGCAATTAGTTTGGTAAAGAAAGATAATTTTTCTTTTAATTTTTGTTTTAAAATCACGATTAGGTAGAAAAAAAAATCTCAAGATCGTGATTAGAAAGAGTAAGAAAAAAATATTAAGTCTTCCGAAAATCACGATTAGGAAGAGGAATAAAAATATAAAGTTTTTGTCCCAAAACTAGATTTTGCGTGGGACATGTTTGCAGCACATGAACCATATTAAATATTTTTCTTATGTTTTTCATTAAAATAAAAATAACAACCAAATTCTTCAATTCACCTTTATAAGTCCGAATATAACGATCACACTCTCAATTGGGTCGAAGACGTTCCAAATTTGCTTTAGATATTTTATTTAAGGTGTAAAATTGTAAGTATAAAAATTTATGGGGCAAATTTGCCACCGATCACAAGTGATGATACTAATTTTTTATTTTTCACGGAGAATATAATAACATATATAACTATACTTGATATGTTATTGTGTTAAGTTTATTCGACATGACTAATCTAGTTTAGGCTGAATTTTTTCATATCACTATCTAGCATATGTAAATAGAGATACCAACAGGTGATTGGTCTAGTGGAAGGGACTAGTCACTACAAAGTAGCGGACTCAGGTTCGAATCCCTGTTGGGAGAGGTACCCACATAATATGCCCGACCCGCCTCGAAAGGGATTAAACCCTTGGGAAACCAAAAAAAAAAAATGTAAATAGAGATAATTTCACTTTTGATACCACAATTATACCTACTTTAGGGATTTGATACCATAATTATTTATGTCGACACATTTGATATCATATCTCAAATCAACTTTACACGTTTAATACTTCCGTGAAATTAATGACGGTATTGTCACGAGATTGTCACGTGCCCGTTAGTTCTCGTGAAATCTGAATTGAGAATTTCACTTTTGATACCACAATTATACCTACTTTAGGGATTTGATACCACAACTATTTATGTCGACACATTTGATACCATATCTCAAATTAACTTTACACATTTAATACTTCCGTCAAATTAATGACAGAATTGTCACGAGATTGTCACGTGGTCGTTAGTTCTCGTGAAATCTGAATTTAGGGGGAGACTCATTCCAGGGGGCATCGTTTTTGGGGGAAAAATTGCTATGTCAGCTGCCCCAATTTCATTACATAAAAGACGGTCACATATGCAGAGCCCTAATTGTCTTCCTCTTCATTCACAATCACAAAAGCAAAAATGTCTTCCTCTTCAACTGCAAACTCCAGGCGTTATTTCAGCACTGAAAGGGCGTTGAAGTGTTTTTGTCAAGAAACCACCATTCTCAAGACTTCTTACAAGAATGGAATCTCCTACCTGGATTCTCGTTTGTCCAAGAAGTCTTGAGAATGGTGGTTTCTTGACAAAAATACTTCAACACCCTTCCAGTGCCGAAATAATGCCCGGAGTTTGCAGTTGAAGAGGAAGACATTTTTGTTTTTGTGATTGTGAATGAAGAGGAAGACAATTAGGGCTCTGCATATGTGACCGTCTTGTTTGTAATGAAATTGGGGAAGTTGACAAAGCAATTCCCCCCCCCCCCCCCCCCACCAAATGATGCCACGTGGAATGAGTCTCCCCCCAAATTCAGTTTTCACGAGAACTAACGGGCACGTGACAATCTCGTGACAATTCCGTCATTAATTTGGCAGAAGTATTAAATGTGTAAAGTTGATTTGAGATATGATATCAAATGTGTCGACATAAATAGTTGTGGTATCAAATCCCTGAAGTAGGTATAACTGTGGTATCAAAAGTGAAATTCTCAATTCAGATTTCACGAGAACTAACGACCACGTGACAATCTCGTGACAATTCTGTCATTAATTTGACGGAAGTATTAAATGTGTAAAGTTAATTTGAGATATGGTATCAAATGTGTCGATATAAATAGTTGTGATATCAAATCCCTAAAGTAGGTATAATTGTGGTATCAAAATTGAAATTCTCTCTATGTAAATAGTAGATTTTTTTTTTCTGTTTCTCAAGGGTTTAATCTCGTTCGAGGCTCCTCGATCACATAAAGTGGAAACCTCACCCAACAAGAATTCGAACTTGTGTCCACTACTTTGTAGTGACTAGTCACTTCTACAAGACTAATCACCTAATGTAAATAGTAGATACATATATAGTATAATTAAGTATTATTAGAAAAATACATTCAACCGCAAAAAGTTATATTAGTGTATTAAAATAATTGTGTCTGGAGTTGTATGGCTAACATTATTACCTGAATTGGCTTTCGCTTGCTCTTTCTTGTGCTTGTTACTGAACATATGTCTGAAATATGGTCTATAAAACCCATGCTTAATCTCTTCTTTTTCTTCTTGCTTGTGTGTTTCTCTTTTCTTATTCTTTTTTGGTAGGGGTGGCCGGTGTGGGTGGGTTGCAAGACTCCAAGTGGAATCTTATTTCTGAAATTTGAAGATGTATGGTGTATATATATGTGATGGTCATTAATAATTTGGAATTCTAATCTAGATTGGTCTATTGCGGGAATTGTTGAGGAGATAAATTTTTTTTCTGACTGTTGGCCACGTTGGCGTTTCAAGTTTATCGTTAGGAATGCAAACTGTGTTGCTCACAACCTTGTTTCTTGGGCTTTTAGTTTGAAATAGACCGCTCCTTTTAGTTCTTGTAATATTCCTATTTCTGTTTTTTGTAATGAGGGATCTCTTTATAGACTGATTTAATTTTTCGTATTAGTTTGGAATGATAGTTTGTTTTATTATTAAAAAAATTATGCGTGCACATATACACACTGCACACACGCATATAAATGTATTGAACAAAAGTTTTAGTTTAATACTTAATTCATGTTTGAGAGATATTGCTAATACAAAGAAAGTGACATGTGCCTACTAATCATACATGCGACGAAACCCAAAAGACTGGGCTTTACAAATGGAGCTATGGGTTTAATTTGCTTGCCCTCCAATTAATGACATTTGAAAAAATAAATGATTTCTTGAGATTTTGTTCTTTGTTTGTTAATAAATAAATTATTTAGGCAACTTACTTACGGCATGTCACGCCGCATTTCACAAACATTGCAATTTCGTCTATTAAGCTTTAACCGTAGCTTAGCTGGCAATGGGCCCTATAGGATTACACGTAAGTAAGCACTTATTTAGTCATGTGATACACACATGTCATAAGCTGGTGAGTTTTTTCGAAAATGTACCAAGCGGGTAAATATCCTAAATTTGCATTTGGAGAAAACATAAAAAACTATTTTTGCATGTGAAAGAAAAATTTGTCCAAAATCATCAGTTAATATCCTAAAATTACAGCAGAAGAAAACTTAGCGGCTTCAAAAATCAAATATTTACCCTACATCAATTGAAATTGATACCATGCATGGAACAAACTATCAAGATTTTCACAATTTTATTTGTCAATTACATCAATTTTTAGGCTGGCATTTAAGTTCGCCTGAACAAACTTTTTTTTTAAAATATAGTTGTAATATTTATATTGGTTAAAAAATATAAGTTTAAATATGATAATTTAATTCAAAATTCTTGTTCATCCCAGTCCAAACAAAATAATTGGCCCATATTTAAGTCGAACTGATGAAGGATTAACTAACATGGAATGGACTCACAAATCAAAAAGTTAGGTTCATTATTTCCAATATTCTTTGTTCATAACAGTTTGACATTTTTGGGTGTCTAAGATATGCACTATTTTTTCCTGGCTCGATTTTTATCCCACTAGGTATTTCCGAACTAGGTTTTAATGAGGCATATCCGAAGCACAAAATAATAAAAGCCTTTCATCTACCTTGAGGTAATATTTACTTCTCCGAGCTTCAGCTTCACTTACGTTCGAGAAGTGGGGGAGTATTGATCAAGCCAGCCCTACAGGTCGAAAGACTCTCGGCAGGAGAGGGCTCATCATCGGAATCACTGTTGGGGCGACCCACAGGCCTGGCCTCTGGACTAGGAAATATATCCTTGTGGAGGGTCTACCTAGCATGCCGCGACAACTATAAATACCATTCACATTTATGACATCGGACACGCATTCCCAGGTGCTCTCAGCTCGGCCTCTCCTCGGACTTTAGATTAGCTTGCTTATTGTACTGTAATTAACCTTTTGCTTGTACGGCATCCTAGAACAATTGAATAGACCCATTGTAACTTAAATATTCTGATTGGAATTTATATGACATGGATTGATCTACCCTTGTTCTTTATATTTGTCTTACTTTCCTTATTTAACCTCATACAAAACTAGGTTAGATCATTTGGCGCCCATCGTGAGGCCTTATTTGGGTGTTAGATCGGAGAATGCCTACTACGAGGCGATTCATGTACAATCATGGTGAACCATCTCACGCTGCCTGAGCTCAAAATTCTGTCAACAACGAGCCTGATGATCTGTCTCGTGCGGCTAGTCAACTAGAAGTTCCATCGGATAATCTACAAGAGGCTTTACCTATTTGTACGATCTATTATTGGTGCGATGTGTAGAGAGTTTTTGAACACTGAAATAGTGGATCGTGAACCTAGACCCTGCCGGCAACACCTAGTTGATAACTCTGTGAAAATAGAGTCATCGCGTGTACTTTTCAGACTTAAATGAGTGTTTTTCATAAGTATTTCTGAGTCGTTTGGGATTTAATGCATATTTCACTTATTAGAGTCGATTCACGAGTTTAATCAAATTTTGAGAATAATCTTTGACTTTTTACACTAATTCGATATGTTTTCTTGTAGGAAATGAATTGAACCAACGAAGTCTAAAGTCAATTGAGATCCATGAATTGTTAAGGGTGTCAATGATAAAAAGACATAAATGCAAAGGCTGGAAATGCAAAAAGAACCCAATTTTGACAATCTGGAGACTTTTATACGGCAAAGAAGTTTTCTTTGGATTATGGACTGGCCCTATGAAGCATGAGGGGAGAATCAATTAAAAGCCCAATAGTAAGAAGACTCCTAATTGACGTAGGAAAGGAGATCAAGAAGAATAAAAAAAAAAAAAGGGCTTCCGCAGAAAAAAAAGGAGGGAGACACCACGCAAAGAAGGAAAAAGAATCACAAGCATCATACTTTAGCGAATTCCGTTAATTTTGATTTGGAGAAAACCATGAACTCTATTCTATTTGATTTCATTGTTTTTATTATCATGAATTAATTTCGTTTAGTGTAGGGATTTTACGGATCCATGTTTTGCGAATAATGTTTTGTTTTCTTTTCCAGTTTTAATTTAGTGATTTTCGATTTCTACTTATTGATATTAGTTTATCTAATTTTGTGCTAATTACTGTCAAATTGACTGATCACTTATTTGATTGTTTACTTTTTCTTGATTGAACCTGGGAAGTGAATATTGAGAATAGAAGAGAAATTAGATAGGGGGCTATTTGTTAGGATAGGAATATACTTAACACTCCCATATCCAAATTAGGTTATAAGATTTATGCATGTTATTAATTATACTAACTTAGGAATAAGACTAGTAAGTTAATTGCATAGGTTCTTGGGTGATTCGGAAGACACTTAAAGATAGAAGTGAGCCCCATGATAGGGAATAAGAATCACTACTTAAAATTAGGAAGTTAATCAACATTAGGAGCATAACATTGGTGAAATTTAACTCTAGACCCTTTTCTCATTGATTTTCTCTTTAGCACTTTAATTGTCATCTTTAGATTAATTAATTTTCAATTTTAGTAGTTAGTAAGTCAACCAACAACAAGATCTCATCTTAGTTGAATTAGAATAGGAATTAAAGTAGAGAATTTGGTAGAAATTTAGTTTCAAGTCCTCGTGGGTTCGACACTCTACTTACTCTTTATTACTTTTGTGATACGTGCACTTGCGTTTATTTGCGTGTGTGAATTTTGACTCTTCTTTTGCTGGAAATCTCTTCTTTTGCAATACGTGCACTTGTGTGTAAATATTTACCATGGATATTCACTCATTCCAACAAACAGAGGGAGAGTCACTTTATGATGCATGGGAAAGGTTCAAGGGGCTAATGACACAGTGTCCACAACATATAATTCCTAGTTGGCAACTGATAGATATCTTCTACACTGAATTAGGGGGACAAATCAAGACCATTCTTGATGTAGCAGAGGAACATTTTTGGGGAAGACATATACTGATGCCTACGATGTGTTATAAAGAATGACCTACAACAATTACCAATGGGCATCGAAACGCTCATCAGTAAAACTTGGACATGGAAAATTTGACTTGGATATAATGACATCAATGAAAGCACAATTAGCGGCATTATCCAGGAAGATTGATGGGTTAAGTATGAGTAAACCTGGAGCTAACTCGTTTCAAGCTCAACCAGTGAATATGATCCATAACCCAGAGGTTTTTTGTATCATTTGTGGGGGAGAGCATCCGTATGAAAACGGACCTTCAAATTCAGAGTCAGAATGCTATGTGGGACATAATCGAAACAACCAAGGGTATAATCCCAACTTTAAAATCCTGGGTGGCGAAACGATTCTAACTTCCATGGAGCAATAATCAGCACGCTGGATAGGGGTCAAACAATGCCAAAAATCAGCAAAACTCACCAGGCTTTCAGGGTCAACAAATCAACCACCAATGGACAATAAACCATCGTTGGAAGAGGTGTTGACACAGTTCATGAGCCAGACAACGCAATACATGAGCCAGACAAATGCATCAATTCAAAACCTAGAAACCCAAACAACTGCATCTATTCGAAACCTAGAAACCCAAATGGCTCAATTAGCTCAAGATAGGTAGCACAATCTCCAAGCTCACTCCCAAGTGACACTGAAAACCCAAGGGCTAATCATAACGAACACTGCAAATCGATCACTCTGAGAAATGGTAGAGAACTCGAAGAGCCCAGCAGACCACAAGCTCGAGTTAAGGATCCCAAGGAAGCTCAAGACAAATCTGAGGACTCTGAAATACTAAACAAAGAGAATGAGGTGGAAAATGAGAGTGAGAAAAAAGATGTAACAACTCTACTGGCAATCAAGCCTCCACCACCATTTCCTCAAAGATTTCAACAACAAAAGAAGAACGATCAATTCAGAAAATTCCTTGATATCTTGAAACAATTTCACATTAACATTCCATTGGTTGAAGCATTCGAGCAGATGCAAAACTACGTCAAATTCATGAAGGATGTATTGTCAAGAAAGAGGAGATTATGAGAATTCGAGACTGTGGCTCTCACAGAAGAATGCAGCGCAATTTTGCAAAATAAGCTTCCTCTTAAACTCAAGGATCCTGGTAGTTTTACCATTCCAGGTAACATTGGCGATAAGTACGTGGGACAAGCATTATGCGACTTAGGGGCCAGCATCAATCTAATGCCAATATCCGTCTTTCAAAAATTGGGAATTGGGGAAGTAAGGCCAACCACGGTAACTCTTCAGTTAGTAGATCGTTCCATTACATACCCCGAAGGAAAGGTTGAGGACGTTCTGGTAAAAGTAGACAAGTTTATCTTCCCAGTTGATTTTACTGTGTTAGATTATGAAGCAGATTTGAATGTACCTATCATTTTGGGTAGGCCATTCTTAGCCACTGGAAGAGCATTAATTGACGTGCAAAAAGGTGAATCAACCATGAGGGTGCAGGACGAGAATATTACAATCAATGTATTTCAAGCCATGAAACACCCCATCGACGAGGAGGAATGCTCATCAATATGCATGATCGACTCATTAGTCGCTAAGACTTTTGAGAAATTTAGGTACCAAAATCCGTTGGAAGCAGCTCTAATGTTGGATTCTGAGGAGATAGATGATAAAGAAATTGTGAAAAATGTGGCATTCTTAAAAGCAAATTCGCGAGTCAGTAACCCAATCAAAAAATATGAAAGGTTGGAAATGCCCACTTGCAAGCCTCAAAAGCCATCAATCGAAGAACCACCCTCGTTGGATTTGAAACCACTGCCAGGACACTTTCAATATGAATACTTGGGAGAGTCATCCACATTGCCAGTGATCATCTCTGCGAATCTCTCTGAAACCCAAAAAGAGAAATTACTGAGAGTCCTTCGGAGTCATATACGAGTCATTGGGTGGACCATTGCAGACATTAAGGGGATTAGTCCTGCCTTTTGCATGCATAAAATCTTAATTGACGATGAGAAAAAGAGATCAGTTGAACATCAAAGAAGGTTATATTCAATCATGAAAGAGGTAGTCAAAAAAGAAATCATCAAGTGGTTGGATTCAAGAATTATCTTCCCTTTTTCAGACAGTGCATGGGTTAGTCGAGTTCAGTGTGTTCCAAATAAAGGTGGTATGACAGTGGTTAAAAATCAAAACAATGAGTTAATCCCTTCTAGAACTGTCACAGGGTGGCGAGTGTGAATGGACTACCGAAAACTGAACAAAGCTACAAGAAAATATCACTTTCCGCTACCATTCAACGATCAGATGTTAGATAGACTCGCAGGAAGGGCTTATATTTGTTTTCTAGATGGATTTTCAGGATACAATCAGATTTTCATCACACCAGCTGATCAAGAGAAAACTACTTTCACATGCCCCTATGACACGTTTGCTTTTAGACGTATGCCTTTTGGATTATGCAATGCACCTACCACGTTATAGCGATGCATGATGGTAATCTTCACGGATATGATAGAAAATTTTCTCAAAGTCTTCATGGATGATGTTTTTGTGTTTGGGGATTCGTATGATAAGGGTCTGGAGAACTTGGTCAAGGTCTAGCGCAGATGTGAAGAGACTAACTTAGTACTAAACTGGGAAAAGTGCCACTTCATGGTACAAGACTCCCTCCTCTTACTTCAGTCAAGGGAATTCGTAGTTTCCTGGGACACGCCGGAATCTATCGACTTTTTATTAAGGATTTCTCTAAAATCTCTAAACCTTTATGTAATTTGCTTGAAAAAGATGCTAACTTTATTTTTGACAATTTGTGTATGCAGACTTTCTTGACATTGAAGGAAAAGTCCAGATTGGAATCTACCATTTGATGTAGTGTGTGACGCAAGCGATGTCTCACTTGGAGCTGTACTGGGACAGAAAAGGAATAAGATTTTTCATTCGATATACTACGCAAGTAAAACTCTCACTGATGCTCAATTGAATTACACCGTGACTGAAAAAGAGTTATTGGCTGTAGTGTTTGCTTTTGACAAGTTCCTAGCGTACCTGGTAGGAACAAAGGTGATAGTATATATAGACCACTCTGCAATCAGATATTTGATTGAGAAGAAGGATGCTAAGCCAAGGCTAATTCGATGGGTACTCTTGCCGCAAGAGTTTGATCTCGAGATAAAGACTAGGAAAGGAACCGAGAATTAAATGGCTGATCACTTGTCAAGATTGGAGGGAGGAAACAAAGAGTCGGACTTGATTCTGATAAATGAAGTCTTTCCAGATGAAATATTATTTACGGTAAATCAACCTAAACTTTTGCAATAAATATTCAACACCCTCTTAGCAAAATATGGTGTACGACATAAAGTAGCAACTGCATACCATTCGCAAATGAATGGGCAAGCAGAGATCTCCAATAGAGAAATCAAGAAGATCTTAGAAAAACGGTTAGCCCCACAAGAAAAGACTGGTCAAGTAAGTTAGATGATGCTCTTTGGGCATATCTTACGGCTTTTAAGACGCCAATTGGAATGTCGCCGTATAGGTTAGTTTTTGGAAAAGCATATCATCTACCATTAGAACTTGAGCATAAAGCTTTTTGGGTTATTCGTAACTTGAACATGAGTTTGGAACTTTCGGGATTTGATCGTTTGATGTAACTTAATGAACTTGATGAGTTTCGATACATAGCCTATGAGAATGTCAAACTATAGAAAGAGAGAACAAAGAAATGGCCTTACAGGACTATTACAACCAAGTTGTTTGAATCGGGTCAATTAGTGCTCCTTTTCAATTCGCGTCTCAAACTTTTTCTTGGAAAGCTAAAATCTCGATGGTCTGGACCATTTGACGTTATAGATTCATTCCCACATGGTGCCGTGGAGATAGCTGAAGCTGAGACCGGAAGATGATCCAAAGTAAATATGGACGTCTCAAACACTACTTGGGTGGAGAAATTGTGAATGAAAAGACCTCGATGGTCTTAGAATGAAGTAACATCAGTATCAAGTCGAGCTAAGGACATAAAACTAAGTGCTTCTTGGGAGGCAACCCAAACTTTTGTTTTTTTTGTTTTTTTTTTGTTTGTTTTTCGTTTTTGCGCTTTTCGTGTTTGTCTTTGGTCTTAGTGTGATCTATGGTTGTGTTTTTGTCGTGTTTTGCAGGCGTATCAAGGTGAAGAGTAACGCATAGATAAGTTAGTACAGGGAGTGGATATTTGAGAAGAAGTAGCATTAGGCCATGGCTCAAACTGATTCTAGCCATGGCCTAATGTAGAATTCAATTTAGTCCAAGTTCACTTCTTACACAATTCGCATAAATTGTTCATCATAAAGGGCAATTTAACCATTGTAGTTACTCCAGGTTATGTATCAATATCAACACTATGTTTGTGTGAAAATAAAAAAAATGGTCTATGTATTTAAAAAAGGGATCAATAAATTCAATAAAGCAAGCAGTACGGTCAAGGACTCTAAATATGCAAATGTCCCAAGATAAGTTTTACAAAGATTCCTACATATAACCAAAATAAAACTAAAAAACCCAACTATTTAAGATCATGATTAAAAGTGCCCATATATAACATATACATATATGCTTATATAAATGGGCATGATCAACTAACATCAAAAGTTACAATAATTATCACGAACGTTCCTAACCAATACACAAAATACATATCCAGACCAAACTTACTCCCAACTGTTCACGATGCCTGAATTGTATATAAATAGCAACAAAACAATCATAAGTTGACGAATATAGTGAGTGCAACTGAAAATTATATAATATATTGTACGTACGTGACATAAAATAAATAACAATACTCCAAAACCTATATTCAAATTCTAATCATGTATTAATAGTTTAAGTAATGCACTTTTGATACTCATTCATAAATCTCTCATGAATTAACGCTTCAAAGATTTACACATAGAAATGATACGGGACCCAAAATTTGGGTTTGTTGATGCTGCACTACACGAACTTTATCACTCACGAACCACGAAATGCATTGACCGATCGCTGCCACGAAAGATAGGACCCAAATTTTGGGTTTGTTGATGCTGCACTACACGAACTTTATTACTCACGAACCACGAAATTCATTGACCGGTCGCTGCCACGAAAGATCTTATATACCAATAGGATTATCCCCTTGATGAAATATCAAGTTTTACCCAAACCGACCATCATCACATGAACATCACTTTCACACCCAAACATACAAGTATAAACATAAAAGTAAACATGTAGGGTGAGATAAAGTACTACACCCCGACAATAGTTAGCAAACCTGTCACACACACACACACACACACACACACACACACATATATATATATATATATATATATATATATATATATATATATATATATATTTATATATTTACCCAAATCGACCATCATCACACGAACATCACTTTCACACCCAAACATACAAGTATAAACATAAAAGTAAACATGTAGGGTGAGATAAAATACTACACCCCGACAATAGTTAGCAAAACCTGTCACACACACACACACACACACACACACACATATATATATATATATATATATATATATATATAAAGTAAACAAACAATACAAGCGCTACGATAAATATATATTTATGCAATCATAAAGTCATGTACCACAATGTCCATCAATCATGCACAGTCTATGATTTTACCGAATTTCTTAAGGTTCAGTAATATCAATAACAAGATGATTGAGGCTAGATTGAGTATAATTTACGGACTTAGTTACTTTACTCCGGATGGATCAACACAAAGATGAACAAACAAGCAACCTAAGAACACAAGAAACAGTACATAATATGTGTAGCAAAAGCTCTCTTATTCAATTAATCACGTATTACAAAGTATGTAGGCATAAGTTTTATATTCTGTGTTGTGCCCTAATACATTGTAAGTGGTGGATTTATATAGATCTTCGCCCCTACCTATACAAGGAAACATAACCATAATTGGACTCAGACTAATGTCCCTAAGGACTTCGTACTCTGGAGCTAGATCGCTGAGATGCTCATATTAGGTCGAGACGACCTCCATAGTCGATCCGCATTTAGGCTGAGTATCTAGTCGGGTCGTTCATATTCTTCTCGAGTTCTCGACTATCCTTTAGGGTATAAAATAGCCCCCATCAGTACTCCCTCACTTTTTCGAGCAAAGATGTAGTCGTAGCTTGTAGAAGTAGTTGATTTCTCTGAATTGATTTATGAATTGTGCATCATTAAAAACCTTACTCAGAAAAGACCCTATGGGAAAAATTTTGAAATAAGGAAAAGAGTGCACTGGTTCATAAACAATCGTATCTTCGCCCCTGTTGGCAGGAATCGTTTATATTATAAGAGCCGATTCACTCCTATCGATGACGAGAAAAAGAATCATTGCGAAGGGGCTAAAGTGTCCTTTCAATTTCTTATATATATAACCGTTTTATTTTTCACAATTACTTTTTACTCTCTGCCTTCTAATTCTCTGCAGTAAAATTTTTTAAGTCGATAAGCTTCGTAATTGATATATTTATCGATTATTATTCGAACAATCCTCGAAATGGCCTCCACTTCTAGAGATCCTAACTCATCGACCCTAGACGACGTGATCCCCACTAACGTCCTGGAGGGTTCTTAGAGCCCCCCTCCTGATCTGGCTGAGATCGTGGACATAAGTCCTCCTGAAAAAAATATCCTGCTGGTAGAAATCCTTACCGATCAGGAGGTAGCCTCCAAAGCCACTACCAAAACAAAAGGTGCCAACCCCCAAATCTCCAAACCAATTGAGCTCCTCGCTTGTATTCATGAGGAAAAAGAGCTGACGACCTGCAGAAGAATTATGGCCGGTTCTTTGTCAAAGGTTCTGAAATTTTTCTTCCGTCTCCAGAGAATAGGGTCAATTCCCCCCTTGAGGGTTGTCGTGCCTTCTATACATCCCATTTTCAGCATGGTCTCAGACTTCCACTTTCTCCTCTTCTCCTTGAGATTCTGGCTACTTTCACTGTTTCTCTGACTCAATTAGTTCCCAATTTTATTTCTTTTGTAGTTTTTTTTTTGCCGTTTTAATGGTTGCTAAAAGTTTACAACCAACCTTTAGTAACTTTTTCCAACTGTTTCGTTTTAGCATTTCCACTTCTTCAAACCACGGTTATTTCTTTGTGAGTCAAAGACCTGGTTGTGCTATCTTTGATTCTCCCATCTCTAGTAATTCTGACTGGAAATCCAGCTACATCTTCGTTCGACCTCCAACCCATCAAATGTTGGCAGATGGATCGACCATTCCTTCCGAGTTTACCTGGGACCACGACTCCGCTTGGACCTTTGGTGGTCGGAAAACTACAGGCAAGCTGATTCCTGATGACCCTTGTTTACTGAACATGATAAAGGAGATGAGGTCGGACAAATATCAGTGCGCTGTTCTCGTGGGAGAGACTTTTCTTCGGAAGGCCGGGCTATGTTCCCTGAACTATCCTACCACAATTCCTAATCGATCTCTTGGTAATTCCCCATTTGCTTTTTTGTATACTCTAATTATTCCCGTACTTGGGATTCTCTGTAACTTTACCTTTTATTCTGGCAGCATCTATGGTCTAAGGTTCCAGACATTCAAAAACTGGAAAAATGGTTCTATCCAAGTCTACCAAGACTACTGATAACCAGCCCATAGAACGAAGACATTCCCGGAAGAGAAGAAGAGATCAAGACCGAGACTTCGAGGACAATAGGGAGGAAACTTTAGAGGTTCCTGAGAACTTCCCTCCTGATCCCTCCTCTTCCAAGGCTCAAGCGTCGTCTTCCACTACCAGAACGGGCCAGGGATATCCTCCGTTGTCACTTAGAACTTCGTATGGTATTCTTGGTCGCAAATCATGGCCCGTGCGTAATTATACTGGTTCTACAATGAAAAGGAGAAAGCAAGTTTATGATCGCACTGGTCAAAATCTTTCTTTGGATGGAACCAAAAAGCTACTTTGGTCGAGATGGTGGAAAATCATCTCATAGGGAGAAGGGCGGCAGGATTTTCCGAGCGTGATGCTCTGGTATCAGATGATAAGGAGAATACTGCTGATAAAGCTACTCGAATTCTTCTTTCCACTGTTTTTACCAATGAAATGCTTTTTGGACAATGATCCTTTGGAGAGGCTTATGAAAGATGCCCAGTCTCATATTAAAGTAAGAGGAGAAGTTCTTGTGTCACTAATCTTTATTTTTTCATCTTTAATATTCCTTTTAATTTGTCGATCATTTCTATCATCAGTTTGGAGCATACATGGTGTCTTTTATGTATGAATCAGCAATGTTAAAGCAACAATGTCAATTTTTGGATGAGAAGAACAATATGCTTCTCCAAACAGTAGCAGACTAAGAGCAAAGGTCCACCAGGGTCGGGCCTTCTACGTCTTCCTCCCAACAACTTGGTCCTAAAGGCAATCCAAATATGGAGACAGACAATCCTCACATAATCAATACTGTCATGGAGGCTACCCGGGCCCAGGAACGAGCAAATCAGTTGGCTAGAGAGCTAGAAGATCAACAAGTTCAGCACGCGACCAGAGTTAGTGAACTTGAGTCTCAGATCACGTGTCTTCAAGCTCGCCTAGATGAGTAAGAAGAGGATGCAGATCTCGATGGTTTGATCAACAGGGCTGGCATTGACCCTAATGAGAAGGTTATTTGGGAATTCATCGCATGTCCAGTCCATAATGCTCTGGTTCACCAGATGATTGGTCCACTTTTGTAGAATACATTCAAAAAGGCTGTTCATCAATTGGTGGTTCTCAAATTGATTGAAGACTGCAAGGAAAAGTACTTCAACGCTATCCACGTCAGCAGAGATCGAAATGGCCAAGCGTACGCTCCTGAGGATGTTCTGACCGTCGAGTACCAACATCTCCATTGGTCACATTTGGTGGAGGAGTTGGGGGTTCCTTTGCCAGTGCCCCCTCCTGATGAAGATTCTCCTAAAGCAGACTGTGTGGGTACTTCCGGAGCTGATCGTGCAATTAGTCCTCGAGATGAGGAGGATGAAGTGGGTGCTGATCAGGAGGACGCTAATGATCAAGAACCTTGAGAAATATTGGATTAACGATATGCCATTCTTGTATTTTCTGTATTATTTTTCTTTGTATAATGAACTCTTTGCAAATCTGTATTCTTTTTATCTTTTTGCTTGTACAAGATAATTTAGACATAAGTCTTTATTGTATTATTTGTTTCCTTCTATCGGATTCTTTCTCGTCATACTGATTAATCGACTACAATATCTTCTTTTTGAATATGTTTTTCGCGCCCCCTTCAGGGACCGTCCCGTCTTTTCCTTTAGTATAAATACTGGGGTAAAAAGTTCTCACTATTTTACCGTGCATCCCCACTTAGATAAATATTCTCTCTAGTTGTTCGAGCACTCCCCTCGATTTTTCAATCTCCCATTTGACTTATCGAAATGAGTTCTCTTTTCTCGAATACTTCCAAACGTACTTCGCGAGATCCTCCAAGGAATGTCATACCAAAGAAGAGATCTTGTACTGGGGGCCCTTCTTTCGAACCTTCTGAACCTCGAGTTGCTAATAGCTTGAGGGTTCATACGGCTACCCTTTCTTCGAGTAGAGCAGATAATCCTCCGAGCCCATTAACTCACTCATCGACCATTCAACAAGATATTCGTTCGAGCTCTCCTCTTACGTCGAATATTATAAGACGACCTTCTCCTGGGCGGGTAGCCTTTGGAAATTCAGCTCATGGTGATCGATCTTCAGAGGTCGAAATCCCTACCTCCATCCATTTTTCCGAACATGGTACCCAAGATCATGTTCAAACTGAGATTCCTAGAGATAACCCCGCCGCTGACTTTGTTACCGGCCATGGCTGGTCGGGAAGTGGGAACGTGCTGGTTGGCGGTGCTTCGGGAAATCAAAGCCAGCTGAACCAAGCTTCAGATCCGCCTTTGGGGGGGTTCCCTCGAACGGTCCTCAACGGACAATTATACCAACTTCCTTTTTACTTATACCACCACCATCATGCTTGTTTCTTTTTCCGCTGGGGCTGGGACCTCTTCCCAGGGCAAAACAGATCGTCGGGTTGAACCTCAGGTTCGTTATTCTGCTTCGGGAAAAACTATTCTGGCGAGTCCTAATCCGACAGGCTCCTCATTGATGCTGGATGATCATTGTCTCCAGGAGCAGGTTTATGATATTACGGAGTCCGACACTCCTCGTTCCGACGGGATCCCTCCCGACTCCGTTCTCCCTGGGATTTGTGAAACCGACCCGTTATCCTGGAATCTTGGGTTCAATACAATTCTTCCTGGCGAGCTGAAGAAGTATGAAGATATGACTAATCTACGCCTTCTTCAGTCTATTTTTAAACACTATGAGCAGGTATCTCTCCTCTTTGTTCCTTATTTTCGATGTTTCATCGTGTGATTTCTTACTAACTTGTTTACCAATTGTTCAGGGAAAACATTTGGTCCTGCAGTTAGGCCTTCAGAATGATGATTCTTGGCTTAGCAAAGTAGCTCGGAAAGATCGACTAGAGAATGAGATCAGCTCTCATCAGGCCACCTCACTCGATAAGCAACTTCTTACTGATGAAGTCGAGAAGCTGCATGCTGAGAAGGAGGCTCTTCAGAAGGAGAGAGATGATTTGGCTCGACTGAATAACAATCTAGAGAGCACAATTGAGTCTCGCATTCAGCAAGCGAGAGAGGACTGTCGACGAAGGTTTCGACCAGGGATATCAGAAGCACCAGGATGAGTTGATGGCCATTCTAGGGACTCCAAGGCGTACCTCTTCGACTAGGCCCTCTGGTTCCGAACAACAGTAGTTTAGTAGCAACAGTAGTCTAGTTACTTTCTCTTTTTTTTTTTCTTTCTAATTATTATTATTATTATTTTTTTGTAAATGAATTAAAATATTTTGCCCATTTATGAGTTTTACTTTTTTCGATCATCCATATCAATTAAATCTCATGTGCATGCTACGTCCATTATCCTCTATGTCGGAATACAGTAGGATACCTACGTTGACTAGACATAAGTCTTTGGGAATACAAGAAGTCATGTTTAGAGTTGATGCTTTGTTCCAAGAATTCGACGTTTCTTCTTCCTCCTAATAATAAAGTTACCCACACTTATAAATATGTAAGGGAGTTCACTCGAATCTTTCAAAATGGATTCAAATAATTCAAAGTCATTCTTTATTTTCATACTAGAGGAATCATCACATGAAATTTTTTGTCGAACCAAATGGTGATTAATTGTCTTTGAAGATCTTCCTCACTTTGGTTTGGGTGGAATTGGAAAATGGAGGATTCATCGTTTACTAGAAGATCCTCTATATCAAAACCAGTTTTAACGGAAAACTGGTCAGCTCATTGAAAAGGGCAACACTTCCCTTCCTTGGTTTTTCGTTCGATGACGGCGGATACATTGTAATGGATAGGTGAAGTGTTGTTACAATTTTTTCCGTCCGGCGTCCTTGCAAAACCCCTTGTTGAATATGCCGGTCTTCCTCGTTGGGGATGTGTTATTAAGTGGTAGTGTCCTTCTCTGATCAAGGAGGGTACTTCATATCAAGAAGCCTGTCTCGAGAAGTACATGCAACAACTCGGAGATCGATCATCGTAGTCGAGAAAATGCCATTAGCCTTCTGTAATAGTTGTAGACTCTAATGTAATAGGAAAGCGACTCTGATTTTGTAATAACGTTGAATATAATAATTTATCAATAAAGTTACTTTGATCTTAATCTCTTGTGTCCATTGTGAATCTCATATTTTTCTTATGAATTCGAATTTTCTTGTCGAGATACTCAATTCTTCGTCTTTGTCGAAATCCACATTCAATTTCTTGTCGAGATACTTAATTCTTTGTTTTTGTCGAATATGTTCTTATATTATCCCCTGGAGATCGAAATTTCTTGTCGAGATACTCAATTCTTTATCTTTGTCGAAATCCATACTCTGCGGGTCGGAGATCTCCGACATGACTCTGTCTTCTAAAAACCTATATAAAGGCCTTCATTTCTGCTTTCGAGTATCTGAAGAATGAATCCGCTCTTAAATATATTAACATTGCATCCAAATTTCTTGAGACTGAATCTATTCATAACATGTTACTTCCATTATCCCAGAATTATACAACCACCCTTCTTACCGCATAAAATTCATAATGCAATTTACGTGGTATGGGTGGAATTGGAAAATATAGACTTGTTCTGTTGGTCTAATATCCCAAGATCTCTCAATGCACTCTCGTGGAATATGAGGCAGTGACGAGATCGAATATCTGCTCGGGAAATAACTGCTGCTCCTTATACTCTGTGAGGTTTTGCCGAGCTAAGAGAAAAGCTGGATTTTATTCTGGCTTTCCAAATATAGGCGTCCATAGTATTTTCCTTAAAACATGTAATTATCTTACAGGTTTTGGACTTTCCTTGTAATTCCTTCTGGCAATAATATGTTCTTTTGATTAAAGTAATCTTAATGTCCCAAAACATTATTACCCTTTCTTCAAGTTATTTCAATCTGTTATATCCCGAGGGGATTTTCATCTTATTTTTCGACGTCGACCATACCTTTGTGTGAGGCAGTCGTAAATAAAGTATTTCGATTAACCTGTTAATTTGTCGGGAATCGATCTTAAGATGATGACTCATTCCGACCAAGCTCTTAATTTATCGAGATAGGTCATCGACAATGACCGTTCCAACTAACTTGCCATAAATACGTGAAGTTGATAAATCAAGTTTGTCTGTTTATCGCCATTGATCTATTCTTTCCTTATCCATAAGATCAACCTTGTTATGCCTATAAAAGGCAACAACTTATTTACCATTTTTTAATCGTAGTCCTAAGATGGGAAATACAGTTTCCTCTGACTCGGTTCTACCAACTGATCCGCTAACCTTTAAAAAAGCATACTACTATGAACGTGCTTGTCGCGGTTACCTGTCTTTCATCTTGCCTAGTGCTGATGAGTCCCATTAGCGCCCTACCTAGTACTGACAAGTCCTATATGACCTCTGCCTTAGTCTTCCAATGCTTAGGGTCGGTGGTATTTGATCAATACATGGAGGGTCCTGATATACCCAGCATTCTCGTTCTTGAGGTTACTTTCGGAGTGCCCTAATGTCGGGATATGCTGGTAGATTTTCACTGTTGCGACAATCCAAGCGGGATCTCGTTTTGGTCGAATAACTGCAAAGAGCTAGCAGGCTTTTTGGAGTTTAATTCGATTAAAGCGGGAATCGATCTTCCGAGCCTGGCCATCGAACCAAAGAAGTCGACCATCCTGAGCAGTATGCTTCTAGGTGGTCGAAGAAGCAGGTCGAGGTACTAGGGAGGAGATTGATGTTTCCGTGGACATTGTCGTGAAAGCTTCAACCTGTTAGTTAAGGCTTTTTTGTTTTCGTTGAAGACTGTAAAGCAAACGATGTAATCCTGTATTTGTAAAAACGACTTTAATAAAATTTTAATTTCTCCATATCTTCCGCGCATAATTTTTTACTGCTTATATCAATTGTGATTACTTGTAAAACTGTTTATTCGATCCATGTTTCCTTAATGGATGGAGATTGATGAGAATTTACCGACCCAATCGGTTTTACTCATTTTGTACTTAGGTTTTTTTTACCAATTATTGGTTTTAACCTTTTTAATTCGATAATTGGAGATCGATGAGTGCTTAACGACCCAATCGGTTTTACTCATTTAATATTTAGGGTTTTTACCAACTATTGGTTTAAACCTTTTTAATTTGATAATTGGAGATCGATGAGTGTTTACCGATCCAATCGGTTTTACTCATTTTATACTTAGGTTTTTTACAAATTATTGGTTTTAACCTTTTTAATTCGATAATTTGGAGATCAATGAGTTTTTACCGACCCAATCGGTTTTACTAATTTTATACTCAGTTTTTTACCAATGATTGGTTTTAACCTTTTTAATTCGATAATTTGGAGATCGATGAGTGTTTTACCGACCCAGTCGGTTTTACTCATTTTATACTTAGGTTTTTTTTTTTATCAATTATTGGTTTTAACCTTTTTAACTCGATAATTTGGAGATCGAAGAGTGTTTACCGGCCCAATCGGTTTTACTCATTTTATATTCAGGTTTTTTACCAACTATTGGTTTTAACCTTTTTAATTCAATAATTTGGAGATCGATGAGTGTTTACCGACCCAATCGATTTTACTCATTTTATACTTAGGTTTTTTTACCAACTATTGATTTTAACATTTTTAATTCGATAATTTGGAGATCGATGAGTTTTTACCGACCCAATCGGTTTTACTCATTTTATACTTAGGTTTTTTACCAATTATTTGATGGGATAGTGCCCTACAAGCCAATATATTTAGCTTGTATTGGAACTATCGTTATCTTTCTTTAGTATAAAATGTAATAATACGCACGTTTATTTATATGTGTATAAGGATAAACAATGGCCAACTTCATCTCTCGCGAATACATTTAAGCGATTGGTTGAAACCCTTAGATTACATTAGACTATGGGACGATTCACTTCAGTACAGAGTGCAATCATGAAACAGTCTCAAAGGTCGTAATCTTAAAACTGTTCCAAGTCATAGAATCCGAACGAGACGGGGTATCGTAGGAATCGCCAAGACATACTTGTACGAGTATGCATGATTCACATGGAGTGAATTTGTAGTGTTTCATGAGCAAGGAATTTGAGGCCAGTGCATATGAGTAGGTGGTTCAATGGAGGATTGAACGCATCGAACGACCCGAACAGAGAAACCCATTGTGGAAGCGCATGTCGCATATCGGTGATGGGATGTTTCTCAAGGATTATAATAGTGTACGATTTAGTCCTTTGACTTGAGGTACTAGGGCGGATTCGGTGCATGAAAGTGCGTACTTAGATCTAGGTATAGGCCACGTAGCTTGGTCATAACATGCCTAGGTTGGGTGCGTATGGACATGTACGCGAGTGGTTAGTACCAATATGGAATCTATTGACTCACTGTAATGGGTGAGAGAATTTCCTATACGATTCTTAGATAATACATCCAAGGAATCTGCGGCCGCAGTCGGTGACGGATTTGGAAAATGGTTTCCAAATTTAGGAGTCACACTGGAATATTATCCTGAATTAGAAAGTATAGTTATCGAGACAAATTTAGAGGTGCCGATCAATTCACACACCCTAAGTCTTGATCGGGAATATTAGTCGATAGAAGGACCGTATGTACATGGTAATTATATGAGACGAGGTTCACAAGTATCAATTCACCTGAAGTTGGGCTTCATGGGCTTGTGGCTAGACATCGACCATGAAGTGTAGGTACTCCTGAGTTAATAGAGGAATTGATTCTAGGAGTGGTCAATTAAAGGTAGTTTAATTGACCGGAGCAATTTATTGTTCATAGATTAAATCACGAGGAATTCGTGGGCCTGCTGCCAATTGATGGTGAACCCAGAGGGTCACACACAATACAATTGGACGGTGACTGTTGAAAAGGATACTAAAGGAATTAATTGATTTAAAGGTAATTAAATCAATTAAATGAATTAAAAGTATTTAATTCAAGTGGGAGATTAATTAATTAGCTAACTTAATTGAGTTGCTAATTAATTATATAAAAGAAATAATGATTTAATTGGACTGGGCATTTAATTAAGTAATTAATTAAATGAAAAGGCTTGCAAGACATGGGCCTTTAATTAAAAGCCCATAAGAAGTCTTGCAAACCTAGGTCAAGAGGGAGTCTATAAAAGGGGATCTACTTGAGCTCAAAAGCTAACACCCTAAGAAGAAAACCCTAGCCTCTCCTCTCAAGCCCTAGCCGCCGCCCCCTAGTGCTAGAAGCCCTAGCCGCCGCCGCCACCAAGAGACGCCGCCACCTGCTGCCGTGGGCTGCTCTTGTGCCGCCGCCCCTCTCCCTTTGTTCCTTTGTGTTAGATCTTGACCAGTCAAGAGAATCTACACAATCCTGCTTCGACAAACCTCCTGAATCCAGTTCTGAGCCTAAGATCTTGAGGTGTTGCCAGAATCCAATTGGTGTGGACTTACTTTGGAGGTGAGACGCCTGGATCACTTCTATGAACCAGATCCAGATCCAGTTTCAGAATCAGAATCGAAGGTTGCCACCACCTTGCCTGTGGTGAGGTATATCGCAAAAACCCCTTGTTTAATTACTATGTGTGTTTTTGTTCTTACTTACGTATAATTAATATGGAGAATTAATATGGGACCTTGGGTGCTTCGAAAAATTTTAAATTCCGCACTGTCGTTGTTCTGACAATCGAGGCATCCCAACCACTATCCCAACAGTGGTATCAGAGCCAACTCCATCATTATTATACGAAAATCCTGAACACAATGTGTTTTCACCGTATATGTTTAATTATGTATATGTAAACACGTGATAATTATGTTCTGTAAATTGATTCTTACTTGTTATGACTAGATCTATGATTGGGTAAAACTGCTTTTTTAGATCTGTGCCGATTTTATAGTTTTTGAAAACTTCAGGACTTTTTGTGCAAGAAATCGCATATAGGGTTTTAAAGGTCTGAAAATTCGAAAATTTTGAAATCTGGAAATTTCAAAATTCTGGACTGTTTTTGCAAATCTGGTCGCACGGGTTTTGGGGTGAATTTGTAATTTCCGAAAACTTTGGGGCTGTTTTGCAATTACCGAAACTTGAGGGCCTGCGAGCCTATTATTTTTTTGGGCCACTTTGAGCCTTTGTAATAGAATAGGGCTTTACTGCTTTCCTAGTTTAGGATGGAGGCCCGTTTACAAGCAAGGTGGGAACCCAAGAAGATATGAAGGCCATGTATGCATGGTACATTGTGTAATAGCATAGGGCTTCATGAGAACCCTTTAGATTGACCAATAGGGCCAACATCATTGGCTCGATGATGGCCCACATAGGAGGCTCCCGATCGAAAACATATTGTGATAGTATGCATGCTAGGCTTGTATGGCTTTTATTTATTTTGTCGATTTATATTTAGCTTGTATGAGATGCGCGCTAGAATCTAGATCGTAATAAAAGATAAAGCATAACTGAATCGGTGAGATCTCGAGGAGAGTTAATATAACTTTCAAACCAGAAATTCCCCTCTCGAATTAAATATTAAGTCATATTGGATTAAAATAAAATGAAGTATATATATAAATCCAAGCCTTCCATCAATAGGGACTAGCGTATGTTGTCTACTTATCGATAGAGGTGATCCAGAGTCTGGCACCCGAGTCGAAGAAAGGGACAATACGCGAAATTCCCTGACTCCTGTTTTTAACTAAACACGACAAGGGTGAGGACTGGTCGGGATGTGAGGATCGACCGATAACTAGTCACGGAGAACTCACGACCGGGCCCGTTGCTCATCATGATTGATGGGTTAGACTTAACGATTAGTAGCACTTATGATGTAGCAGTGCTAGATAAGTGCGAAAACCGAGGCAAAATAGCTTGAAGGTTGTGGAGTGACACAATTGGCAATAAGTATGCCTACCTTGGGAATTGGTTGTATGGCCACGAGTCGTGGGTGCAATTAATTGCCGCTGGGACGTCAAGACCCACTAGGAAATAGAATTTCCCGAACAATTGAAGGGGTAATTGTTTCGATAAAATAGTGGGAGAACTTCTACGATAGAAAGTCCAACCTTCGTAGATTATAAGTATTATTCATTAACTAGTCCACTAAATGTTTGTCTTCTCTTTAGGATACTGAGCTATCTGTAATTATCCATTTTACTATTTATCCTCGACTAATAAAATAACTGGATCAAAATATCGACTAGGCAAGAAACTTGAGAATTGTCTTAAATTCCAAAAGGGGAATGATGTTCTTAAACGACGAGCCTATGCCTTATGCGCTTCCGAGATAAGTCAATATATATAAGACGAATCACCCGTAAAATATGGGAATATTAATGATCGTTTTCTCCTATAAAGATTAATCTCAAAAATGAAAAGAATCACCTATAGAGTATGGGAATCTTATTGATCGTTTCCTCAAATAAGCATCAAGATTGAACGAGCTATGGAAGCAACATGAGGAGCATGTCTGAAGCTTCCACCTCAAAAGGCCTGTTTTGAGGACCAGTCTTATGAAACAAACCTCCACCTCAAAAGGGTTGTTTTGAGGAGTAGTTTTGAATCGATTTGATTCGAGACTTCTAAGGAATTGTTTCAAAACTCGAGAATAAATGAAGGAACTAGTGTCAAGGATCACTGTCTTTGTTTTATCAATCTAGTTGAATAGGCCTGCAAGTGATCTTAACATTAACTTCCTCCTAAATTCTCCTCCCGCTCATTCAAATGACTCTTGAAATACACTGATCTTATTTGATAAGTCGATCACATTTCATGAATCAACCAAAGTACTGGTTAAAGGCAAATAGGATAAACCTGTAATGATCGTTTACACTTCATGGACTGCGAAGTCAAAGAAGAGTAAAATGAAGAAGAATTTATTATCTTCTAAATTCGACCATAAAGGTAGTCAAAAGAACGCAAGTAGCCTAAAAGTCGACTTATCCCGCTGGATCTAAGAAAGGCACTGATATGTTTAATTGATTAGATGATCTAATTAATTAAGCAACGTTTCAATTAAAGGGTTAATTGAAAGGAAAAGGAAAGCAATTAAAGAAGTTAATTGAAAGGAAGTAAATTAATTGAATTAAACCATTGACTCAATCTTATTGAATTAATGTGTGAAGTTCAAATTAATACAAAGATAATAATTCATAACTTTGGTACGCTAGACTTGGACACATCTCCAAGAGTAGGATTCAAAAGTTGGTTTCACCTAAGTTTCTTGAAAAATAGAACTTGGATGAACTTCCAACCTGCGAATCATGTCTCAAAGGAGATATGACCAGATCTCCCGTAACAGGGAATCCAGAGCGAACCAAACAAAATCTGGATTTAATCCATGAATATGGATCACTAAAAGTTACTGTGAGAGGATATTACTCATACTTTGTACTTTTTACTAATGACCTTGGTCGTTAGTGAGAAATGAATCTAGTGAGATGCAAATCCGAAAAACCAAGAAAGGTATTTCAATACGAAGTAGAGAATCAACAAAGACAAAGTATTACTCAATCTAATCGAGGTAGCAAATACTTGTCAAGGATTCCTCAATTATCTCATTGAGAATGGGGTTCTCATACAACAAACTCCTCCTAAGACGTCACGACTTATTGAAGTGTCTAAAGAGGTGGAATCTAACATTGTTTAACATTGTTCGATCCATATTGAGTTTTGTTAAGCTTCCTTATGCATTCTAGGAGTTCGTCCTCCTGACTGCATCGAAGATACTGAGCAAAGTACCTTCAAAGTTCGTGCCTACAAAGCTTTACCAAGAAAGGTATGGCAAAATACCTCTATGCTCTTACCTCTGAGTATGGAGATCTCCTGCCGATGGTAGAAACGAGAAAGGAGATAAATTGGCCAGTAGATCCAATTTGTATATAGTTGTGGGGTATCCAACGAAATCCATTGGATACCTGTTCTATGACAATGAGAAACAGTAGTTTCTCCTAGATACCCATTCCTCTGTTGATGAATCTCTCGTCAAAGGAAATGGAAACGTCATGGAACTTGATGAAGTCCAAGATTTGGACCCGTCCCCGCAAACAGTGGGAGTTAATCCAGAATTTACTGAACCTACGAGTACACCTACTCTTCGAAGGTCTGATCGAATTCGTAAGGAGCCAAAGCGATTTGTTTTCATTCACGAAAACGAGAATGTGGAAAGTAATCCAAAGACCTATCAAGAAGCGATATCAGACATAGACTCGGGTGCGTGGCTCGAAGCCATGCAAACCGAAATGGATCCCATCCATTCCAACAAGGTATAACCTTGATTGATCCACCCAAGGGATTTATCCCTATAAGTTGGTTATAAGTTATAAATGGATCTTCAAACTTGGAATGAATGGAGAGGTGTTGCCTCTAAGAATTGACTAGTGGTAAAAAAAAAAAAAAAAAAAGGGCTATTCACAATGTTCTGTAACAGACTTTGATGAAACCTTTTCTCCATTAGCAATGTCTGAATCCATTTAGATTCACATTTGTTCTGATGAGATAGTCAAGATATTTGACTTCATTAAAACGAGTATGAACCATGAGTGTACAAAAGGATTAGTGGGAGCGCGATGAAGCTCATATTTTATATGTCGATAATGTTCTGACTATCTGGTATGATATCAGAATGTTAGCACAGACGAAAGCATGGTTGTCCATGCAATTCTCCATGAAAGATTTAGGAGAAGCATCTTGCCTATTGGGATACGTATCTATAGAATAGATCGGAAAGAGATGCCGACACTCTCTAAATCTAAGTACATAGAATCAATACTGGAAATATTCAGTATAAAGAATCCAAGAAAGGATTGCTTCCAGTGAGACACTGTATCCCTTGTTCCAAAATTGATGTGCCCTACATCAAATGAGAATAAAGGAGAATGTCTCAAATACCTTATGTTTCAAACAAAAGGTTGCATGTGGCATGCTTTACTATGTACTAGACCAGACGTAAAACTTGCTCAAGTATCGCGAGCAGTTGCTAGTCAAACTCCAGTGAAGAAGTACTGGACCACCGTAAAAGATATCCTTAAGCTCTTGAGAAAGACTAAGGATTTGTTCTTGGTCTACGGTGGTAGTGGAGGATTAAAATTCGAATGATTCACTGATTCGAATTTTCAGTATGATGTGGATGAATTAAGAACATCCATTTTTGGATACATATCCTGCATCCATGGGGTAACGGTAAATTTGAAAGGGTTCCAAGCAAATCACCGTAACCATCTAAACCACTGAAGCAAGATATATTGCAGCATTAAATGTAGCATTAAATGCGGCTTAAGAAAGTGTTTGGATATAAAACTTCATCCTTCGGTTGGATGTAGGCGAAGCTCATGATTATCTTCTATGATAACATTGGAGCTATTGCTAAAGCAAAGCATTCAAGATCTTACCAGAAATCTAAACACAATTGAGAGAAAGGTACCATTTGATTAGAAAAATCATTGGTAGAGTTAACGCGCGTAATGGATCGCGTCGACTCAGAAGACAACTTAGCGGATCCACTAAAGGAGGCTATATCATGAAATGAGTTCGAAGAACATCTTTAAAAAGATGGGTCCTAGAAACGTTTGTAATTGGCTTTAGGGCAAGTGGGAGATTGATGGGATAGTGCCCTGCAAGCCAATATATTTAGCTTGTATTGGAACTATCATTATCTTTCTTTAGTATAAAATGTAATAATACGCACGTTTATTTATATGTGTATAAGGATAAACAATGGCCAACTTCATCTCTCGCGAATACATTTAAGCGATTGGTTGAAACCCTTAGATTACATTAGACTATGGGACGATTCACTTCAGTACTGAGTGCAATCATGAAACAGTCTCAAATGTCGTAATCTTAAAACCGTTCCAAGTCATAGATTCCGAACGAGACGGGGTATCGTAGGAATCGCCAAGACTTGTACGAGTATGCATGATTCACATGGAGTGAATTTGTAGCGTTTCATGAGCAAGGAATTTGAGGCCAGTGCATATGAGTAGGTGGTTCAATGGAGGATTGAACGCATCGAACGACCCAAACAGAGAAACCCATTGTGGAAGCGCTTGTCGCATATCGGTGATGGGATGTTTCTCAAGGATTATAATAGTGTACGATTTAGTCCTTTGACTTGAGGTACTAGGGCGAATTCGGTGCATGAAAGTGCGTACTTAGATCTAGGTATAGGCCACGTAGCTTGGTCATAACATGCCTAGGTTGGGTGCGTATAGACATGTACGCGAGTGGTTAGTACCAATATGAAATCTATTGACTCACTGTAATGGGTAAGAGAATTTCCTATACGATTCTTAGATAATAAATCCAAGGAATATGCGGCCGCAGTCGGTGACGGATTTGGAAAAGGGTTTCCAAATTTAGGAGTCACACTGGAATATTATCCTGAATTAGAAAGTATAGTTATCGAGAAAAATTTAGAGGTGCCGATCAATTCACACACCCTATGTCTTGATCGGGAATATTAGTCGATAGAAGGACCGTATGTACATGGTAATTATATGAGACGAGGTTCACAAGTATCAATTCACCTGAAGTTGGGCTTCATGGGCTTGTGGCTAGACATCGACCATGAAGTGTAGGTACTCCAGAGTTAATAGAGGAATTGATTCTAGGAGTGGTCAATTAAAAGTAGTTTAATTGACCGGAGCAATTTATTGTTCATAAATTAAATCACGAGGAATTCGTGGGTCTGCTGCCAATTGATGGTGAACCCAGAGGGTCACACACAATACAATTGGACGGTGACTGTTGAAAAGGATACTAAAGGAATTAATTGATTTAAAGGTAATTAAATCAATTAAATGAATTAAAAGTATTTAATTCAAGTGGGAGATTAATTAATTGGCTAACTTAATTAATTAAATACTTAATTGAGTTGCTAATTAATTATATAAAAGAAATAATGATTTAATTGGACTGGGCATTTAATTAAGTAATTAATCAAATGAAAAGGCTTGCAAGACATGGGCCTTTAATTAAAAGCCCATAAGAAGTCTTGCAAACCCAGGTCAAGAGGGAGTCTATAAAAGGGGATGTACTTGAGCTCAAAAGCTAACACCCTAAGAAGAAAACCCTAGCCTCTCCTCTTCAAGCCCTAGCCGCCGCCCCCTAGTGCTAGAAGCCCTAGCCGCCGCCACCAAGAGACGTCGCCACCTGCTGCCGTGGGCTGCTCTTGTGCCGCCGCCCCTCTCCCTTTGTTCCTTTGTGTTAGATCTTGACCTGTCAAGAGAATCTACACAATCCTGCTTCGACAAACCTCCTGAATCCAGTTCTGAGCCTAAGATCTTGAGGTGTTGCCAGAATCCAATTGGTGTGGACTTACTTTGGAGGTGAGACGCTTCGATCACTTCTGTGAACCAGATCCAGATCCAGATCCAGTTTCAGAATCAGAATCGAAGGTTGCCACCACCTTGCCTGTGGTGAGGTATATCGCAAAAACCCCCTTGTTTAATTACTATGTGTGTTTTTGTTCTTGCTTACGTATAATTAATATGGAGAATTAATATGGGACCTTGGGTGCTTCGAAAAATTTATATTCCGCACTGTCGTTGTTCTGACAATCGAGGCATCCCAACCACTATCCCAACATTATTGGTTATAACCTTTTTAATTCGATAATATGGAGATCAATGAGTATTTACCGACCCAATCGGTTTTACTCATTTTATACTTAGGTTTTCTTTACCAACTATTGCTTTTAACCTTTTTAATTCGATAATTTGGAGATCGATGAGTGTTTACCGACCCAAGTAGTTCCGAGGGTGGAGGGCCAAATAAGAGAGTTAAATTGACCGTTACCGGTGAGGATACTCGTGTTCAGGAAGAATCTGCTGAATCTTTAGAGGTCGAGAATCCTTCAGAGCCTCCTCATGTTTCCGTTATTCCAGAGAAATTTCTATCCCCGCTTGGAGAATTGAATAATAAGTTCTGTTCCGAGGGGTTGCTCGATAATCCCGTTCTGAGTCTCCTGCAGGCTCATATTTCTGTTTCCGAGGCGGGTCCGTCGAAGGGGAAGAGCCCTTCGCAGTTATTCCAGTCAGGATCGAATTCTCTTGTTCAGGTGATCATAATAACCTGATTTTTTTTTATATATATCGTTGACCCAATCTTTCGACAATAGCTGGCCAAGACTTTCTCGAGCTCAAGATCCTGGCTGTGCAGGAGATCGAACGACATTCTGCTCTTTCCCTCGAGCTGGAGGGCGCCTTAGAGGCTAAAAAGTCTGTTGAGGAGAGGTTGGCTTTGGAGAGAGAAAAGGCAGCTAAGGATCAAGGTGAGGAGATTTATCAGAAGCTGAGCAAGGAGCTCGAAGTGCTCAAAGGAATTCATGAGCAGGAGAAGAAAGATTCTGAGGTTCGCGAGCAGAAAGCTTACGCTCGTGGGTATGATGATCGCAATGCCGAGCTTCGGAAGATATTTTCCGATAATAAACTTCTTTAGATGTATTTTTCTTCTTGTTGTAATTTTAAGTTCTGTTTCCTCAGATTCTGTAACCTTGGTTAATTTGTCTTGCGTGTTTTCTAATTGAACCTTTGTACTAGACTTTGCGCCATTCTCCGATTGATATTTTGTTTTCAGATGCTTTCATAGATCCTTTTTGATAATGGTGAGTAGTTTTTCCACCCGAGAGTATTTGTGACTAAGGCAATATGATTGTTTGTTCGGATTTTAGTCGTCACGGGAGAATTCCAATTTTCGAGCGATAATTTAGCTTATTCTATGATAGTTACTTCAACTTGGCTGAGATCTTCCTGATTTTTCCCGCCAAACATCCTTTATTCCTCGGGAAACGGAACAGTCCTTGAATCTCATTCGTCCATCTGAATGAATTTCAGTTGTTGGATCAAGTGCGACTTTTACTATAAAAGGGTCTTCCTTGATATTTCTAGGTTTGTTCATTTTCCATTTTATCCAACATTCCGCTCCGATATTGATGATCGACTACCTTCTGCTTTCGACCCAACTTTTTGAGTTTAGACTCCGAACCTCTTTGATAAAAACCTGAGCGTCCTTAATCGCTTAGAATATCGACAGGCAAATGTATTTCCGACCTGGAAGGCCAATAAGCCCAATCCGAAAACCAATGAGCTACCGATCCTTGCCCGGGGTCAGTTAGTCAAGGACAATACTTTGGTATTGCTGACTACCTCGGGATCCGGAGAACTGCTCGACCCACAAAAGTGTTGGTGGAGTACGAGCATCAAGTTCTCCAAGGATGGTCGGTAGCTTTTATCATTTCTTTGGCATGGGTTTCCGTTCGGGGGACCTATTGCCTCAATGCATTTAGGAAGACGTGCTAGAGGCGGCGTCGGAGGACAAGGTCACCTAGAAAAGGATGCATTAGCCCCTATGTCTTCGGAGGACCACAAATAAAGATAAAAGTCTGCGGGTCCAAAGAAGATTCCACGTTCGGAGATGGACTACCTCGATCGACTGGTGAGAGAAGAAACCGAAAATTTCATAGGATTGTCAAATGTAATAGGATCGGAATGTAATGTCTTAGCTTGTAATAGGCTCGAAATGTATCTCCTGTATTCTTGTATTTTTGAAGTTTTGTACCTTTGTAATAGGATCGAAATTGTAAACACTTTCTTGTCCGAAATAATATTCATAAACTTCTTCTTCTCTATTTTGTTGGTCGACCAAATAATAGTCAGATGAATTCTTTTCTTTGATAACCCGATCGAACTTAAATCTTTAAATTATACGAGAATAACAAAACAGGTCTTCCAAGCGAGTAACGAAGAAGTAATTTGATAAGCACTCAATTAAACTCCTTTTGGAAAATTTCTGAGTATGAGTACTTAACCGATCCTCAGCATTAAGTTGATCCCTTTGGAAAATTCGAGTATCTCCGGCCGAGCATCTACGACCGAACATAAATTGTCTATAACAACACTTGTATTAACCATTCGAGTTTGCATTGTTGATCGAATATAATGATTGAAGAATAGAAATTGGACGGACACTTTAATCCTAGCACCGTTGCTTAAATCGAGAACAAATAATAACACTTGAATCCTTCCTGATGCTTAGTATTTCAAAATCTTTCGTTAGAAAGATTTTACAATCAACTGCAATGCAATGTCTACTGTTGGATTTATCTGATTGTAGTACCAAAACTCTCTGGTCCTTTAAATTATATCAAGAGAAAAGTCCGTTGTTAGATCGATCCGTAATTCGATCCTCCTGAGGAAATTCCGAGCGTGAGTTGAGAAGATCTTTCTTTTTCCAACCAAATGCAACCCTATTTTTCGGGAAACGGAACTGTCGGCGCATTTATCGCTGAAATCATAGCCGTCCGCAATGTGGCATCTGATCCGTCGATCGTATTCCTCTTTAACTATAAATAGTTCCAAATTTACCGTCATATTTTTTACTTCCCACCAATGTCTTGTCCGAACTTTACCTCTTGTTTTTTAAATATTCTGATCAACATGTTCCATAATAGTTCCCAAATAAAAAAGTTCAAAATTAGAACTCGGACCCTGCTTTCCGAGCTTAGTCCCTTTGGTATAGCTTATTCCGCTTAGAATATCGACAGACAAAAGAAATAGCGCTTGGAATACCGGCAGGCAACCTGCTTTCTTGGATATAACCTATCTGAGACGGGTTAGAATTCTGGCATTCTGGCGCTATATCCGGTCGGATTGTGGGTCAACATCAGTGGAAGCCCTTTCAATCTCGAGCATCAGCTTCTTCAAGATGTTTCTTGAAGTATAGTTCCTTCGAGATTGCTTGGAGTAATCCCGCTGGGGTTGCTTCCCGCTGTTCTGGACCGGAATTGGGTGTGAACAATGGTCGCTGCAAAGATTGGGCGTAGCAATCATTGTTCACAGATGAAGATCTTAGATCGGTTAAAAGTCCTGGAGATGGACTCCGATCCGGCTTTACTCTGCTCGGTGGTTCGATCGAGGGTGCGGCACGTGGTGAATGATCGACATGAAAAAGTTTGGTTTCGCGATACGTTCGACCTTTGCATCTTGTGCCGACGCTTGTAGAACGAAGCTGCTTAGTTTAGCTCGTAGAATTTTTAGTAGGGTAGGAGTGAGTGTACTTTTTCTTTTCGAGCTCGAATTTCCTTATTGTAATCGAGAAATCATTTAGTTCAAAAAGCTTATAAATGAATAGAATATTTTCATATTGTCGTCCCTGCTTCTTTCTTTGCTTCTTTGCTGAAATATTAATAAAAGTGAAGTTTTGAACTAGATAACTCGAACTCTAAGACCGTGTAATTTGATGGATAAATCGATCAAACTAGACTTTGGTTTAATAATGGTTGGACTTGACTTGGTCGATCTTGACTTCTCTCGTTGATTCGATCGTTGGTTGATTTGATGTAAAGATGGACAAATAGTCGTAACACATTTTGAAATATTTCGATCGAAAAGAAGTCGTGATTGAATTTCGAGCTTGGAGTCAATTTCTTATTTTTTATCCAAGGGGCATAGCAACAGCTTTCACCCATTTGTTGGGATAGTGGTTGGGTTGCCTCGATTGTCAGAACAACGAAAGTGCGGAATTTAAAATTTTTCGAAGCACCCAAGGTCCCATATAAGATTCTCCATATTATTTATACGTAAGCATGAAACAAAAACACACGTTGAATTAAACAAGGGGGTTTTTGCGATTTACCTCACCACAGGCAAGGTGGTGGCAACCTTCAGTTCTGATTCTGAATCTGGATCTGGTTCACAGAAGTGATCCAAGCGTCTCACCTCCAAAGATAGTCCACACCAATTGGATTCTGGCAACACCTCCTAGTCTTAGGCTCAGAACTGGATCTAGGAGATTTGTTGTAGCAGGACTGTGCAGATCTACTTGGCAAGGCAAGATCTAACACGGTGGAACAAGGAAGAGGCGGCGGCGGCGCTAGGGCAGCAGGTGGCGGCGGCACTAGGTTGGCGGCGCAGGAGAGGGGCGGCGGCTAGGTCAGAGAAAAGAGGTTAGGGTTTTTGCTAGGGTGTTAGCTTTTTGAGCTCTAGTAGAACCCTATTTATAGACTCCCTTTTGACCTAGGTTTGCAAGGCTCCTTATGGGCTTTTAATTAAAGGCCCATGTCTTGCAAGCCTTTCATTTAATTAATTACTTTAATTAAATGCCCAATCCAATTAAATCAATATTTTTTTTATATAATTAATCAGCAACTCAATTAAGTATTTAATTAATTAAATCATTCAATTAATTAATCTCCCACTTGAATTAAATATTTTAATTCATTTAATTGATTTAATTACCTTTAAATCAATTAATTCCTTTAGTATCCTTTTTCAACAGTCACCGTCCAATTGTATTGTGTGTGACCCTCTGGGTTCACCATCAATTGGCAGCAGGCCCACGAATTCCTCGTGATTTAATTTATGAACAATAAATTGCTCCGGTCAATTAAACAACCTTTAATTGACCACTCCTAGAATCAAATCCTCTATTAACTCAGGAGTACCTACACTTCATGGTCGATGTCTAGCCACAAGCCCATGAAGCCCAACTTCAGGTGAATTGATACTTGTGAACCTCGTCTCATATAATTACCATGTACATACGGTCCTTCTATCGACTAATACTCTCGATCAAGACTTAGGGTGTGTGAATTGATCGGCACCTCTAAATTTGTCTCGATAACTATACTTTCTAATTCAGGATAATATTCCAGTGTGACTCCTAAATTTGGAAACCCCTTTCCAAATCCGTCACCGACTGCGGCCGCAGATTCCTTGGATATATTATCTAAGAATCGTATAGTAAATTCTCTCAACCATTACATTGAGTCAATAGATTCCATATCGGTACTAACCACTCGCGTACATGCCCATACGCACCCAACCTAGGCATGTTATGACCAAGCTAAGTGGCCTATACCTAGATCTAAGTACGCACTTTCATGCACCGAATTCGCCCTAGCACCTAAAGTCAAAGGACTAAATCGTACACTATTATAATCCTTGAGAAACATCCCATCACCGATATGCGACATGCGCTTCCACAATGGGTTTCTCTGTTCGGGTCGTTCGATGCATTCAATCCTCCATTGAACCACCTACTCATATGCACTGGCCTCAAATGCCTTGCTCATGAAACGCTACAAATTCACTCCATGTGAATCATGCATACTTGTACAAGTCTTTGCGATTCCTACGATACCCCGTCTCGTTCGGAATCTATGACTTGGAACAGTTTTAAGATTTCGACCTTTGAGACTGTTTCATGATTGCACTCAGTACTGAAGTGAATCATCCCATAGTCAAATGTAATCTAAGGGTTTCATCCAATCGCTTAAATGTATTCGCGAGAGATGAAGTTGGCCATTGTTTATCCTTATACACATATAAATAAACGTGCGTATTATTATAAAATCAAAAGATCGTTTCTTATAGAATAGACCTATTACAAGCTAATTGAACTGGCTTGCTGGGCACTATCCTATCAATCTCCCACTTGCCCTAAAGCCATTCACCTATGGTTCTAAGACCCATCTTCTCTAGAGGACTATCGAACGCCTTTTGTGAAAGTGGTTTAGTTAGTGGGTCAGCTACGTTGTCTTCCGATTTGACGTACTCCATGTGCATGTCTCCTCTACCAATGATCTCCCTGATCACATGGTATTTCCTCTGTACGTGTTTGGATTGATGGTGTGATCTCGGATCCTTTGCTTGAGCTATCGCCCCGTTGTTGTCACAGAAGACGACTACAGGTTCAGCAATGCTAGGAACAACATCCAATTCTTGGATGAAGTTTTTCATCCATACACTTTCTTTTGCCGCATCTGATGCTGCGATATATTCTGCTTCTGTGGTTGAGTCGGCAGTGGTAGACTGTTTACAGCTTTTCCAACTGACCGCTCCTCCATTGATGCGGAATATGTATCCAGAGTTGGATTTGAAGTCATCCACGTCAGACTGGAAACTCGAATTAGTGAATCCTTCAAGTTTCAGTTCTCCACTACCACCGTAGACCAAAAACATATCCTTAGTCCTTCGCAGGTACTTTAGGATTACTTTTACGGCAGTCCAGTGCTCTTCGCATGGATTTGACTAATAGCGGCTCGTTACACTTAGAGCGTGTGCTATGTCTGGTCGAGTACACAACATCGCATACATTATGCTCCCTACAGCAGAAGCATAAGGTATGAGAGACATTCTCATCTTTTCTTCGTCAGTTGTAGGGCACATTGACTTAGAAAGAGAGATACCATGTCTCATTGGAAGCAATCCTCTCTTGGATTCTTCCATTTTGAATCTCTTCAAAATAGTGTTGATGTACTGAGATTGGGAGGGTCCTATCATCTTCTTCGATCTATTCCTATAGATACGTATTCCCAATACGTAAGATGCGTCTCCCATATCTTTCATGGAAAACTGCGCGGATAACCACGCTTTAGTCTGCGCTAACATCTTGATATCGTCTCCGATTAACAAAATGTCATCGACGTACAAAACAATGAATTGTATCGAGCTCCCACTATTCTTCTTGTACACACAAGGTTCATATACGTTTTTGATGAAGCCAAATGCTTTGACTGTCTCATCAAATCGTATGTTCCAGGTTCGGGACGCCTGTTTGAGGCCATAGATTGACCTTTGAAGTTTACACAATTTGTGCTCACTTCCTTTGGACGCAAAACCTTCAGGTTGTTGCATAAAGATCTCCTTGTCAATGTCTCCATTGAGAAAGGCGGTCTTTACGTCCATTTGCCATATTTCGTAGTCATGCCACGCGGCTATGGCAAGTAGTATCCGAATGGATTTCGACATCGCCACGGGAGAGAAGGTTTCCTTATAGTCTATTCCAGGCCTTTGAGAATACCATTTCGCCACTAAGCGAGCTTTATGAGTTAATACCTCTCCATTCATTCCAAGCTTACACTTGAAGATCCATTTGCATCCTACAGGGATAGTTCCCTCAGGTGGATCGACCAAGGTCCAAACCTTGTTGGAATGCATGGAATCCATTTCGGATTGCATGGCTTCGAGCCATGCACTCGAGTCTATGTCTAACATCGCTTCTTGATAAGTCTTTGGATCATTATCCACTTTCTCGTTTTCGTGAATGAAACCAAATCGCTCTGGCTCCTTACGAATTCGATCAGACCTTCGAAGAGTAGGTGTACTAGTAGGTTCAATAAATTCTGGTTCAGCTCCCAGTGTTTGTGGGGATGGGTCCGATTCCTGGACTTCATCAAGTTCTATGATTGTCCAATTTCGATTGGTGAGGAAATCCTCTTCCAAGAAGTGGGCGTTCCTAGACACGAACGTATTACGTTCTTTAGGATCGAAGAACAGGTATCCAATGGATTCCTTTGGATACCCCAAAAATTTGCACAAACTAGATCTACTATCTAGCTTATCTTCCTTTTTGTTCTTTACATACGCTGGAGATCCCCATACTCGTAGATACGAATACAGGGGTGCTTTACCATACCATACTTGGTGCGGTGTCGTTGGCACTGACTTCGAAGGTACTATGTTTAGTATCTTCGAGGCAGTTAATAAGGCTAAGCCCCAAAACGAAAAGGGAAGGTCATCGAAGCTCATCATGGAATAAACCATGTCTAACAATGTTCGGTTCCTCCGCTCGGACACTCCATTGAGTTGGGGCGTCCTAGGGGGAGTTCGCTGGGCGAGAATTCCATTCTCTTTTAGATAATCAAGGAATTCTTGGCTTAATTACTCACCACCTCTATCAGAACGAAGTGCTTTAATACTATGTCCAAGTTGATTCTCAACTTCCATTCGAAACTCTTTGAATTTCTCAGAAGTTTCGGATATGTGTTTCATAAGATACAGATATCCATAACGACTAAAATCGTCGGTGAATGTTACGAAGTAAGAGAATCCTCCTCTCGCATTGACACTCAATGGTCCACAAACGTCAGTATGGATTAAATCCAATGTCTGCTTGGTTCGCTCGGGATTCCCGGTGAAGGGTGATTTGGTCATCTTTCCTTTGAGACAAGACTCGCAAGTTGGGAGTTCATCCAAGTTCTTTATTTCAAGAGCCTTAGAGGAAACCTGCTTTTGAATCCTACTCTTGGAAATATGTCCAAGTCTAGCGTGCCAAAGTTGTGGAGTTTGATTATAATATTTTCTTTTTCTAGATTGAATGTGCATGACGTCGGAATTTGTAGGTTCTAGGGAATACAGACCATCTATCAAAGTACCACAAGCATACATTAAACCACCTTTAAATATGCAAAGAGCTCCATTTTCAATGGAAAAATTAAAACCATCAATATCCAACATAGGAATAGAAATGATGTTCTTAATAATGTTTGGTACGTACAGACAATCCCTTAAAACCAAAGTAAAATTTCCTAAAACTAATTCGACGTCCCCAATAGCCTCAGCGGCGATCCTAGCTCCGTTTCCAAAACGCAGGATTCTATCCCCGGGCTTCAGGTATCTTACTGCTCCCATGTTGGTCCCAAGTTGTCAGATGAGGTCTAGAGGGGGGGGGGGGGTTAATAGACCTCTGAAAATTTTTGAACTTAAAAACTTTTCAGTCTTCTGTCAGCAGACTAAGCTGATGAAGAACAGTAAGCAGACTTAGCTGATCGTGAACAAATTTTGAACATCAGACTGACCACTCTTCTTACAAATACTTAGCTGTTTTTCAGCAAAACAGTTTTTCAAAGAGTATACTTGCAGCGGATTGTTTAAAAGTGTTTTTCACAAGTAAACTAAGTTCTAAAAAGATTTTATCCCCAGTTTTGAAACTCCTTATAAAATCTTTTAATAATTCAAAGTATTTAAATATGCAAGAGAACTTGAATGCAAGATAACACAAAGAATTTTTATAGTGGTTATATGGATAAAAATCCTTTAGTCCACTCTTCCAGATCACTTAGATTCTGGGTTATACTATAATCACACAGATTACAATATTTCTCCACTTACACCTATACAACTAATGAAAAGGCTATAAGCTCACAATAGAAAATCACTAAGAAATTCTACTCTCTGAAGTTTGATCACTCACAAAGATGGATCACAACTTCTCACAACACTCAGCTTATTACAAGATCACTCAGATCGCAATTTTCTGTTTTCTTCAACTGGGTTTCTGTCAACAGATGACTTCCACCAGACGAGTGAGCTGTTTTGAGCTTTTGAGACTTAGACAAATTCTGCTTCAAAAATGAAATCTCTGATTGTTGTTGTGTGTTTCGCTCGTTGAAAATCAGCTCTATTTATACTTGGATTTGAATTTATGACCGTTGAAGCAAATCACATCATCAAATCCATCGCCTTTGCCAGAATAAAAAACGGCAACCTGCTACAGTACTTTTTCTGCTGTACTTTCCTGCAGTAGCATTAAATGCACTCTGCTGATACGAGGTTTTCTTCAATCATTTGCCATTACTACCCTTCTCTTACAACATTTATTACTCCAAGTGCATTTATTACCGTTGGACTGAACTCTTGATCTCTTCTACTCTGCTGATTGAAGCAACCCATCTGATAGGCACTCTGCTGATCAAATACTGAACTAATCTGATTTGACTCGGCTGATGACCTACCTTTCTGTTCGCTGTTTCAGCATGAGATCACTAGTCTTCTGGTCTTTGAACTTTGAACTCTTCTGATATCTTCTTTGTTTGTTCAAGGTTCTTCTAAGGGAGCTAAGCTTTCCATACTTAGCTGATTATGATGTTTTGGAAATCATCAAAATCTTCCCTTAATTACTTGTCTTCTTTGCTCTTCAACTCCATCTTCATCCAACAATTTCCCCCTTTTTGATGATGACAAAACTCCAGCTAAGTACCTGTACCTAAACTAAAGTTTTGATCCTCAAAAATTTCTGAGATAGAAATAGTGTGTTGGATTCAAACTTGCAATTTTATAGATAATTGAACTGATTACTTATTACAAGTGTTGAAAGATGAAAAGTGCAAAGTACTTAAAAGATTACAAGTATTTTTAAGATAAAGGAAAAGTCTAGCCTAAACTAGTCTTCTTCCTTCTTCTCTTCTTCTGAATTTTTCTTCTCTTCTTCAGCTTCTTCTTTCTTTTCTTTTTCAGTTTCCTTGTCTTCTTTTTCAGATTCTTCTTTCTTTTCTTCTTCAGTTTCCGTTGCTTGCTCCTCACAATCTTCCCCCTTTTTGTCATCATCAGCAGGGATGATTGGATAACTTGGTAGGATAGGAGTGATCTGAAGTGAATCACAAAGAAGCTTGATGTTTTCTTCTAGAGCATCCATCTGAGCTCCTTGCCTTAGCTGATTGATTTTGATAATATTAACTTGAGCAGCAAGGGTTGATTGGTTAGCTTCCATAGCATTCATTCTGTTGAGAACATGTTCACCTTGTTCACCCAACTGAAATTGGGTTGCAAGTACCATATCAGCAGAGGATTTGAAGGCTTTGCCAATATTTACCAATGTTTCATCTTCTGCTTTGATGGCCATCTCAACAGTTTCTGTGATATCCCTCCAACCAGCAGCTGTGCTTTGAGTCCTTCTCCTGAGTATATCCATCTCTTGACAGATAGATTGAACATTCTGAGCAGTCTCCTCAATCAGATGAGTTGGGGCAGCAGCAGCTTTTTGAGTGGGTTGACTTACAGCAGCCAACACATCAGCAGTTAACTTCTCCTGCATTTCCTTCAATGAATTTGATATTAGTTGCTGAATGGAATCCAACAAAGATGTTTGTGCAGCCTGAGAAGTGGAAGGAATATCTGTTGGAATAGGAGGTAGAGCAAGAGGTGTTTCTCCACTAAGTTGCTCTGCTGCTTGAATTATCAGTTCAAGAGACTGATCTGCTGGACCAGAAATAGATTCAGCTTCCTTGGCCTCATCAGCATGACTAGGAGTGCTTTCCTTCTCCTTAGTCTGATCATCTTTTGCAACAGCAGCCTCCTTTTCTTTGATCTGATCAGCTGGAGTGATTTCTCCTTTCTTTGATTCATCAGCTGTGTCAGACTTGTCACCCTTGTCTCTGTTCTAATCAGATGGGTCAGATGTACCCTCTTTGTCCTTTTGTTGATCAGACGATTCTTCTTTTTCCTTGTCAGCAGGGGACTTGATCTTCTTAACAGTCTCAACTGTTTTCATCAAACCTTCATTATCTACAGCAGACCTGTGAGAAATCCATGTAAAATTGTCAAGAGGAATAAAAGGTGAGTATGGTTCCTCTGGTAGCTCTTCAAATGGTTTGATGTTTGGACCATAGACAATGTTCTTGATGTTAGGAAGAGGGACCAATAAGCTGGGTTGTCCCTTCAGCTTCCTAGACTTCTTTGCCCAAAGCTCCATTGCTTGAGCAATAGCCAACTTGATTGATCTTTCCTTGAGGTCTTCTGATTCATCATAATCCTCAGGAACAGACTCAAAAATCTTCTTCGCTTCAGCCTTGACTATGTGACTTATTCTCAATCTTAACCTGTCCAGAAAGAATTCTGAATCAAGTGCTTGAATTAAGGATCCAGTCTCAAGCCACTTCAGCACCCAGGCTTCTTCAGCAGTGAAGGCTTTCCACTTGGCCATTTCAGCTGGACTCTTTATCAGTCTGAATTCTCTCCATCTGTTGTATCTGATCTTTTCAGCATTGAATAACGTCAGATGGTTGATTCTTGCACCTTCAACATCCAACCTTTTAAGTAATTCTTCAAAGATAGCAGGGTCATCCCTGACAATCTCCAAAGACAATCTAATCTCCTCTCTTCTTTTTGGCTTTATCTTTGGTGCAGGCATAGCTGGTATTGGTTTGTTAGGATCTCTTTGTTCACTAATAACTACTCCACCAGTATGCTGTCGTCCATGAGCATCCTTGGTGCTTGCTTGAATAGCAGCAGCCAATTCTGCTTCCTCAATAGCGTCCCTTTGCTCTTGAGTCATCTTGCTGGCCTCTTCTTCCAGCCTTTTTAACTCTAGGCTTTTCAGCCTATCTTCTTCTGCCTTTTCTGCAGCTTTCCTTAGCTTTTCAGCAGCATCTTGTCTTTTCTTTTCAGCAGCAGTTAGGTATGTTGCAATTTTACCAGTCCTTTTTCTCCTTGATTCAGGACTTTCAACTGCTTGAAGAGGGGTTGCAGCAACAGGAGTAGGATGCAACAAGAGTGCATCTTTTTCATGTGTTGAACTAGTCTGCTGTGCTTCTTCAACTTCAGCAGATAGTGCAGCAGATGATTCTTCTGTAGATACTCCAATTTTAGAGACAACTTCTTCAGTAGGCTTATCAGCAGGTTCTTCAACAACTAATGACCTGTCTGCTGATGTTGTTGTTTCTCTAACTGTTGCAACTGGCTCCTCAGAGAAAGTGACCTTTCTCTTGACCTTTGATTTGGCAATTCTTTTGGCAGGGGGTTTGACAGAAGGAGGTCCCCTTGCCTCACTTCTGGTTCTCAACCTTTTCAACCTTTGAAGAGGCATTTCTTCCTCAGACTCAGTTCTTTCAGGAGAAGAGTCAGTCTTCATCTGCTCAATCTCCTTGGTGAAATCTTCAATAATCTTTTCTGGAACTGCTTCTTCAGTTTGTGCTGATTCAATCACAACAACAGACTGTGCTGTTGGCTCAGCGGGTTGACTTGTCTGACCCTCCTTCTTGCTCTTCTTAGAAGGGGTCTTTTTGGATTTTGCAGTGGCCTTTCTTTTTGGTTTTGCCACCACTTGCCTCCCTGGTTCATACAATTTGAATTCCTTGCTACCGTGAGTGGTCTTTCCACCACCCATAGGACATTGCATGGATGCAAACAGATTACTAAGTAAGATGGCATGAGAAAGCCTCTTATCACTCAGCAGCTCATAGACATGAGCAGCCCAGTTAACTTTCAGTCCATAGTATATGCAAACCATGGTGTAGTACCTTCTCCTGGGTAACCCATCCAAAGAGCTCGTGTAGCTTTCCACCTTCGCAATGATTTCTGCGAACCTCTGATACTCATCCTTTAATTGAGTTTTCATCAGAGTTCCAGTCATCTCTTCTCCCTCTTTTGCACAAATTGCCCAAAATTCATCTTCTTTTTCTGACCCTAAGCTGGTCACATCTCCTCCCTTATCTGCTAACTTGTAAATTTCACTAAGAACAGCAGCAGAGATAGCAATTTTCTTACCACCAATGACAGCCGTCATAACAGTGTCATTTTTCGAGAATTCCCTGGTCTTGTAGAAGTGACCAACATCTTCTAGGTAAACCCTATCTTCATGCGCTTCAAGAACAGGAACAAGTGATGCCTCTTTGATTTTCTCCAGGAGTGAGCGCATCAGATCAGTACCCGAAAAGTGAAATTTGTTGTAGCTTAGGTATCTTCCATCAATAATCTTTTCCATTTCTGAGATTAGTGAGTAGAATTCTGCAAAAGCAATAAACTTTCGAAACAGGAGAGCTTGAGAGTTAGAGAATTTGAGAGTGTTTGAGTGTGTAAGACGATTGTGCTGTTCAGATCGGACTTTATAGGTTTCCTTTGATTTGGTTATCGTGATTAATCTGAAACGTTGATCTAATCTGACAGTTTTAAATCGTGTGAATGGGAGTTGCGGATTTCAAATTTTAATATTTTAATGTCAGACAGGCGGGAAACTCAAACGTTACTTATCTGTTACTTATAAAAGCGTGTTTCTAAAAATGTGACTTTATAACCATGCTTATATAAGACATCAGATGAGTAGAGTTTAACTTATCTGACAGACGAGTGATCTGATATCTGTTATTACTAGAGAATGCCAATAGCTAGTAATCTTCCTCTGCTGTTTGTCAATCCAGCAAGATAAAATAATCTTCAGTCTTCAAGAATTAAGAACATATCTTCTGATAACTTAACTTCAACTAACTGTCATTAACTGATTTCATCTTTAGAACAGAAGTACCGCTAGTCTTACACGTTCCCCTTGACTTTAAGAATCCATAAGCTAACTAGTCTGTTGAAGGTTAATTCTTGAATATAATAGTGAATAACTAAGCTGTTGAACTTCAGTCTTCTGATGAGTTTCCCCTCAGCTCATGCATCCAATTTAAGTAGTCCTAGCTCAGCTCTTAGAGTTGAAAACCTTACTTCACTTAAAGGTTTAGTGAAGATATCAGCAATCTGATTGTCAGTATGAACATACTCTATCATAACATTGCCTTTTTCCACATGATCTCTAATGAAGTGATGCTTGATCTCTATATGTTTAGTCCTTGAATGACTTGTAGTGTTCTGAGTAAGAGAGATTGCACTTGTGTTGTCACAGTAGATTGGAATTCCACTGATTTTGATGTTGTAGTCTTCTAGTTGATGCTTCAACCAAAGTATCTGTGCACAGCAAGCTCCAACAGCTATATATTCAGCTTCAGCAGTAGATATAGAAACTGAGGTCTGTTTCTTACTCATCCATGAGATCAGACGACTACCTAAGAACTGACAGGCACCTGTTGTGCTATTTCTGTCAATCTTGCAGCCAGCAAGGTCTGAATCTGAATAACCAATAAGTTCAAATCCAAATTCTCTAGGATACCACAATCCCAATTCTTGAGTGCCTTTAATGTATTTCAATATCCTCTTGGCAGCTAAGAGATGAGATTCCTTGGGGTTTGATTGAAATCTTGCACAGACTCCAACTGAGTACATTATATCGGGTCTACTTGCTGTTAGATACAACAATGAACCAATAATGCCTCTATATTTGGTTATGTCCACTGATTTGCCATCTTCATCTTTATCCAAACGAAGACTTGTAGACATAGGAATGGTAGCAGTTGAGCTAGTTTCCATACCAAACTTTTTGAACAGATCTCTTGTGTATTTTGCTTGGCTGATGAATATTCCATCAGGCAACTGTCTAACTTGCAGACCAAGAAAATAATTAAGTTCACCCATCATGCTCATTTCAAACTTATTTTGCATCAGCTTGGAGAACTTATCACACATCTGTTGGTTAGTTGAACCAAAAATAATATCGTCCACATATATTTGCACAAGTAATATATGATTTTCCCATTCAATTGTAAACAAGGTTTTATCTACCTTACCTTTATGAAATCCTTTAATTAAAAGAAAATCAGATAGGGTATCATACCATGCTCTTGGAGCCTGTTTCAGTCCATAGAGGGCTTTCTTCAGACGATATACCTTGTCCTCTTCTTGATAGACTTCAAATCCAGGAGGTTGTTCAACATATACCTCTTCTTGCAGTTCTCCATTGAGAAAAGCAGACTTCACATCCATCTGATAAACAGTGAAGTTCTTATAAGCAGCATAGGCTAGAAACAGTCTGATTGCTTCAAGTCTTGCTACTGGTGCAAATGTTTCATCAGAGTCTATTCCTTCTTCTTGACAATAACCCTTGGCCACTAATCTTGCTTTGTTTCTGGTAACAATACCATCTTCATTCATCTTATTTTTGAAAACTCATTTAGTGCCAATTACTCTTTGATGACTTGGTCTAGGAACTAAGTACCAGACTTCATTCATTTCAAATTGATTCAACTCTTCTTGCATAGCCTCTATCCAGAAGGAATCATTTAGAGCTTCTTCAATTTGCTTAGGCTCTATTTGAGATAGAAAGGTGACAAACATAGCATCTTGTGCAGCAGCTCTTCTTGTTCTCACTCTATCTAAAGGATCACCAATTACTAATTCAGGTGGGTGATTCTTGAGCCATCTGAGATCAGGTTGTAGATCAGGATGTTGTCCTCTGTCTTGATCTTGCAACACTACTGTTGGAGTTCCAGTAGTAGTCTGTTGAACAGTCTCTGGTCTGTCAGCTGTTTGCAACTCGTCTGTTAGACAATCAGCACTGTGATTTTGAACAACACTTGAGTTAGCAGCTGAACTAAGATTAGGTAGTATGATGGGAACATATTCTTCATTTCTTCCAATGTCTAATTTCTGTAAATCAGTAGACAGATCTTGGTTAACATTTTGATTCTTTTCAGAAGATTGACTTGGCTCATCAAATACTACATGGATAGATTCTTCTATTAGTAATGTTCTTTTGTTAAAAACTCTGTAAGCCTTACTAACAGTTGAGTATCCTACAAAGACAGCTTCATCAGCCTTTTCTGCAAATGCAGTAAGGTGATTTTTCCCATTATTCAATACAAAACATTTACAACCAAAAATCTTAAAGTAATGAATGTTTGGTCTTCTGTTGTTCCAAACTTCATATGGAGTCTTGTTCTGATTTTTGTTGATCATACATCTGTTTTGGGTAAAGCATGCTGTATTTGTTGCTTCTGCCCAAAATCTTTGTGGCAGCTTAGCTTCAGCTATCATGGTCCTGACAGCTTCTTTTAGTGTTCTGTTTCTCCTTTCAGCAACACCATTCTGTTGAGGGGTTCTAGCAGCTGAATACTCATGATGTATTCCCTTGATATTACAATACTCTTCAACAGTAGAGTTTGTAAACTCTGTCCCTCTATCTGATCTGATCTTCAATATTTTGATACTCTTCTCATTCTGGATCAGTTCCATCAGATTGGTAAGATGTTCCTTGGTTTCACTCTTCTTCTTCATGAAAATCACCCAAGTATATCTTGAATAATCGTCCACAACAGCTAGGCAGTATTTCTTTCCACCATTGCTGACTCGATCAATGGGTCCAAATAAGTCCATATGTAGCAGCTCCAAGATTCTTTCAGAAGATTGGTGCTTCTTGCTTTTGAACGATGACTTGATTTGTTTACCCTTCTGACAGGCGTCACAGAGCTTGTCTTTCCTCATGACTGCTTTTGGAATCCCTTCTACCAGATCATTCTTGATTAATCTGTTTATGGTCTTGAAGTTTAGATGATTCATTCTCTTGTGCCATAGCCAGCTAACTTCACTTGGTGCAGATGCCACCAAACAAACACTTGAATTCTTATTTGCAGAATTCCAGTCGACTATGTAGATATTTCCTTGTCTACTTCCAGATAAATTTACCTTCTTTGTACCAATCTGTTCAACATAGCACTTATCTGTTGAGAAGATGACTGAATATCCTTTGTCACAAAATTGACTTATGCTCAGCAGGTTGTACTTTAGGCCTTTAACATATGAGACGTCAGATATCTCAATGTTTCCTTTGATAACCCTTCCTTTAGCTACAATCTTGCCTTCTTTGCTGTCTCCAAAAGTAACTTTTGGACCATCCACAGCAACTGCATCAGTCAGCTCATGTATGTTTCCACACATGTGTCTTGAACATCCACTGTCCAAGTACCAAATCTTCTCTACTTTACTCCTACTCCTAATCCTAGCCTACAAAACAAAATAAAATTGTTTTAGGTACCCTTATTGAGAGGGTCTTGAAGGATTAGTTTCACCTTTGACAACCCAAGATGTTGATGTCGTAGACTTCTTAGGTTTCTGAGCTTTGACAGGAGCATGAACAACTTTATTTTTATCATAGTTATCAGATAAGTCATGTTGATGATCAGTATGATAAGGAAAATGTTCATAAGCAGGGTAGGGTGCATGATAAGCAGGGTATGCATGCATTGGATGAGCAGGGTAAGGTGCATAGTAACCTGGAAATTGAGGTGCATGATACATACGATGATATGCAGCAGGTTGCACATAATATGACTCATTTCCATACCAAGCATTTTGATTTTTCTTGTTTTTATGCTTCTTTGGTTTACTAGATGCTTGCTCAATTGGTTTTGACTTAGTTTTACCAACAGATTGATTCGATTTAGCTTTATCAACAGACTTCTTAGGACTCTGCTGTTTGGTCTTACTAGTCTGATTTCCTATACTAGGCTCTTTGCTCTTTTTAGCCTTACGAGATTTCTTCTCCTTTAATTCTTTCTCAGGTGAAGCAGGTTTAGTTGTCTGAACATAAAGAATGACCTTACTGTTGTCAGTTGATACAAATTTTTCAGTATGGTTCAGTTCAACCTTATCCTGTTCTAAAGGTATCTTCTGTTTACTAGATATATGAATGGATGCAACAGATGATTTTTCATGAGACTCAACAACTTTTTCAAGTTCCATGATTTTTCCTTTATAAACTTCACATTCAGCTTTCAGAGACTCATATTCTTGCTCAAGCTGTTTGTATTCAGCTGATTCCTTTGGCTTTTCAGCTAAAAGTTTCAGTGAACTATTTTGCTCTTTTAGCAATATCATCTCTTCCTTAAGCTTTTTATATGCTTCAGCAATACCAGTATTGTTAAGCATCATTTGTTCAAATGAATTAAATAATTCATTGTTAAGAGGAGTTACCTCATCCTCAGAGTCATCAGATTCCTTTGCCATCAGGCACAGGAGAGCAGGTTTTTCTTCATCAGACGATTCTTCATCAGCTTTTCTGCTTCAGCCATCATTGCCTTGCCTCTCTGATGCTTTCTTTCTTTTCTCATTTTCTTCTCCTCTTCAGTGTATTTTTCTGCTTTTGGATATGGGCAGTCTTTGATGAAGTGTCCCAATTTCCTGCAGTTGTAACACATTAGTTTTGCTTTATAATCATCTTTATCTTGAGAAGAAAAGTTAGGTTTAGAAGTAGAAACATTGTTGTATTTGTTCTTCATTTTTCTTTTGTAGAACTTCTTGAAATTATTTATCAACAGTGCAACATCTCCAGCAGTGTACTCCTTCTTGTTGAGTAGAGTGGCTTCATCAGATGAGTCCACTTCTTTGCTTTTCTGTGCTGGTCTTCTGGTGTTTTCAGCAGCAACCAGTGCAGCTGTGGGTCCTGAAGTTGAGGTTTCTTCAATTCCCATTCTAGGCAGTTTATACTCGAATGCCTTGAGTACAGAAAACAGCCCAGTAAGAGAGATTTTTTCCAAATCCCTTGATTCTTCCATTGCTGTCACTTTCATGTTGAATTTTGGGGGTAGGGCCTTTAGTACTCTAACAGTGATCTCTTTGTCAGTGAAGGTCTTTCCCAAGTTTAAAACTTCATTCAGAGTTCTGGTGAATTTGGTATCCATCTGGTCAATGGTTTCTCCAGACTTCATCTTGAATTAATCAAGTTTCTCCAAAGCAACAGTGAGCTGATGCTCCATTATTGCATCATTGCCTTCGCTCATGTCTCTGACTTTGTCCCACATCTCCTTTGCAGTCTTGCAATGTTTGACCTTGTCAAACCGATCATTATCCAGGGCTTTAGTCATGATGAATCTCCGAACTTTGTCTAGATTGCAAAGCTTTATTTCTTCCGGAGTCATCTCATGAAGGTCTTTTTCCACAACCGTGTCAACCTCATTTATCTTTATGGTCTTTGTGAATCTGAATGGACCTTTAATGATACATGTGTACATGTTGTCATTATAAGCAGCTAGGAAAATCTCCATTCTGATTTTCCAATCCTCAAAGGACATACCAGCAATGTGGGGAACGTGGTTGATACAATCCATTTTTCAAAAAGTTTTGATTTTTCAAAAAGATGCTCTTTTGAAAAGTTTTGAAAACCTTTGAAAAACACTTGGATCAAGCTCGTTGATCAGGTAGCTGATTCTAATGAACCACCTGCTCTGATACCACTTGTTGGTCCCAAGTGGTCAGATGAGGTCTAGAGGGGGGGGGGGGGGGGGTGAATAGACCTCTGAAAATTTTTGAACTTAAAAACCTTTCAGTCTTCTGTCAGCAGACTAAGCTGATGAAGAACAGTAAGCAGACTTAGCTGATCGTGAACAAATCTTGAACAGCAGACTGACCACTCTTCTTACAAATACTTAGCTGTTTTTCAGCAAAACAGTTTTTCAAAGAGTATACTTGCAGCGGATTGTTTAAAAGTGTTTTTCACAAGTAAACTAAGTTCTAAAAAGATTTTATCCCCAGTTTTGAAACTCCTTATAAAATCTTTTAATAATTCAAAGTGTTTAAATATGCAATCTTTAAATATGCAAGAGAACTTGAATGCAAGATAACACAAAGAATTTTTATAGTGGTTATATGGATAAAAATCCTTTAGTCCACTCTTCCAGATCACTTAGATTTTGGGTTATACTATAATCACACAGATTACAATATTTCTCCACTTATACCTAGACAACTAATGAAAAGGCTATAAGCTCACAATAGAAAATCACTAAGAAATTCTACTCTCTGAAGTTTGATCACTCACAAAGATGGATCACAACTTCTCACAACACTCAGCTTATTACAAGATCACTCAGATCGCAATTTTCTGTTTTCTTCAGCTGGGTTTCTGTCAACAGATGACTTCCACCAGACGAGTGAGCTGTTTTGAGCTTTTGAGACTTAGACAAATTCTGCTTCAAAAATGAAATCTCTGATTGTTGTTGTGTGTTTCGCTCGTTGAAAATCAGCTCTATTTATACTTGGATTTGAATTTATGACCGTTGAAGCAAATCACATCATCAAATCCATCGCCTTTGCCAGAATAAAAAACGGCAACCTGCTACAGTACTTTTTCTGCTGTACTTTCCTGCAGCAGCATTAAATGCACTCTGCTGATACGAGGTTTTCTTCAATCATTTGCCATTAATACCCTTCTCTTACAGCATTTATTACTCCAAGTGCATTTATTACCGTTGGACTGAACTCTTGATCTCTTCTACTCTGCTGATTGAAGCAACCCATCTGATAGGCACTCTGCTGATCAAATACTGAACTAATCTGATTTGACTCGGCTGATGACCTACCTTTCTGTTCGCTGTTTCAGCATGAGATCACTAGTCTTCTGGTCTTTGAACTTTGAACTCTTCTGATATCTTCTTTGTTTGTTCAAGGTTCTTCTAAGGGAGCTAAGCTTTCCATACTTAGCTGATTATGATGTTTTGGAAATCATCAAAATCTTCCCTTAATTACTTGTCTTCTTTGCTCTTCAACTCCATCTTCATCCAACATCCCATCACCTGCAAATCATTGCAGATATGAGAACCTGCTGCGGTGTCTAACACCCACGATGCACAGTTAATAGAAATATTAACTTCAACCAAGATAATACCTTTGGCTACCAGTTTCATCTTTAGGTAGTCTGGGCAGTTCCTCCCGTGCATATCGTAAATCATGCTTTTCACAAGTTCGGCTACCCTTCTTTCTGAAACCAACTGGATCTAGTGCCCTGCTTTCTTGCAGTGGAAACATTCATCTTCTGGGCTCTTGCGCTTCCTTTCAACCACCTTTGTGACTGCCTTCGAAGAAAACACCTTCTTCTTCTTCCTACCTCTCTTGGGCTTTGCAGCCTTCGATTGGTGTGCAATCATTACCGACTTCTCTTTCTTGAGAGTCGATTCTGCCGTTACCAACAAATTGGTCAGTTCGTGAAGAGCGAGGGTTCTATCCTTCATGTTGAAGTTCAACACGAACTGGTCAAAAGAACGAGGCAGCGTATGGAGGAGGAGGTCAGTGCTAAGATCAGCGTGCAAATCCACGTCCAATCACCCCAGTTTTTCAACCAGGTTGATGAAACGTGGACAGTGATCCTTGACACTGCTTCCCTCAGCCATTAGGAGATGAAACAACTCCTTAGTGGTCGCGAACCTTTCGGTACGAGACCTCTCTCCAAACATCTGCTGGAGGTGGAGAAGTATTTCTCTAACAAGCGGCATTGCAGCATGCTGTTTCTGCAGTTCATTCGACATCGAGGCTAACATGAGACATCGAACCTGAAGATCATCATCAACCCTTTTAGCATGGGTGGTTCGTTGTTCCTCAGTAGCTCGTGCTGCGGGTACAGCAGGCATGGGTGTGTCGAGCACATAGCTTCGTCGCTCGGAATCGAGGACAATTCTGAGAGTTCTCAGCCAGTCAATGAAATTTGAGCCATTCAACTTGTTTGCGTCGAGGATAACAGATAATGGATTCTTAGACATTGTACTTAATATCTACAAATGGAAAGAAGACAATGTTTAGCTAACTGATCTTATGTCTAATACTTATAATTATCGAATTTTGGACTTGTTTTCGAAAAAGTTCTTCCACTATTTTATCGAAACAATCACCCCTTTGATTGCTCGGGAAATTTAATTCCTAGTAGGTCTTGACGTCCCAGCGGCAATTAATTGCACCCACGACTCGTGGCCATACAACCAATTCCCCAGGTAGGCATACTTATTGCCAATTGTGTTACTCCACAACCTTCAAGCTATTTTGCCTCGGTTTTCGCACTTATCTAGCACTGCTACATCATAAGTGTTACTAATCGTTAAGTCTAACCCATCAATCATGATGAGCAACGGGCCCGGTCGTGAGTTATCCGTAACTAGTTATCGGTCGATCCTTGTTGGTCCCAAGTGGTCAGATGAGGTCTAGAGGGGGGGGGGGGTGAATAGACCTCTAAAAATTTTAGACTTAAAAACTTTTTACTCTTCTGTCAGCAGACTAAGCTGTTGGGTTTGTGCCTCGATTGTCAATACAACAGAGTGCGGAATTTAAAATTTTTCAAGACACACGCACAGTCCCATAAATAAAGTCTCCATATTATGTATACGAAAAGCAAGAAACGAACGCAAGCATAAATAAAACATAGGGGGTTAATCGAAATTACCTCACCACAGCTCGGTGGTGGTTACCTCCAGGCTTCATGTTCGATTCACAATATAGTGATCCAAGTGTCTCACCTCCAGAATGTATCCACACCAACTGGATTGTAGCAACACTTCCAAGTCGTAGGCTAAGAACTGGAACTTGAAAGTTTGTCAACAAAGGTACTTCTGAACTTGATCAGGACTTTGATCTAGGTTCGGGTTTGGAGATCAACTGGAAGAAGACCAAACACGCAGGACTTATGCGGCTGGATTTGGTTCGGCCAAGCTTGGATCGGCCAGGTTAGGTTCGGCCGAGCTAGGATGGGCGACTAGGGTTAGGGGCGAAATAGTTTTGGGGCGGTTTTGCAATTTATAAAACTTATTTCGAAAATCAGATTTTTTCTTTCTCAAAATCGGCTGCTTTGTTTCTCTCAAAAATTTTGCAGGGTTTTCTTTCTTGTTTTTTCTTATGAAGAGAATGGAAGAAGGTATTTATAGGAGAAGAGTCCTACTCCTATAAGATGTCTTCTTCCTTGTTTATCAAATCTCTTCTTCCTTATCTAATTAGGAATCTGAGATTTGATATATCTCTTCTTGCTTGTCTTCCAAGATTAAAAACTTCCTTTTCCTTTTCTTCAAAAATCGCCCCCTATCACTTCTACTTGTGATAATTACAAATCGACCCCTATGTCTTTTAATTGGCTAATTCGAAAATTACCAATTAAATTTATTCTTCCAACTTAATTAATTAACCACTTTAATTAATTTCATAATTAATCAGATAACCCTTAATTAATTAATTGAACATTAATTAATTAAATATCTAATTAATAATCTCTTACTTGAATTAATGCTTTAATTCAATAACTTTGATTTAACAACTTTAAATCTTTCACATTTCCCTTAATGACTGTCACTGTCCAATTGTATTGTGTGTGACCCTCTGGGTTCACCATCAATTGGCAGTAGGCCCACGACTCTCGTGATTTAATTAACGAGCAATTAAATGCTCCGATCAACTTTAAACTATCTTTAATTGACCACTCCAGAATTAATTTCCTTATTAATTCAGGAGTACCTACACTTCATGGTCGATGTCTAGCCACAAGCCCATGAAGCCCAACTTCAGGTGAATTGATATTTGTGAACCTCACCTATTATAACTGCCATGTACATACGGTCCTTCCATGACTGATTTCCCGATCGAGACCTAGGGTGTGTGAATTGATCGGCACCTCTAATTATCTCGATTCTGTACTTTCTAATTCAGGATAGTAATTCCAGTGTGACTGCTAAATTTGGAAGCCCCTTCCAAATTCGTCACTGACCGTGGCCACGGGTTTCTCGGAACTATTATCGAAGAACGTACAGGAAATTCTCCCACCTTATCAGGATGAGTCGATGGATCCTTTCTTAGTACTAACCACTCGCGTACACTTCCGTACGCACCCAACTTAGGCATGTTATGACCAAGCTAAGTGGCCTATACCTAAATCAAAGTACGCACTTTCATGCACCGAATTCGCCCTAGCACTTCAAGTCTAAGGACTAAATCGTACACTATTATAATCCTTGAGAAACATCCCATCACCGATATGCGACATGCGCTTCCACAATGGGTTTCTCTGTTCGGGTCGTTCGATGCATTCGATCCTCTATCGAACCACCTAGTCATATGCACTGGCCTCAAATGCCTTGTTCATGAAACTACAACAAATTCACTCCATGTGAATCATGCATAATCGTACAAGTCTTGACGATTCATTCGATACCCCGTCTCGATATGAATCTATGACTTGGAACGTTTTCGAGATCACGACCTTTGAGACTGTTTCATGATAAGTGCACTCAGTACTGAAGTGTATAGTCCCATAGTCTATTGTGAACTCAGGATTTCATCCAATCGCTTAGATAGGTTCGCGAGAGATGAAGTTGGCCATTGTTTAATTCACGTACTATGAATAAACGGGCGTATTATTTATAAACCATAAGAAGATAGTCCTCAAACAAGCTAATTTAGATTGGCTTGTCGGGCACTATTCTATCAATCTCCCACTTGCCCTAAAGCCAATCACAACATTTCTAAGACCCATCTATACCAAGATGTCCCTTGAACCATTTGTGAAAGAGCTTCATTAGTGGATCTGTTAAGTTGTCTTGTTGAGATGATGTAGTACTTTTACTCGTCTCAACTACCTATGATTTTTTCAATCATTTGGTTTTGTGTTTAGATTCTTGATGAGATCTCGATTTTCTTTCATTGAGCAATAGCTTTGTTTAAATCGGTTAGGATTATAACAAGCTTTCGTCATGCTAGGTAATTCATCCAATGGATGAATGTTTTCTCATCTAAACACCTTTTGTGTGTGTGCAGCATCACAATGGTGCTTTTATTCTGATTGAGTTGGCAATGGTATACTATTGGAATTTCTTCCAATATACCTCTGCTCCATCGAAACAGAATAAATCATCCACTTTTGACTTTGAAAATCTTGAATTAATAAATCCTTCGAGTTTCAATTCTCCACTATTACCATAGACCAGCAACATATCCTTTAATTATCTTCGAGGATTGCTTTATGGTAGTCCAGTGTCCTTGACTGGAGTTTGACTTATCAGTAGCTCGTGAAATATCAGAGCTTTTGATGAGTCAGGTCATGTACAAGACTTTGCATGCTACATGCAATCCAAACGCTTAAGCATAAGGCTTCTTGAGACAATTTCTTCTTTACTTATTAAATGCAGGGCATTCACATTAAATAAGACAGAGAAATTCATATCTCTATGGAATTGATCCTTTCTTGGATTTTCCATATAGTCTTTGTACTTAGATTTGTGAATTTCAACATCTACTTTTCTTTATCTACTTTAGATACGTATCGCCAGTACGTGAGATGCAATTCCAAATCTATTCATGGAGAATTGCGTGATTAACACGCTTTCGTCTGTGCTTCTCTGATATTCTTATATCAATCTTGATGTATAGAACATCTTCTTGTTACTTTTCGAACTCAACTGTACTCCCACTGATCCTTTTGCACAAATGGAATCCATATGCCTTTTGACAATTCAACATTCTTGATTGACTTATCAAGTTGCATGTTCCAATTCGGAAAAAGTCATAGATTGACCTTTGGATTTGAATAGAGATCATCTCATCAATTGTGAGATGCAGAATCCATTTCCAATAGTCATATCTCGGTAGTCAACAACCACCTTTCTATGTCTAATAGTTTCAAAATGGGTTTTGACGTTTTAAATGGAGAGAAGGTATTTTCATAGATCTTTTAAAAGACTTTTGAATAATCACTTATCGCCATTTAGCGAGTCAAACTTATCACTTTGAATCTTATGGCTTCATGCCATATCCCTTGATTTATGTCTAAACATATTTTTCTTTGTAATCTTGGATTAAATATCTAATCACTCAATTTCGTAAAATGGAATTGTGAGTTCCTTACGAATTTGATTAGATTACTAAGAATTTGTGCAAAAATCGGTTCATTGGGTTTCGGGGTTTACTCCCACTATTTGTGGGGATGGGTCCAATGTCTTTTGGACTTCATCAAGTTTTTTATGACATTCCCTTATTTCCTTTGACAAAAGATTCGTCAACATAGGAATAAGCTACTCACGAGATACTTTCGTTTCTCGTTGTCATAGAACAGGTATCCAATGGATTTCTTTGGATATCCCACAAATATTTGTATGAATCGGATCTACCATCGAATTTCTCATACATGGGTATTCTCTCATTTCATAAATGATTTGGTAGTGTAAGAACTTTCTTCGGAAGGCACTACACCAAGTTTCTTGAAGAGTCAGGAGAGGCTATCCCCTTAATGTGAATGAAGGAAGTTTAGCAAGATCATAGTTGCGAATCGAACTAGGTTCGACCCCCTTCTTGATTTGCTTCATGAGAATTCTATTCTCGTTTTAGATAATCGTGGAATTAATTGCTTATGTTTCAGCAAGCTTGATTAGATCAAAAGTGCTTTCGTCATAATGCATTTAGTTGCTTCATTTCCAAGACGTCTGTTGAATTGCTTCAATAGTCTCAGAATTGTACTTCAATTATGAAACATATACTTTGACGATTAAGAAATCGTAAGTATATTTGAAGTAACGTTCTTCTTGAACTAGTGCTTTTAGTTCTTCCACGTTTGTCCTAATGGATTGAATCCATTAGGTTGAATTGTTTGGAATGCTAAATATTCCATTAATTTCGGTTATCATTCCTTCAAGATTTGAAAGTTATGAATTTATCCAAGTTCCTTATTTCAAGAACAATAGAAAAAAGCTTCCCTTTCGTATCTATCTTCAGGAAGAATGTCCAAAAAGAACATTTCAGTCGTGGACGATTATCTTGCCACGTTTTTCGATTCAGCGTATAGTTTTTCGTAGTTTTGATTTGTTTATCATTGTATTTATTTCTATGCTTTAAAGCATCAATATTTGTACAAAGTTAAATAGCTTTAATTAAATAGATTCCATTCTCAATGGTAAAGCAATAATGTCTTGTACAAAAATTTGAAATAAAATCTCAAAGACAAACTAAAACTAAAGACTTATGCTAATACGAAAAACTAATATCTCTTTATGCAAAGTTCTAGGTCTAGATAGTCCTTGACCCAATCCCTGAAGTGATTCTCCCTTATCTCTCTATGCATTGATTGCATCCTCCTTTTAAGGAATTTCTTCCTTTTAGGTCGAGAGGGAACACCATCATCACCTGCAAATACTTTTACAGACATGAAAGTTCTATCAGATGTCTTACATCATAAAGAATTTAACAGGTGTATAACTTAAAAGTCATACCATTGTTAATTCTGTTCAGGAATTTCTTTCCAGCATAATCCTTCATTTGTTCTTCATAGTCACACATATGGCAGCTCCACTCATATAGACCATATCCAAGTAGATGGGCATCCTCATATTTGTCTAACAACTCATGCAAGTGTTTTGTTTCAATTCCATCAACCGGAATATCACAATGTTGCAAGAAATGATCGAAGTCTTCAGACAAGCCATTGAGAGTAATGGTTATCTCATCTTCTTTAGATATTCGAGTTCCAAACTTTCTGAGTCGTTTGAACATCTTGGCTAAGTAAGAACAATATTCTCTAACATTGCCAAACTCATCCATGTTTGTCTCATAGAGTGAATAGCTCATAAAGTTCCCCAAAGTTTGTTCGGTTTGAAAATGTAACACAACACGTTTGAATGGGACAGTGGATGGTGAATGGCTAACAAAAATAGACAACATATAAGCAGACAGGTTTAACATTAATACTTATAATTAACGAAATTTGGACTTTTTATCGAAAAAGTTCTCCCACTATTTTATCGAAACTGTGACCCCTTCTAGTTTCGGGAAATTCTATTTCCTAGTAGGTCTTGACGTCCCAGCAGCAATTAATTGTACCCACGACTCGTGGCCATACAATTAATTCCCTAGGTAGGTATACATATTACCAATTGTGTCTACCACACAACCTTCAAGCTATTTTGCCTCGTTTTTCGCATTTATCTAGCACTGCTACATCATAAATGTTACTACGCGTTTAAGTCTAACCCATTAATCGTGATAAGCAACGGGCCCGGTCGTGAACTCCCCGTAACTAGTTATCGGTCGATATTCACATCCCGACCAATCCCTACCCTTGTCGTATTTAGTTAAAAATAGGAATCGAGGAATTTCGTGTATTGCCCCTTTCTTCGACTCGGGTGCCAGACTCTGGATCACCTTTATCGATAAGTAGACAACTTACACTAGTCCCTATTAATGGAAGGCTTGGATCTATAAAACTTCATTTTATAGTTTACCCAATATGACTTAATATTTATTCGAGAGGGGATTTTCGGTTTTGAAAGTTTGAAGAAACTCTCCTCGAGATCTCACCGTTTCAATTATGCTTTATCTTTTATTACGATCTAGATACTAGCGCGCATACACACAAGCAATCATAAATCGACAAATAAATGAAAGCCATACAAGCCTAACATGCATGCTACCACAATATGTTTTCGATCGGGAGCCTCCTATGCAGGCCATCATCGAGCCAGTGATGTTGGCCCTATTGGTCAATCTAAAGGGGTTCAAACAGGCCTATGCTATTACACAATGTACCACGCATACGCGGCCTTCAATTCTTCATGGGCTCCCACCTTGCTTGTAAACGGGCCTCCATCCTAGACTAGGAAAGCAGTAAAGCCCTATTCTATTACAAAGGCTCAAAGTGGCCCAAAACAATAACAGGCTCGCAGGCCCAATAAAACCAAACATTAAATTAAACCAATCACATCTACCCTAAGGTCAAGGCTCGGCGCGATCGAAAACCACGTAAACAGTTCACGTTGAGCAAGAAACATGTAAACATCTTTTACTTTCTTTCTTAATTTTAAAACTACCTTTTAAAACTAACTTCCTATTGATTTCTTACTTTTAGTCACTTCTAATTATGACAAGGAAAAAATTCTTGGATAAACAAAACAAGTTTTCTGCTTTAAAACAGATCCGGATTTTCAACTTTTGAAAAATTGCAGTTCGGCCCCTGTACTTTCGGAAATTGCACTTTTAACCCCAAAACTTTTGAAAAGTTACAAAACACCCCAAAACAGTTTTCGGACAGAAGGACCAGAAATAAAAAAATTTTGAATCCAGAAAATATTTCGAATTGCAAACTGACCCCTGAAATTTCGGAAATTACAAAATAGCCCATAAATTTTCGAAAATTGCAAAATGGTCCAAAAACCCGTGCGATCAGAATTTCATAATCAGCCCATAAGTTTCTAAAATTTCCAAAAACAGAAAATTAATTTTCAGCCCTAATTTTCAAGATTTGCGATTATTGCAAAATAGTCCTGATTTTTCGAAAAACTATAAAAACGCCACAGATCTGAAAAATCAGTTTTACCCAATTATAGATCCAGTCATAACAAGTAAGAATCAATCGACAGAACATAATTCTAAAGTGTTTTCATACACATAATCAAACATATACGATAAACACATTATGTTCAGGCTTTTACGTATAATAAGTATGGAGTTGGCTCTGATACCACTGTTGGGTTTGTGCCTCGATTGTCAATACAACAGAGTGCGGAATTTAAAATTTTTCAAGACACACGCACAGTCCCATAAATAAAGTCTCCATATTATGTATACGAAAAGCAAGAAACGAACGCAAGCATAAATAAAACATAGGGGGTTAATCGAAATTACCTCACCACAGCTCGGTGGTGGTTACCTCCAGGCTTCATGTTCGATTCACAATATAGTGATCCAAGTGTCTCACCTCCAGAATGTATCCACACCAACTGGATTGTAGCAACACTTCCAAGTCGTAGGCTAAGAACTGGAACTTGAAAGTTTGTCAACAAAGGTACTTCTGAACTTGATCAGGACTTTGATCTAGGTTCGGGTTTGGAGATCAACTGGAAGAAGACCAAACATGCAGGACTTATGCGGCTGGATTTGGTTCGGCCAAGCTTGGATCGGCCAGGTTAGGTTCGGCCGAGCTAGGATGGGCGACTAGGGTTAGGGGCGAAATAGTTTTGGGGCGGTTTTGCAATTTATAAAACTTATTTCGAAAATCAGATTTTTTCTTTCTCAAAATCGGCTGCTTTGTTTCTCTCAAAAATTTTGCAGGGTTTTCTTTCTTGTTTTTTCTTATGAAGAGAATGGAAGAAGGTATTTATAGGAGAAGAGTCCTACTCCTATAAGATGTCTTCTTCCTTGTTTATCAAATCTCTTCTTCCTTATCTAATTAGGAATCTGAGATTTGATATATCTCTTCTTGCTTGTCTTCCAAGATTAAAAACTTCCTTTTCCTTTTCTTCAAAAATCGCCCCCTATCACTTCTACTTGTGATAATTACAAATCGACCCCTATGTCTTTTAATTGGCTAATTCGAAAATTACCAATTAAATTTATTCTTCCAACTTAATTAATTAACCACTTTAATTAATTTCATAATTAATCAGATAACCCTTAATTAATTAATTGAACATTAATTAATTAAATATCTAATTAATAATCTCTTACTTGAATTAATGCTTTAATTCAATAACTTTGATTTAACAACTTTAAATCTTTCACATTTCCCTTAATGACTGTCACTGTCCAATTGTATTGTGTGTGACCCTCTGGGTTCACCATCAATTGGCAGTAGGCCCACGACTCTCGTGATTTAATTAACGAGCAATTAAATGCTCCGATCAACTTTAAACTATCTTTAATTGACCACTCCAGAATTAATTTCCTTATTAATTCAGGAGTACCTACACTTCATGGTCGATGTCTAGCCACAAGCCCATGAAGCCCAACTTCAGGTGAATTGATATTTGTGAACCTCACCTATTATAACTGCCATGTACATACGGTCCTTCCATGACTGATTTCCCGATCGAGACCTAGGGTGTGTGAATTGATCGGCACCTCTAATTATCTCGATTCTGTACTTTCTAATTCAGGATAGTAATTCCAGTGTGACTGCTAAATTTGGAAGCCCCTTCCAAATTCGTCACTGACCGTGGCCACGGGTTTCTCGGAACTATTATCGAAGAACGTACAGGAAATTCTCCCACCTTATCAGGATGAGTCGATGGATCCTTTCTTAGTACTAACCACTCGCGTACACTTCCGTACGCACCCAACTTAGGCATGTTATGACCAAGCTAAGTGGCCTATACCTAAATCAAAGTACGCACTTTCATGCACCGAATTCGCCCTAGCACTTCAAGTCTAAGGACTAAATCGTACACTATTATAATCCTTGAGAAACATCCCATCACCGATATGCGACATGCGCTTCCACAATGGGTTTCTCTGTTCGGGTCGTTCGATGCATTCGATCCTCTATCGAACCACCTAGTCATATGCACTGGCCTCAAATGCCTTGTTCATGAAACTACAACAAATTCACTCCATGTGAATCATGCATAATCGTACAAGTCTTGACGATTCATTCGATACCCCGTCTCGATATGAATCTATGACTTGGAACGTTTTCGAGATCACGACCTTTGAGACTGTTTCATGATAAGTGCACTCAGTACTGAAGTGTATAGTCCCATAGTCTATTGTGAACTCAGGATTTCATCCAATCGCTTAGATAGGTTCGCGAGAGATGAAGTTGGCCATTGTTTAATTCACGTACTATGAATAAACGGGCGTATTATTTATAAACCATAAGAAGATAGTCCTCAAACAAGCTAATTTAGATTGGCTTGTCGGGCACTATTCTATCATAAGCTGATGAAGAACATATGACTGTGCTGATCGTGAACAAATCTTGAACAGCAGAGTGACCACTCTTCTTTCAGTAACATAGCTGTTTTTCAGCAAAACAGTTTTAACAAGAGTTTACTTGCAGCGGATGTTTGAAAGTGTTTTTCACAAGTAGACTAAGTCCTTAAAAAGATTTTATCCCCAGTTTCAAAACTCCTTATAAAATCTTTTAATAATTCAAAGTGTTGAAATATGCAAAGTTCAAAATATGCAAGAAAACTTAAATGCAAGATAACACAAAGAATTTTTATAGTGGTTATATGGATAAAAATCCTTTAGTCCACTCTTCCAGATCACTTAGATTCTGGTTTATACTATAATCACAAAGATTACAATATTTCTCCACTTATACCTAAACAACTAATGAGAAGGCTATAAGCTCACAATAGGAAATCACAAAGAAGACCTATCCTCTAAAGTAGAATCACTCACAAAGATGGATTCTAACTTTGCACAACACTCATCTATTACAAAATCACTCAGATAATGTTTTTCTGTTTTCTTCAACTGGGTTTCTGTCAACAGATGACTTCTACCAGACGAGTGAGTTGTTCGAGCTTCTTGAGACTCAGAAAAATTTCTGCTTCGAATGCAAAATCTCAGATGTTGTTGTTGTGTTTCTCACTTCGAAATCAGCTCTATTTATACTAGGATTTGAAAATATGACCGTTGAAGGAAATCAAATCTCAAATCCATAGTCTTTAGCCCGATTCAAACGGCTCCCTGCTACAGTCCTTTTTCTGCTGTACTTTCCTGTAGCAGCATTAAATGCACTCTACTGATCCAAGAGTTTTCTTCAATCATTTGCCATTAATACCCTTCTCTTCCAGCATTTATTACACCCGGTGCATTTATTACCGTTGAACTAATCTCTTGATCTCTTCTACTCTGCTGATCGAAATGACTCTGCTGATAGACATTCTGCTGATCAAATACTGAACTAATCTGATTTGACTCGGCTGATAATCTGATAACATTAAGTTAACTATTCTTTGGTATGTTGTACCAGCATTCCTTAAGCCGAATGGCATTACAATAAAGGAGTATACACCTTGCTCTGTGATGAAAGCAGTTTTTTCTTGGTCTTGCTCATCCATGCAGATTTGATAAAAACCTTGAAAGGCGTCCATCATGCTGAAGATAGCGAATCCTGCCGTTGAATCGACTAACAGGTCGATTCTTGGGAGAGGGTATGGATCACATGGACATAATTTATTGAGGTCAGTGAAATTGTTACACATCCTCCATTTATTATCCTTTTTATCCCCCTTTGCTACTAAGACAACATTGCAGAGCCATTCTGAGAAATGTATTTGTCGAATTTGTTTAGCTTTGAGTAGCCTCTCGACCTCTGCTTTGATTATCTTATCTTTTGTCGGCCCATGATTCCTCTTCTTTTATCTTGTGGGTTTTGCCATTGGATCAATTTTTAGAGAATGAGTAATTACTCTTGGGTCGATTCCCTCAATGTCGTCCGCACTCCATGCGAAGGTGTCTACGTTGTCTCTGAGAAAGTTTATAAACATTACTTCTCCTTTCGGACTGAGTTCGGTTCCGATCTGGGTCGTTTTTAATGGATCTCCTTGCACGAGCATAATGTCCTTGTGTTCTGGTGGTTTTATGGTTAAATCGACCGGTTCTTTTCCCTTCCGATCTATTCTGTCAATGATGGGGATCTCAATTTCAGCCCTTTCGACATCATTCTCAAGTTTCCTTTTTGCTGTAGTGAAAGTTTTGGATCTGTTTCCCAGCGTTAGGGAGGTATTATAACAGTCCCACGCCATGCAGTGATCGTTCACTATTTCTTCGATCCCAGAAGCTGTCGGAAATTTTATCTTCTGATGGTATGTTGATACTACCGTGCGAAATAGATTGAGGGCTGGTCGTCCTAATATCGCATTGTATGCAAAAGGAGTTTCTATGACCAAGAACTTTATCATTTTCACTACTCGCTCGGGTCTTTTTCCCAATGAGACACTCAAGTTCACAGTTCCCGAGGGGACTATCTCCGATCCTCCAAAACCCATTAAGGGAGTGGCCACTTTCTAAAGCGTTATTTCCCCTAGGTTCATTTGTGTTAGAACTTCCCTGGAGATGATGTTTGTTGAGCTGCCATTATCGATTAAGATTCTCTTAACATTGTAGTTCGCTATCTCGAGGGACACCACCATTGGAATGTCGGGGTTGTCTTCTTTCAAATCCCAGACGATATTTCTTGGTACTTCACTTTCATTGAAGCTAATAAGTTGCTCTTTCGGTAACTTGTTATCGAGAGTCCACACTTCTCTCGAATATCTGAGATTCCCTTCAATCGATTTGACGGTTCTACGCCGTGCATTACGGCTATCTCCCTATGCCGGTCCTTCGGAGATTGTATGTATGGTTCCACTGATTTGATCAATGTTCAATTCTTGTGGCGGACCATTATTACGAGACCTCCTTCCCAGGGTTTTTCTCCGGTTACTAGTTCGAGGACTCCTGCTTTTGTTTCTTTTGCGGCTGTTTCTTTCGAGATAGTCGTCCAACTTTCCTTGTTCGATCAGCCTTTCAATTTCCTGCTTCAAGTGGAAACAATCCTCGGTCTGATGACCGTGGGCCCGATGATACCTACAATATAGATTGTAGTTTCGAGCTCCTGGCTTTGGTTGTGCAATTCTTCTCGCAGGCGGAATCCAATTGTTCCTTTCGAGCACTACCAAGATTTCTTCAACAGGAATCGTCAATCTGGGGTAATCCACATGGTTTACTCGATTTCTGTTGGTTGGTTCGGCCGATCTCGATCTCCTATAGACATTAGATCTTTTGTCCTGATCGTTTCGATTATATTCCAATCGTTGAAATACGTTTCCTTTTCTGAAGGATCGATCGTAATCCATTGGCCTTGAAACAGGATCTTTTTCTTGTCGCCTCGAGCCGGAGGCGGGGGCTTTGTTCCTATTCTTATCATTGAAAGAGTTCACCTCTTCTTGAGTCATATATTTTGATTCCAGAGTCATAATATCCGCAAAGGTCCTCGGTTGTTTTCTACTCAGCGCATTCCCGAACTGCCTGTTTTTGGTGAGGTCGAAAAGGATGGAGATTATGTAATCAATATTCGGAGAATCAATCTTTAGTAGTTCCACATTAAATCTTGCCAACCAGCTTCTCAAAGATTCTCCTTCTTGTTGATGAATGGTTCCAAGGTAGCTCATAGGCAGTTTCTGTCTTTTCTGGCTAGCAAATTGTTGAGTCTGTTTGTTACATAACTCACGAAAACTGAATATGGAATTGGTGGGTTGCTTTCCGAACCAATCCAAAGCTAATCCTTCGAATGTGGTAACCATCAGCTTGGCGGTATACTCCGCTGAAGGAGCATATAAATTCATTATGTTCGTAAAGCTGAATATGTAATCGTCAGGATCAGTGGTCCCGTCATATCGCGGTAGTCATCCTGGAACCTGCCCAGATGATTGTGCTTCTTTTATCTCCCTGCAGAAGGGGGAACATGCTGCTAAACTTTTCTGGACTTCCGTGCTCCTCGCCCATGGATTTTGAACGGTCAGTAGATGTTGTTCAAGGAGTTCTTGCACCATCTTTTCTATCTCTCTTTCCGAGATACGGACAATTTTTGGTTGATTAGGGATTGTATCAACTACGTCATCATCGATGGGAATTATAGTATTTTCTTTTGATCCCCGACGCGCCTGTTGTGGCTTTGTTCGATCCATTTTTCTTCAGATTCGATCGTCTGTTGGTTTCGCGTTGCTCCTTTGTGGACTAGGTAGTGATCGCTGCTCGCTCACAGGACTGTTCGCTCGTTCTGTTATCTGGTCGAGCTGCATAGGAGCTCTTCTGCCTGGATGCACCCTAGTCGCTCCAGGGTCTCTGGGCTGGTGTTCATGAGCCAACAGTCCTACTGGGCACAGAGAATTAAATAGCAGTGCGATCTGTCTCAATTTCTCCTCTGTTCCTGCCAAAGGGACTGGGATTGTAGGAACCCCAGGGGCTTCAGGTACTGCATTGGTGGCGATTTCTTGTTGTCCTTGAGAATTTAGAACATTGACCTCCCGGCGTTCTTCTTAATTTGGCAGTCGATCTTTTTCTTGCCGATTATCGCAATCATTGACGATAGGTTCGTTATTCATCGTGTTGTCGTGGACATCGTCCGACGTTATGGGTGGGTGCGTTGTGTTGCTCCTTGCATCGTTGCGAGCATTCTTCCTCGGGCGAGCCATGTGTCTATCGAATAATTAATTCAGGCCCCACGGTGGGCGCCAAATGATTTAACCGAATTTCGTAGGATTAGATTAAATCAATAATAATAGTTTAGGTTATAATTATATGAAGATTATAGGGCCTAGTTACTTTATTCCGGATGGATCAATCTCAAGGAAGAACAATTACACAATGACATTAATAAATAAAGTAAATATCAATAAGTATAGCAAAAGCTCTTGTATTAGATTAATTTCAGATTGCCCAAGTATGTAGGCGTAAGCTCTGATGTTGTGTGTGTAATACAATGATGAATCTAGGTATTTATATGTTACAAACCCTAGCCATACAAGGAAACATAATTGTATTAGAACTCGGGACACTTATCCTTCTCCAGTTCGGATTGCAGCTTGGTCGCCGTGGAGAGTCGTCTCTAATTGGGTCGAACCGTTATAGTGCATGAGCTATATGGTCGGGCCGACCTCATATGCTTAACTCAATCCGAATATCATAAGGGGTATAAAATAGCCCCCATTACTTTGCAACAGCTTTCACCCATTTTCTATATTTTTTTATCTAAGGGGCATAGCAACGGCTTTCACCCTTAGTCAATTTCGAGGGTCTTAGCAACAGCTTTCACCCATTTTCTTTATTTTGGATCTAAGGGGCATAGCAACAACTTTAACCCTTAGTCAATTTCGAGGGTCTTAGCAACAACTTTCACCCATTTTCTTTATTTTTGATCTGAGAGGCATAGCAACGGCTTTCACCCTTAGTCAATTTCGAGGGTCTTAGCAACAACTTTCACCCATTTTCTTTATTTTTTATCTAAGGGGCATAGCAACGGCTTTCACCCTTAATTGATATTTGATAAATAGATTAGAAATTGATTATGATACGATACTATTTGCACAAGGATGGAATGGAATTGAAAAGACCTCTGGAGAATAGAAAATTTTCATTGAATTGATAATCTTTGATAATACGAGAAACAAAGGGAACAATAAACCATAATAGTAGATAAGCTAGGATTTGCAAATACAGTCTTCATTTTCCATAATATTTCCTCAGATTAACAGCGTTCCATGTTCGAGGCAAGACCTCTCCATTAGGATAAGCAATCTTTTATGAGCCTTTCTTCCCAAGCTCGACAACAACATAAGGGTCATCCCAATTAGGCTGAAGTTTGCCAACATGCTTTGAAACTTCCACTTTTTTGAGCACTAAATCTCCGACTTTAAAGGTTCGGATTCGAACTTTTTGATTATAGGCATTTTCCATGTTGGACTTTGTTGCCTGAATTTTCAATTTTGCATGATCTCTTCTGCTATCTGCATGATCAACCTCCATTTCTCTACATGATTGATTGTCTTTGGAAATATAAAACTCGACCATGGGAGGAGGTATAAGAGTTTCAACGGGAATAACAGCTTCCGAACCGTAAACCAAACTGAAAGGAGTCTCGCATGTAGCAACTTTCACAGTTGTCCTATTAGCCCATAAAACTCCTGGAAGTTCATTGAGCCATTTGCCCTTGGCATCAGTTAAGCGCTTTTCCAGAGATCGAACGATCTCTCAATTTACAACCTATGTTTGTCCATTTGCCTGCGGGTGCCAAACTGAAGTAAAATTCTATTGTATTCCGAACTTCTCGCACCATTCCATGACTTTTTTACCCGCAAACTGAGTTCCATTGTCGGAGATCAAAATTCTAGGAATTTCGAACCTGCATACAATATTCTTCCATAGGAAATTTATAACTTGAAATTGGGTGATTTTAGTTAGAGCAACACATTCGACCCATTTGTCAAAAGGCCAGCAGATCGGAATAGAGTCCATTTGTTCGGGGGGCTGATGGATCAAATTCGAATGGATCTGACAATGGTGACATGTCTTCACATAATATACTGAGTCGGAAATAAGAGTAGGCCAATAATATCCTGCCCTCGAGCATTTTAGAGCTAAAGCTCGAGCACCACAGTGATTTCCTGCTTCGCCTTCGTGAACCTCCTTCAGAATAATATTACGCTGATCTTTAAGAATACATATCAATCAGATTTCGGAGGAGGAGTGTTTGTAGAGTTGACCATCCACCAAGGCGAATAACGGAGCTTGATATTTGATTCTTCGGGCCTCATTTGCATCTTTGGGTAGTTTTCCTTCTTTGAAGTAATTGATGAAACGATCGATCCAAGAGATCTTTTGCTCGTCAATTTCCATGACATCGACGCAAGAAGTGACGTCTAGATCGATGGTGGATGTATTTGATAATAGCCAGGTAATCACCCTCTCATTTTTCCCATCTGCAATTCCCGTGAATTTTGATAGCAAATCTGCCCATAAATTTTCCTCTCTTGGGACAGGCTAAATTTCAAACTTTTCGAACTTAGAGATCAGATTCTTTACATTGTTTAAATATTTGATCATATTGAACTCCTTGGCTTTGTAAATGCCTTTTACCTGTCTATGAACATGTTCGGAATCGGTTAATACAGTAAGTGACTTTACCTTTGCTTTCAAGGCCATTTCCAACCCCACAATTAAAGCTTCGTACTCTGCTTCATTGTTGATAACAACAAAGTCCAAGGTAATGGCGTAACTCAGATCTTCGCCATTTGGTCCTTGAAAATGAACTCCTGCTCCGCCTTCTTCCTTGGTTGAAGAGCCATCCACGTGCATTAGCTAGATCGGATCATCGACCTTTTCGACCACATTTACTTCAGAAGTAGTTTCATTTTTTGAGTTCTTCGATCCAGTGGATTCAACCAGGAAGTCAGCTAGCACTTGGGCTTTCACCGCAACTTTGGTTGATATTCGATCTCGAACTGACCCAGTTCGACGGCCCATTTTATTAACCTGCCAGAAGCTTCTGGCTTAGATAAGACCTATCTCAAGGGTTGATTGGTTAGAAAAATAATTTTATAAGTTTGAAAATAAGGCCTCAATCTCCGAGCAGCCACTACTATGGCGAGTGCGAATTTCTCGATCTCCATATAATTCTTTTCGGCACCCTACAATAGTTTGCTTAAGTAGTAGACTGGTTTGTGCTCGGACTTCTCTAGTTTTACCATAACTGAGCTAATAGCATCTTCTGAAACGGCTATGTAGAGATATAAAGGTTCTCCATCGGAGGGCTTGGCCAACATCGGTGGCGAGGTTAAGTATATTTTTAGATCTTCGAAAGCCTTGTCACATTCGGTGCTCCATTCGAAATCCTTCGACTTTCGTAACAGCTTAAAGAACGACAAGCTCTTATTAGCGGATTGGGAAATGAACATGTTCAAGGAAATAATCTTTCCAATCAAACTCTGGACATCTGAAAGCTTTCTTGGCGGTTGAAGATCAGTGATGGCTCGGATCTTCTCTGGGTTGGCTTTGATCCCTCGTTCATGAACGAGACAGCCAAGGAATTTTCCCGATCGTACTTCGAAAGTGCATTTTGCTAGATTCAACTTCATTCCATATTTTCGGAGGATTCCGAAGCATCTGTTGAGATGCTTGATGTGGTCTTCTTCCGTCATACTTTTTACGAGCATATCGTCCAGGTAAACTTCCATGATTTCACCTATCAATTCTTTGAACATCATATTAACCAACCTTTGATAGGTCGCACCTGCATTTCTCAACCCAAAAGGCATAACAACGAAGCAGTAGACTCCTCGCTCAGTGATGAATGCAGTTTTATCCTGATCCCTTTCATTCATAAAACTCCCATAAAATCCTTGGAAAGCATCCATCATGCTGAAAAACACAAAACCTCCAGTGGAATCTACTAACATATCGATGCGGGGCAATGGGTAAGGATCCCTCGGGCACAGTTTGTTCAAATCAGTGAAATCGTTGCACATTCTCCACTTATTCTTGACCTTGTTTCCTTTAGAGACCAAGACTACGTTACACAACCATCCAGAGAATTTGATTTCTCTGATCTGACTAGCTGCCAATAATCTATCAACCTCAGCATTGATGATTTTATCTTTCTCGCGTCCATGATTACGTTTCTTTTGTCTTACAGGCTTTGCCTTTGGATCGATATTCAGAGAATGGGTTATCACCCGTGGGTCGATTCCCACAATATCGTCTGAACTCCAAACGAAGACATCTACATTCTTTCGCAAAAAATCGATAAGCATAGTCTCCATACCCTCACTTAATTCGGTTCCGATCCTTGTAAATTTTTAAGAGGATCCAGGGACTAGAACAACCTTCTTATGATCGGGGGCTTGCACACTCATATCCACATTATTTCCCTTCTTTCCTTGAAACTTTTCACAGTCGGGGATCGGTAATCTTGAAATCGATCCTGGTTCTGAATCAACCACTTTTCTTTTTTTTAGAATTTCGTGCTCCACCTTTTGTTTAATGGACAAAGAAGAATTGTAGCATTCCCACGCCATGTATTGGTCATTCCTCATTTCACCTACTCATCCGTCAGTCGAAAATTTCACCTTTTGATGATATGTTGACACCACGGCTTTGAACGCATTTAATGCTGGCCTTCCTAATATTGCATTATAAGCAAAATGTTTTTGTACTACTAAAAACTTCACGGTTATGGTTACACTCCTTGGTTTCTTTCCGAGAGTCGTGCTTAGAAATATGGTTCCTAGTGGGACAATTTCCGAACCGCCAAATCCAATCAAAGGCGTAGCGACTCGATCCAAATAAGGATGTTGGAGGTTCATCCGAGCAAGGGCCTCAGATGAGATAATGTTTGCCGAACTTCCATTGTCAATCAGAACTCTTTTGACTTCATAATTAGCAATTCTCAATGTTAGTACCATCGAGAAATCTGGATCATCATCATTTACATCCCAAGTGACGTCTGCTGGTCTATCAGCGTCACTGAAGCTTATAACTTGATTTTCCATGGATGGGAGTTCCAAAGAGAAAATTTCTTTCTTGGTCGAGACAACCGTCTTTATCGACCTCATCGTTCTTTTCCTTGCATTCCTGCTATCTCCTCCTGCTGGTCCACCAGCAGTCATGTTTATTACTCCATTTAATTGCTCATCAGCCCGATTACGAGCTTCGGGTTGTTGAGTGATGAACTTTGAGGGCTCCTGGATCTATAACGATTGTTATATTTTCCTATCTTAACAAACTACTTAAGCTTTCCTTGCACGATTAATTTTTCGATCTCAACTTTCAGCTGATAACAATTTTCCATGCTATGTCCTCGAGCCCTATGATATCGACAATATTTGTCGTAGTTCATTGCTCCCGGTCTCGCCTGAGTAATTCTTTGAGCCTCAGGGATCAAATTCCCTTATTCCAATACGGTCAGAATTTTTTCCTTTGTGGTATTTAATTCCAGATCGAATGTTGAACTTCGACGGAACTGCACGAGGAGGGTTTGGCACTGGTGCATTCGATATCAATCGGAGTATACTCTTTTCCTTTTGCACGTTCGAAGAAGGAATTTCTGGTCTTTCGTGCACCGCGGGCTGATCCACTGGTTACTGGTCAGCTCTTCCACTATTAAAAAATTCCCTGCACATCGTGCCTATTATAGATCTCAAGTTGGCGACAGTTGTATGGATCGGAATATCGTCCTGAGGGACGATCGGTGGGGCTACTGGCTGTTGGGCTGTACGAGATAAATTATCGGGCTCATTATTGACAGAATTCTGTGCTCCAGCTACGTGAGAAGGCTCTCCTCGAATGTATGTATTTTGCCTCGTCGTAGGCATTTTTCGATCTAACACCCAAATAAGGCCCCTCGGTGGGTGCCAATTGATCTTACGCTGTTTCGTAGGGGATCAAAAATAAGGATATAAACATGCAAACACCAATATATGAAGGAGAAGATCAATAAAGTATATTTCGATCGTGGGTGTACATATTACAAGTAATAAGGATCCTATTTGAGCATTATAGGATGCCGTACAAGCTAAAGACTAAATACATACAAGAGTGATATCTAATCTAACTCTCCAAGGTTGGTCCGAGCAGGAGCTTCGAGCTGGGAGCCACTGGGAAAACGTGTCTGGCGTCATAAATGCTTGTGATATTTATAGATGATGATGTGTGCTAGCTGAACCATCCGCAGGGGAACATATTTCGGCCCAAAGGCCTGGGCCTGAGGTTGGCCCAACAGTAGTCTCCGACTCGAAGCCTTTTCCTGAGAGATCGGACTGGGCATATTGTGACTTGGGATTGATATTATGTCTTCGAGGTCGGGATTCGTGATCTTCGATCTAGCATAATCTATTTTCGACCCAGCATGAGTTCCTAAGTGTAGAGAATCCAAAGTACCCCTCATCACTATCTGACACTGAACAAATTCAGAGTCAGTTAATACTCTTAGAATCTTGATGCCTACCTTAATGGCCATTTCCATCCCTGCAATCAAAGCTTCATATTCAACTTCATTGTTAGTTACCATAAAATCTAGAGTAATTGCGTAGTTTAGATCTTCATTTTCTGGTCCTCTGAAATTAATTTCGGCTCCGCCTCCTTCCCTATTCGAGGCCCCATCGACATGCATTAACCAAGTGTGATTTTCGACAACCAAAACATCATTATCACATGCAACTATTCTGTTGGGTGAATCAATAGATGAGCTCGGGGTCTCTAAGAAGAAATCAGCGAGGACTTGTGCCTTTATGGCAGTTCGCGTTCTATAGTCAATCTCAAATTGACCTAGCTCGATAGCCCACTTAATCAATCTTCCCGAGGTTTCTGGTTTCGTTAAGACTTGCCTCAACGGTTGATTGGTGAGTACTACAATTTTGTAGGTCGGAAAATATGGTCGAAGTTTTCGCGCCGCTACCACTAAAGCCAAAGCAGCCTTTTCTATTTCCAAGTAATTCCTTTTCTGCTCCTTGTAACAGCTTGCTTAGGTAATACACTGGCTTATGTTCTGATTCTTCTATCTTTACCAAAATTGAACTTATGGCTACCTCCGAGATAGATATGTAAATATACAAGGGTTGTCCTTCAGTTGGTTTAGATAGTAAGGGAAGTGGTGTTAAATACTCTTTCAACTGATTGAATGCTTGGTCACAGTCTTCGGTCCATAAAAAAGTCTTTGCTTTTCTCAAGGTTTGAAAGAAAGGTAGGCTTTTCTCAGCTGCTTTGGATATGAACCTGTAACATCCCTACTAAATCAATTAATTGAAGTTGTAGAAATAAAAATAGTTTATACAATTTTCATAAGTAAATAGGTGAAAACTTTGTTTCACCAAACAAGACTTAAGGTAAGAACGATCTATACAAGAAAACTTTTACCCCAAACCTCTTAACATTATTACAATAAAGCCATTCTTCCTTCCTACTTAAGGAAACTATAGAGCTATTAAACAGACCACACTTTCCTCCAAATAAAAAAAGAAAAACTTCCATAAGAGCTTAAGAACTCTAGGAAGAAATAGAAGCAAGTCAAGGTAAGAATTCTCTCCTAACTTGTAAGCCTGAAGTTCTTATCTTTAATACCTAATATCTAATGAAAAACTTTTGATTCCAGTTAATATTTGAATCAATCTAAAGTTGGGAAGAAGTAGGTTCAAGTCTTGTCTCAATCCATCACTTACCAAGGAAGTTATTAAGGTAAACTTATAATCTACACAATTCTGCGCAGTGTTATTATTTTGCCTATAAGTTGAGTTCGGTTTGAAATTTTTAGAATCTGATTGTTGGGTTGGAAAGAAGACAAAATTTTGTGTGTTCAAGTAGTATTTTAGTCTGCCATGTCCGGTTCATATGCCGGTGGTGGCTCGATTTCAGAACAGCTCAAACAGCGGAGTTAAATTCACTAGGACTGTTTTGGGGTTTTTAGTGTTTATGTTTATTTTAGACTCATCATATGACATAATTTTTCATTTCATAACTTTATAATATCTTCTCTTAATTTATGGCTTTTAAGTTATGAAAAAGGGCTAACCTTTGTATTTACCTTCTATTAACTAGTTGAAAAGAGAAAGTGTTAATCAACCTATCCTGAATTCTTTTTAAACTTCTGCTGGAATTTCTAACTTTTATATATTATTGATTCTAATCAATTAAAATTATGTCCTATAATCAAATGAAACTATTTTAAGTTAGGAAACAATAGGATTTGGTTTCAGGTTATTCCATTACATATGTAAAAAGTTATTCAAATAGTAAGCCTTGCTGCCAACACTTAAAGTAAAAACCGATTACATGAAATGATTTGTTTGTCACTTTATTTACACTATTTGAAAATCCTAGGCTTATAGTTCCATTATTATTAGTTAACTTCAAGTTTAGTGATTATTATAATATACTACAGATTTTAATAAGTGCTTACTTAAATTAGGTCGGGAGAATACGATCGAACCAAGTTAACAAGATAGAATTGAACTTCGGGTGAGGCTTCTCGTTCTTTCTTCAGCCCTCTTGGCACACCGCCCTGAGAACAAGAACAACTTTGATATTCTAAATTTCATATTATTCCAAAGCACAAACTCATTCTATTATATATATGTTCTACTTTCTGACTTGATTGAGCCCGTTCTTGATATAACATGTTCTTGTTGATTCTGATTGTGCTTCACACCTATTTCGACATATCAAAGACATCCCTCATTTCTTTCATTCGATATAGTAGGTAATATTATCCCGAGTTATGGATTATGTCTATCTTTTGTTATGTTACTATCACCCTTGGGGACGCCTTGGGAAGTTGGGCCCTGGGACTAACAAAGTTGATGGTTGGGCGACATCGGGTCGTCGGTATATGATCTCTTTATTTAGTACCCCTCTGTGGTTTAGTTACGGGTAAGTGATCCAAACTGAACTAACATGCACCCGGGCATGTCCTCTGTTTTTGTTTGGCGAGGTCGCTCCTCGTAGGGAGGTATAAGGTGGATAAGATTTGTACTTGATTATTTTTTTGTTTACCGAGTAAGAACATGAAATTCTGAATTTCGTTCTCCTTACTTCTTGATCTTATAAATAATGCTTCATATACTCTCTAATTTTTCTATTCCTTTCTAGTTCAATATCCATATTCTTGTTAATACATATATAACTTTGTTTTGGCATCACAATTCCTCACTAAGTCGAACAAGACTTATACCTCTTTCTATTGTTGTTCTATTCTCAGATTGACTTTGGAAACTAAGAATCAAGAGATGAAGAATGCGAGATAATTGTTGAGTTTCATAAGTCATATATGTAAACGCTTTATTATCATATGTTAGTTTTCAACATATTAAGTGCTAGGTTTGGATTCTCTTTTGGATTGTAATACGTAAAGTAGGAGAAAGTGACTAATATGCGTTACTTTAAATATGAGTCACTCTTTGTTTTCAAACTTTGTAAGTCTAGAACTTCCGCTGTATAGATTATAATTATAGTACTTATCTTATACCATGGAATGTTTTGTTAGAATTGACACACGACCAATTCAGTTAAATCGACATTTACAAGTGTTAAGTCAATTGAGTTAGTCGGGCGCCACATAGTGGTATCAGAGCGACAAGCTATAAGTCAGGGATATGATTCTTGGAAAATAAGGTTTGTTAATCATAGATATTAGATTCTGATTGATTATTTGGAACTTGACATTTATGTGTTAAACTTTATGTTTCCGAAAGTCAGTACCAAGTATTTTTTTTTTATTTATTTATTATGACCTCATGTTAATTATGTTCTGATATATTAAGGATTTGATTCCTATGACCACAGGATGGCTGATCAAAATTATAGTAATGGCTTACCTTTAACCAATGGACATTATGGACCACCACGTACCAACCCATGATCTTTACACGACTAGCTTGTCACTAGTTTTCCCTTTTAGTGACAAGTTAGAATTTTGTTTGTCTAGTATTATCTCTAGAACTAACTATAAGTTAGGAGATAATATTTAGACACTTGGCTAGTTATTGTAAAACCTTAATGATACTCTTTAGATATATACTAATATTAGTATAACTATATAGGCTAGTACTCAAGTTAACTCTTTTTGTCTTAGTCTTGGGATCTAGTATCCTTGGAGTTAACATTAGAATATATGACTTTTGCTATGTAGTCCATGTATATAACTATGGTACAATATTTCATAGCGATGCATTTGCATAACCATTTTGTATTTCACTATGATGTAATAACATGACATAACCATTTTGTATTTTACTATGCTATAATATTATATGTGTATATGAAATCACATGTAACAATACATTTAATACACTAACATTTCTACATTTCTTAGAATGGCACGAACAAGGAATCAAACTACGCCCACCAGTCCACGAGCTACACCACCATTAAGTACTCAAGCAAACCCGACACCAACTCCAGGCGAAATTGATCCCAATCAAGGACAAAACTTTGCTAATATAGGACCTGCCATTGCACAACAACCTTTCCATAGAGATGGAGTACCAGACCTCACACAAATGTTTTCATTTATGCATCAATATATGCAATTTTGTCAACAACAAACACATGCCAACGGCTCCACTAATGCATTAGTTCATCCGACTATGGATCTAACACTTGAAAGGTTTCTTCGTTTCCAACCCCCAAAATTCTTTGGAGAACCTATTGATCACAAGGCAGAATTATGGCTTTCCGAAATAGAGAATATGTTTAATGTACTAGATTACACCGATGCGCAGAAAATAAGTTTCGGCACATTTCGGTTAGAGGATACAGCTAGACATTGGTGGAGAACGGTGGAAAAACGATGGCAACATGATAATACCCTTCGTACTTGGGAGAATTTTGTAAGAGAGTTTAATTGCAAATACATTCCTCAAGTTGTGCAAACCCGTCGTGAAAGAGAATTCCTAGACTTAACCCAAGGTACAATGACCGTGTCCCAATATGAAGATCGATTTACTAAACTTATTAGGTATGCTCCACATTACCAAAATGACGAGGTCAGAAAGGTGAGGAAATTTATTGAAGGACTAAATTTGGAATTACGATGGGCAATAATTTCTACGGACACCACTAGTTACACCCATACAGTAGAAAAAGCATTGCAAGTAGAGTCGGAGATGAAAGAGTTAATGAAGGTTGAAGAACAACTCAAAAGAAATCGTCCATCAAGCTCTAGATGGGATAATGTAGGAAAATTCAATCAAGGGAATAAAATTTCAAAAACAGTTCATGGGGATCTCAAGAAGAGTAATTATACGAGGACAAGATCTGCTACTAACCAAATGAGATCGATAGTGAGAGGGCCATGTAACTTTTATGGTCACCCAAGTCACAAAGAGGAAGCTTGCTGGAAAAAGAGTGGACGATGTATCGCACGTGGTAGTGACCGACATCTTATCAAAGATTGTCCAAGGGCGAAGAATAGCGTCACAACACCACAAGCAAAGCAAGGTGGACAATCAATTAGCCAAACTGGAAGACCTAAGGTCCCTGCTCGTGTTTACGCATTGGATGCCAATGAGGAAGTATCTGACCCAACGGCCGTGGTGGAAGGTAAAATCCATATACTTGGCAAAATTGGCAAAGCTCTATATGACCCTGGAGCTGCCCATTCTTTTATTGCTAATTCTTTTTCAACCAACATGTCCTTGGAATTTGAAAAACTGCCTTACACTTTTGAAGTAAGTACACCTATGGGCATTAGTATGACTACGGATTTGGTTTGTAAAGCATGCCTAATTATGATAGACGGTATTAATTACCCGACCGACTTAATCCAATTAAACATCCAAGGATACGATGTCATCCTAGGGATGGATTGGTTGTACCAACACCAAGCCGAACTAAATTGTTATACCAAAGAGATAAAACTTAACAAGACTACACTAAGAGAACTCGAGGTTAGCCAGAAGAAACAACAACCAATACCAATCATCTCGGCAATTGAAGCAAGGGAAATACTGCAAGATGAAGGCTATGGATTCTTGGCTTATTTCATAAATAAGCCCAAAGGCATAATTCAAATAGAGGAAGTTCCGGTAGTAAATGAGTTCGTAGAAGTATTTCCTGAGGAACTAATTAATTTACCTCCGGATCGCGAAATTGAATTTGTCATTGAAACTCTACCTGGGGCAGCACCCATCTCAAAAACTCCCTACCGTATGGCTCCTGCTGAGTTCAAAGAATTGAAAACTCAGTTAGAAGATCTGATTGAACAAGGGTTCATTCGACCTAGTTCATCCCCTTAGGGAGCACCAGTCTTGTTCGTTAAAAAGAAAGATGGATCTCTTCGATTGTGCATCGATTATCGAGGACTGAATAGCGTCACTATAAAGAATAAGTACCCTTTACCACACATTGATGAACTATTTGACCTATTAGAAGGATCACATTTGTACTCAAAGTTGGATCTTAGACAAGGTTACTATCAATTGAAAATTCAAGAGAAAGATGTCTCGAAAACTGCCTTTAACTCAAGATATGGCCATTTTGAATTTCTAGTAATGCCATTTGGGTTAACAAATGCACCAGCGGATTTTATGGATATGATGCACCGAATATTCAAACCTTATCTAGACAACTTTGTGGTAATATTCATAGATGATATCTTGGTATTCTCAAAGACGAAGGAAGAGCATGCACAACATCTCAGGATAGTACTAAAGACTCTGAAAGAGAATAAGCTTTACGCCAAATTTAGTAAATGTGAATTCTGGTTGAAACGAGTAACGTTCTTAGGACATGTGATATCCAATGTTGGTATTGAAGTTGATCCTTCCAAAGTAGAAGAAATTGTCAATTGGAAACAACCAACAAATGTTACTGAAGTACGTAGCTTTTTGGGACTAGCTGGTTATTACCGCAAATTTGTCAAGGACTTCTCTAAAATTGCGGCACCATTAACACAATTGACCCAAAATCAATGTAAGTTTATATGGAGTGATAAATGTGAATCAAGCTTTCAAGAGCTCAAGCGGAGATTGAAAACCGCCCCCATACTAGCTTTACCCAAAGGTTCGTGTGGATTTGTTATCTATACAGACGCATCAAAAGAAGGTTTTGGATGTGTACTGATGCAGAATGAGAGGGTGATTGCATATGCTTCAAGGAAACTAAAACTACATGAGCAAAATTACCCCACTCACGACCTAGAATTGGGAGCAATCGTGTTTGCTTTGGCAAAATGGAGACATTACCTGTACGGGACAACTTTTGTAGTATACACTGACCATAAAAGTTTGAAATACTTGTTCACTCAGAAAGAATTAAACATGAGGCAGCGCAGGTGGATGGAATTCCTTGAAGACTATGATTGTTCAATTTTATATCATCCTGGAAAGGCTAATGTAGTAGCCGATGCCTTAAGTCGAAAGGCAAAGATTCAAAATATCAAAGGGAAAGAACAAACATATGTGAAAGCTATGATATGTATGCAAGCTCATAGACGATTGACCAATTTAGATATGCAACCCGAATGGTGCACTCAAATTCGAAAAGCTCAACACGAAGATGAAGATATTAGAAAACAAATGAAATTCGTGGAAAAGAAATTAGTTTCAAAATTTGACATGGATCGATCAGGTATACTACGATTCCAAAATCGAGTTTGGGTTCCAAAAACTATGCGAAAAGAATTGATGGAAGAAGCGCATAGAACAAGGTACACAGTTCATCCTGGAGGTACTAAAATGTACAAGGATTTAAAGAAACAATTTTGGTGGAATGGAATGAAGCGTGACATTGCTTACTATGTAAAGAAATGCATGACTTGCCAATTGGTAAAAGTTGAACATCAACATCCTGCCGGAAAACTGCAACCACTACCGATACCTGACTGGAAATGGGATCAAATTACTATGGATTTCGTAACAGGTCCACCAACTGTAAGAAATGGATACAACAGTATTTGGGTTATTGTGGATAGGCTTACTAAGTCGGCTCACTTTCTTCCTGTAAAGACAAACTACAATGTGGAAACATTGGCTGAATTATACAAGAAAGAGATCATTAGACTACATGGGTTACCATCTAGTATAATTTCAGACAGGGATCCTAAATTTACTTCGAGGCTATGGAAACAGTTACAGGAAAATCTTGGAACTAAGCTGAAATTCAGTACAGCCGCACATCCTGAAATATATGGACAGTCAGAGCGAGTTATTGGCTTCTTAGAAGACATGTTGAGAGCATGCGTGTTGGACTTCAAAGGTAGTTGGGACCAGCATTTACCACTTATAGAATTCGCATACAATAATAGTTATCATGCTTCCATTCAAATGGCACCATACGAAGCTTTATATGGCAGAAAATGTCACTCCCCACTCCATTGGGATTTGGACGAGTGGAGAACAACTTCAGACGGCTCACGTAGAGCGATAAGACCAGAGATTATTCAGGAAGCCATTGATAAGGTACAAATAATCAAACAAAGCTGCACAAGACCGACAAAAAAGTTATGCCGATCGTCGTAGAAGAGATCTAGAATTTGATATAGGGGACAAAGTATTTCTAAAAGTATCACCCAGGAAAGGATTCAAAAGAATAGGAAAAGGTGGAAAATTAAATCTACGTTATGTAGGACCTTTTGAAATTGTTGAGCGAATAGGCAAATTTGCCTACAAATTAGATTTACCCCCAAATCTTACGGGAATTCATAACGTGTTCCACGTATCACAACTGAGAAAATACCAGCCAGACGAATCCCACATTTTAGAACCCGATTGTCTACAAATAGAAAGTGACCTATCATACCAAGAAATACCAGTTCAAATCCTTGATCAAAAGTTCCAGGAGCTTCGCAACCGCAAGATACCTTTGGTAAAAGTATTATGGGGAAATCAAAATGTAGAAGAAGCAACATGGGAACGAGAAGAAGAAATGAGGAAGCATCATCCCGAGCTCTTCACTTCAGGTTAGAATCTGGAGACCAGATTTCTTTAAGAGGGGGAGATTGTAACATCCCTACTAAATCAATTAATTGAAGTTGTAGAAATAAAAATAGTTTATACAATTTTCATAAGTAAATAGGTGAAAACTTTGTTTCACTAAACAAGACTTAAGGTAAGAAAGATCTAGACAAGAAAACTTTTACCCCAACCTCTTAACATTATTACAATAAAGCCATTCTTCCTTCCTACTTAAGGAAACTATAGAGCTATTAAACAGACCACACTTTCCTCCAAATAAACAAAGAAAAACGTCCATAAGAGCTTAAGAACTCTAGGAAGAAATAGAAGCAAGTCAAGGTAAGAATTCTCTCCTAACTTGTAAGCCTGAAGTTCTTATCTTTAATACCTAATATCTAATGAAAAACTTTTGATTCCAGTTAATATTTGAATCAATTTTCAGTTGGGAAGAAGTAGGTTCAAGTCTTGTCTCAATCCATCACTTACCAAGGAAGTTAATAAAGTAAACTTATAATCTACACAATTCTGTGCAGTGTTATTATTTTGCCTATAAGTTGAGTTCGGTTTGGAATTTTTAGAATATGATCTTTGGGTTGGAAAGAAGACAAAATTTTGTGTGTTCAAGTAGTATTTTCGTCTGCCATGTCCGGTTCATATGCCGGTGGTGGCTCGATTTCAGAACAGCTCAAACAGGGGAGTTAAATTCACTAGGACTGTTTTGGGGTTTTTAGTGTTCATGTTTATTTTTGACTCATCATATGACATAATTTTTCATTTCATAACCTTATAATATCTTCTTTTAATTTATGGCTTTTAAGTTATGAAAAAGGGCTAACCTTTGTATTTACCTTCTATTAACTAGTTGAAAAGAGAAAGTGTTAATCAACCTATCCTGAATTCTTTTTGAACGTCTGCTGGAATTTCTAACTTTTATATATTATTGATTCTGATCAATTAAAATTATGTCCTATAATCAAATGAAACTATTTTGAGTTAGGAAACAATAGGATTTGGTTTCAGGTCATTCCATTACATATGTAAAAAGTTATTCAAATAGTAAGCCTTGCTGCCAACACTTAAAGTAAAAACCGATTACATGAAATGATTTGTTTGTCACTTTATTTACACTATTTCAAACTCCTAGGCTTATAGTTCCATTATTATTAGTTTACTTCAAGTTTAGTGATTATTTTAATATACTACAGATTTTAATAAGTGCTTACTTAAATTAGGTCGAGAGAATACGATCGAACCAAGTTAACAAGATAGAATTGAACTTCGGGTGAGGCTTCTCGTTCTTTCTTCAGCCCTCTTGGCACACCGCCCTGAGAACAAGAACAACTTTGATATTCTAAATTTCATATTATTCCAAAGCACAAACTCATTCTATTGTATATATGTTCTACTTTCTGACTTGATTGAGCCCATTCTTGATATAACAAGTTCTTCTTGATTCCGATTGTGCTTCACACCTATTTCGACATTTCAATGACATCCCTCATTTCTTTCATTCGATCTAGTAGGTAATATTATCCCGAGTTATGGATTATGTCTATCTTTTGTTATGTTACTATCACCCTTGGGGACGCCTTGGGAAGTTGGGCCCTGGGACTAACAAAGTTGACGGCTGGGCGACATCGGGTCGTCGGTATATGATCTCTTTGATTAGTACCCCTCTGTGGTTTAGTTACGGGTAAGTGATCCGAACTGAACTGACATGCACCCGGGCATGTCCTCTGTTTTTGTTTGGCGAGGTCGCTCCTCGTAGGGAGGTATAAGGTGGATAAGATTTGTACTTGATTATTTTTTTGTTTACCGAGTAAGAACATGAAATTCTGAATTTCGTTCTCCTTACTTCTTGATCTTATAAATAATGCTTCATATACTCTCTAGTTTTTCTATTCCTTTCTAGTTCAATATCAATATTCTTGTTAATACGTATATAACTTTGTTTTGGCATCACAATTCCTCACTAAGTCGAACAAGACTTATACCTCTTTCTATTGTTGTTCTTTTCTCAGATTGACTTTGGAAACTAAGAATCAAGAGATGAAGAATGCGAGATAATTGTTGAGTTTCATAAGTCATATATGTAAACGCTTTATTATCATATGTTAGTTTTCAACATATTAAGTGCTAGGTTTGGATTCTCTTTTGGATTGTAATACGTAAAGTAGGAGAAAGTGACTAATATGCGTTACTTTAAATATGAGTCACTCTTTGTTTTCAAACTTTGTAAGTCTAGAACTTCCGCTGTATAGATTATAATTATAGTACTTATCTTATACCATGGAATGTTTTGTTAGAATTGACACACGACCAACTCAATTAAATCGACATTTACAAGTGTTAAGTCAATTGAGTTAGTCGGGCGCCACAGAACCTGTTTAGTGCAACAATTTTCCCAACCAAGCTCTGTACTTGAGAGATATTCCTTGGAGGTCTCATTCCTGTTATAGCTCGTATCTTTTCTGGGTTCACTTCTATCCCTTGTTGGTGAACTATGTAACCGAGGAATTTTCCACACTTAACCCCGAAGGTACACTTCGCCGAATTTAGCTTCATGCGGTATTTTCTTAAGATCTTGAAGCATCGGTCAAGATGATCAATATGATCCCTTTCGTTCATGCTCTTTACTAGCATGTCATCCACGTAGACCTCCATTATTTCTCCAACCAATTCCCTAAATATTAAATTTGTTGGGATATTCTATCATGGGGCTCGATTGTCATTACAACAAAGTACGGAATTTAAAATTTTTCGAAGTCCCTAATAGTCCCATAAATATTTCTCCACAGTTTATTATACGAAAAGCTTGAATCAAACAATTAATTAAACATAGGGGGTTAATCGCAATTTACCTCACCACGGTTTTGTGGTGGTTTCCCCAAGGTGTTTTGTTCGATCCACAGCTTGAGTGATCCATGTGTCTCACCTCCAAAGTTTAGTCCACACCAACTGGATTGTAGTGACACCTACAAGTCTTAGGCTCAGAACTGGATCTCGCAGGTTTGTCAGTAAAGAATTTTAGATCTGGATCTGGACATAAGATCTGGATCAGGATTAGGAGATACAGATGGAAGAATCGAATCACAGGACTTATGTGGTTCGAACAGTGCTCGACCATGTTGGGTTCGGCCAGCTCAGATTCGGTTCGGCTGAGCTAGGTTCGGGAGACTAGGGTTTGGGGCGAAGGCTTTGGGGCGATTTTGTAAATAATAATTCTTCTGCAAAAATCTGAATTTCTTTCTTATGCAAAATCGATTTCTCTCAATTTTCACCAAAGACAATTTTGTTCTCTCAAAAGTTTTTAGGGTTTTTGTGCTTCTCTCAAAATCTAACCTCTCTAATGAAGAGAAGAGAAGGAGAATTTATAAGAGAAGAATCCTTCTCTAAAAAGATATCTCCTTCCCTTATCTATGAAATCTTCATTCCTTATCAACTTAGGAATGTGAGATTTGATAGATCTCTTCTAGCTTGCTCTCCAAGAAAAACTCCTTTTCTTTATTCATCAAAAATCGCCCCCTTCCCCATTTCAAGATAATTGCAAAATCAACCCATAATTATCCAATCCTAAAATTGGTTAATTATTTATTCTTCCAATTAATTAACTACTTTAATTAATTTCATAATTAATCAGATAACTCTAATTTAATTAATTAAACATTAATCAATTAGATATCTAATTAATATTCTCCAATTGAATTGATACCATAATTCAATTACTTTGATTTAACAACTTTAAATCATTTGCTTTCCTTTAAAACAGTCACCGTCCAATTGTATTGTGTGTGACCCTCTGGGTTCACCATCAACTGGCAGTAGGCCCACGACTTTCGTGATTTAATTAACGAGCAATTAAATGCTCTGATCAATTAAACAACTTTTAATTGACCACTCCTAGGATTAATTTCCCTATTAATTTAGGAGTACCTACACTTCATGGTCGATGTCTAGCCACAAGCCCATGAAGCCCAATCAAAGGTGAATTGATAATTGTGAACCTCACCTCTTATAACTGCCATGTATATACGGTCCTTCCACGATGATTTCCCGATCGAGACCTAGGGTGTGTGAATTGATCGGCACCTCTAATTATCTCGATACTGTACTTTCTAATTCTGGATAATAATTCCGGTGTGACTGCTAAATTTGGAAATCCCTTTCCAAATTCGTCACCAACCATGGCCATGGATTTCTAGGAACATATTATCGAAGAACGTACAGGAAATACTCTCACCTTATCAGGATGAGTCGATAGATCCTTTCTTAGTACTAACCACTCGCGTACAGTCGTGTACGCACCCAACTTAGGCACTTTGTGGCCAGGCTACGTGACCAGTACCTAAATCTATGTACGCAAACTCGTGCACCGAATTCGCCCTAGCACCTCAAGTCCAAGGACTAAATCGTACACTATTTTAAGCCTTGAGAAACATCCCATCACCGATATGCGTCATGCACTTCCACAATGGGTTTCTCTGTTCTGGTCGTTCGATGCATTCAATCCTCCATTGAACCACCTACTCATATGCACTGGCCTCAAATGCCTTGCTCATGAAACGCTACAAATTCACTCCATGTGAATCATGCATACTTGTACAAGTCTTGGCGATTCCTACGATACCCCGTCTCGTTCGGAATCTATGACTTGGAACGGTTTTAAGATCAAGACCTTTGAGACTGTTTCATGATTGCACTCAGTACTAAAGTGAATCGTCCCATAGTCTATTGTGACCTTATGATTTCATCCAATCGCTTAGATAAGTTCGCGAGAGATGAAGTTGGCCATTGTTCAATTTCACGTACTATGAATGAACGGGCGTATTAATTATAAACCATAAGAAAATAGTACTTCAACAAGCTAATTAATATTGGCTTGCTGGGCACTATCCTATCAATCTCCCACTTGCCCTAAAGCCAATCACAACATTTCTAAGACCCATCTATACCAAGATGTCCCTCGAACCCATTTGTGAAAGAGCTTAATTAGTGGATCGTTTAAGTTTGTCTTTGTTGAGATAACGTAGTACTTTTACGCATCAGTTGTTCAATCATATGATATTGTGTTCAGATCATCGGTGAGATCTCGTTTCCTTTCAGTGAGCAATTGCCTTGTTTAAATAGGTTAAGATTATGACAGGCTTTTGCCATGCTAGGTAATTCATCCAATCATTGGACGAATGTTTCTCATCTAAACACTTTCTCTTGTGCAGCATCACAATGGTGCTATTATTCTGATTGAGTCGGCAATGGTATACTATTGGAATTTCTTCCAATTTACCTTCGCTCCATCGAGGCAGAATAAATCATCCACTTCAGACTGGAAATCTCGAATCTTTAAATCCTTCGAGTTTTCAATTCTCCATTACTACCACAGACCAGCATTATATCCTTTAATTATCTTCGAGGATTGCTTTAATGGTAGTCCAGTGTCCTTTACTGGTGTTCGACTATCAGTAGCTCTTGAATGATCAGAGCATTTTGATGGGTCAGGTCTAGTACAAGACTTTGCATGCTACATGCAATTCAAATGCTAAAGCATAAGGCTTCTTGAGACATTTACTTCTTTCCTCATTTATATGTAGGGCTCATTAAATAAGTAAGAGAAATTTTGTCTCTTTGGAACTAATCCTTTCTTGGATTCTTCCATATTGAATTTAATCAATTTATAGTCTTTGTACTTTGATTTGGTGAATTGCAACATCTACTTCACTTTTATCTCCATAAATACGTATTGCCAGTACGTGAGATGTAGTTCACAAATCTTATCATGGAAAATTGCGTGAATAACACGCTTTCGTCTGTGCTTCTCTGATATTCTTATATCGTACTTGATGTGTAGATCAACATCTCGTTGTGTTGCGAATTTAACTACGCTCCCACTGATTCTTTTGCACAATTGGTATCCATATGCCTTTTGACAACTTCAACATTCTTGATTGACTTATGAAGTTGCATGTTCCATGTTCGGGAAAAAGTCACAGATTGACCTTTGGATTTGAATAGAGATCTTCTCATCAATTTTCAATTGTGAGATGCAGGATTCATATCCAACAGTCATTCTTCGGCAGTGAAAACCACCTTTCTATGGCTAATAGTTTTGAAATGGATTTTGACGTAGCAAACGGAGAATGTACTTTCATTGGTCCTAGAAGGACTTTTGAAGAGTGACCTATTGCCATTAGGTGAGTCAAACTTTCCACTTTGAATCTTATGGCTTCATGCCATATCCCTTATTTGTGCATGAATTGGTTCAGCAGGTTTCAGGGTTTACTCCCATTGTTTGTGGGGATGGGTCCAGTTCTTGGACTTCATCAAGTTCTATGACATTACTTATTTCCTTTGACAAGAGTATTGTCAACAGAGGAACAAGCTTCTTACAAAATACTTTCATTTCTCTTTGTCGTAGAACAGGTATCCAATGGATTTCGTCGGATACCCCACAAACTTTATATGAATCAGATCTACCATCTAATTTCTCATATAAGGGTGTGTTGCTATGTCTTAGATGACATGGTGGTGTAAGAACTTACTTCAAAATACTAGACCAAGTATTTTTGAAGAGTCAGGGGAGGCTATCCCCTAATGTGAATTTAGGAATTTAGCAAGATCACAGTCGAGAGTCGAACCAAGTTTCATTAAAGTTCGATCTTCTTCTTTGATTTGCTTTGTTTAGAATTCTATTCTCCTTTCGATAATCGAGGATTTAGTTGCTTATGTTTCAGCAAGTTTGATTAGATCAAATTGCTTTTGACATAATGCATCTAATTACTTCATTTCGAAAACGTCTATTGAATTACTTCAATAGTTTCAGAATTGTACTTTTACAATGTACAAATATACTTTAACGATTGAAAATTGCGAGTATATATGAAATAGTATTCTTTTGAACTAGTGCTTTTAGTTCTAATTGATTTGAAATGTTTGGAATGCCTAGCAATCCTTTATTTCGGTTATTATTCCTTTAAGACAAGATTTGAAAGTTCGGAGTTTTATCCAAGTTCCTTATTTCAAGAACATTAGACAAAAACTTTCCTATCGAATCTTTCTTTAGGAAGAATGTCCAAAATAAACATTTCAGTGTGAACGATTATCATTGTTTATCATTGTTTATTTCTATGTTTCAAAACATCAACATTTGCACAAAGTTAAATCGCTCTAGTTAAATAAATTCCATTCTCAATGGTAAAACAATAAGGTCTTGTACAAAATTTGAAATAATACTCAAAATAAACTAAAACTAGAAACTCATGCTAATACGAAAAACTTCTTCTAAAAAGGAATGTCTAGGTTCAGTACTTCCTTGACCCAGTCCCTGAATTCGTTTTCCCTCAACTCGCGTAGCACTGCTTGCATCTTCCTTTCAAGGAATTTTCTCCTTTTAGGTGGAGAGGAAATAGTTTCATCCGCTGTAAACTCTTTTACAGAAATGAAAGTTTTATCAGATGTCTTACATCAAAAGATTTAACAAATGTATAATTTAAAATCATACCGTAGTTAAGTCTATCCAGGAATTCCTTTTCAGTAAGCTTTCCTATTTTCTTTTCGTGCTTACACAATGGGCAATTTTCTTCATATAGTCCAAGACCTTTCAGATGAGCTTCTTCATATTTGTCTAACAACTCATGCAATTGTTTTGTTTTAATTCCACCAGGCGGAATAATACAATGTTGCATGAAATGAGTGAAGATGTCAGAAAGACCATGTTTGGTAATTTCTATCTCATCTTCGAGAATCAATCGGGCTCCAAGCCTTTTGAGTCGTTTGAACATCTTGGTTAAGTAACAACAATATTCCTTGACATTATTAAACTTAGTCATGGTCTTTTCTTGAAGATAATAGCATATCATAGCCCCCAAAGTATTTTCGCTTCTAACATTCATGAATACTCGTTTGAACGGAAGAGTGGATGGTAAATGGCTAACAATAAAACAGACAACTATAAGCAGACAAGTTTAATATTAATACTTATAATTAACGAAATTTGGACATTTTATCGAAAAAGTTCTCCCACTATTTTATCGAAACAATAACCCCTTCTAGTTTCGGGAAAAAACTATTTCCTAGTAGGTTTTGACGTCCCAGCAGCAATTAGTTGCACCCACGACTCGTGGCCATACAATTAATTCCCTAGGTAGGCATACTTATTGCCAATTGTGTCTACCACACAACCTTCAAGCTATTTTGCCTCGTTTTTCGCATTTATCTAGCACTGCTACATCATAAATGTTACTACGCGTTAAGTCTAACCCATTAATCATGATAAGTAAGGGGCCCGGTCATAAATTCTTCGTAACTAGTTATCGGTCGATCTTCACGTCCCGACCAGTCCCTACCCTTGTCAAGTTTTATTAAAACTAGAATCAAGGAATTTCGTGTATTGCCCCTTTCTTCGACTCGGGTGCCAGAATCTGGATCACCTCTATCGATAAGTAGACAACATACACTAGTCCCTATTAATGGAAGGCTTGGATTTTATAAAACCTCATTTTATATTTAACCCAATATGACTTAATATTTATTCAAGAGGGGAATTTTCGGTTTTTTTTTTTTTTTTGAAAGTTTAAGGAAACTCTCCTCGAGATCTCACCGCTTTAATTATGCTTTATCTTTTATTTACGATCTAGATTCTAGCGCGCAAACACACAAGCAATCATAAATCGACTAATAAATAAAAGCCATACAAGCCTAGCATGCATACTACCACAATATGTTTTCGATCGGGAGCCTCCTATGCAGGCCATCATCGAGCCAATGATGTTGGCCCAATTGGTCAATCTAAAGGGTTCTTAAAAGACCTATGCTATTACACAATATACCATGCATACATGGCCTTCAATTCTTCTTGGGCTCCCACCTTGCTTGTAAACGGGCCTCCATCCTAGACTAGGAAAGCAGTAAAGCCCTATTCTATTACAAAGGCTCAAAGTGGCCCAAAAATAATAACAGGCTCGCAGGCCCAATAAAAACCATGCATTAAATTAAACCAATCACATCTAACCTAAGGTCAAGGCTCGGCGCGATCGAAAACCACGTAAACAGTTCACGTAGAGCAAGAAACATGCAAACAACTTTTACATATTTCTTTCTTAATTTTAAAACTACCTTTTAAAACAAACTTCCTATGATTCTTGCTTTTAAGTCACTACTAATTATGACAAATAAATTCTCGGATAAATAAAACAAGTTTTCTGCCTCAAATTAAGATTCTGATTTTTCAACTTTTGAAAATTGCAGTTCGGCCCCTATACTTTCGAAAATTGCACTTTTGACCCCAAAACTTTTGAAAAGTTACAAAATACCCCCAAAACAGTTTTCGGACAGAAGGACCAGAAAATAAAATTTTGAAATCCAGAAAATTTTTGAATTTGCAAGCTGACCCCTGAACTTTTGGAAATTACGAAACAGTCCTTGAATTTTTGGAAATTGCAAAACAGCCCAAAAACCCGTGCGATTAAATTTTCAGAAACAGTCCAGATTTTACAAAAATTTCCAGAAACAGAAAAATTAATTTTCAGCCCTTAATTTTGAGATTTGCGAATTTTGCACAAAGACTCCTGATTTTTCGAAAAACTATAAATTCGCCTCAGATCTTAAAAGGCAATTTTACCCAATCATTGATCCAGTCATAACAAGCAAGAATCAATCAACAGAACATAATTATCACGCGTTCTCATACATACAATCAAGCATATACAGTGAAAACACATTATGTTCAGGCCTTTTCGTATAAAAACGTATGGAGTTGGCTCTGATACCACTGTTGGGATATTCTATCATGGGGCTCGATTGTCTATACAACAAAGTGCGGAATTTAAAATTTTTCGAAGTCCCTAATAGTCCCATAAATCTTTCTCCACAGTTTATTATACGAAAAGGTTGAATCAAACAATGAATTAAACATAGGGGGTTAATCGCAATTTACCTCACCACGGTTTTGTGGTGGTTTCCCCCAGGTGTTTGGTTCGATCCACAGCTTGAGTGATCCATGTGTCTCACCTCCAAAGTTTAGTCCACACCAACTGGATTGTAGTGACACCTACAAGTCTTAGGCTCAGAACTGGATCTCGCAGGTTTGTCAGCAAAGAATTTTAGATCTGGATCTGGACATAAGATCTGGATCAGGATTAGGAGATACAGATGGAAGAATCGAATCACAGGACTTATGTGGTTCGAACAGTGCTCGACCAGGTTGGGTTCGGCCAGCACAGATTCGGTTCGGCCGAGCTAGGTTCGGGCGACTAGGGTTTGGGGCGAAGGCTTTGGGGCGATTTTGTAAATAATAATTCTTCTGCAAAAAACTCCTTTTCTTTATTCATCAAAAATCGCCCCCTTCCCCATTTCAAGATAATTGCAAAATCAACCCATAATTATCCAATCCTAAAATTGGTTAATTATTTATTCTTCCAATTAATTAACTACTTTAATTAATTTCATAATTAATCACTTTAATTAATTTCATAATTAATCAGATAACTCTAATTTAATTAATTAAAAATTAATCAATTAGATATCTCATTAATATTCTCCAATTGAATTAATACCATAATTCAATTACTTTGATTTAACAACTTTAAATCATTTGCTTTCCTTTAAGACAGTCACCGTCCAATTGTATTGTGTGTGACCCTCGGGGTTCACCATCAGCTGTTAGCAGGCCCACGAATTTCGTGATTTAATTAACGAGCAATTAAATGCTCCGATCAATTAAACAACTTTTAATTGACCACTCCTAGAATTAATTTCCCTATTAATTTAGGAGTACCTACACTTCATGGTCGATGTCTAGCCACAAGCCCATGAAGCCCAATCAAAGGCGAATTGATAATTGTGAACATCACCTCTTATAACTGCCATGTAGATACGGTCCTTCCACGAAGATTTCTCGATCGAGACCTAGGGTGTATGAATTGATCGGCACCTCTAATTATCTCGATACTGTACTTTCTAATTCTGGATAATAATTCCGGTGTGACTGCTAAATTTGGAAATCCCTTTCCAAATTCGTCACCAACCATGGCCATGGATTTCTAGGAATATATTATCGAAGAACGTACAGGAAATACTCTCACCTTATCAGGATGAGTCGATAGATCATTTCTTAGTACTAACCACTCGCGTACAGTCGTGTACGCACCCAACTTAGGGACTTTGTGGCCAGGCTACGTGACCAGTACCTAAATCTAAGTACGCATACTCGTGCACCGAATTCGCCCTAGCACCTCAAGTCCAAGGACTAAATCGTACACTATTATAAGCCTTGAGAAACATCCCATCACCGATATGCGTCATGCGCTTCCACAATGGGTTTCTCTGTTCGGGTCGTTCGATGCATTCAATCCTCCATTGAACCACCTACTCATATGCACTGGCCTCAAATGCCTTGCTCATGAAACGCTACAAATTCACTCCATGTGAATCATGCATACTTGTACAAGTCTTGGCGATTCCTACGATACCCCGTCTCGTTCGGAATCTATGACTTGGAACGGTTTTAAGATCACGACCTTTGACACTGTTTCATGATTGCACTCAGTACTGAAGTGAATCGTCCCATAGTCTATTGTGACCTTAGGATTTCATCCAATCACTTAGATAAGTTCGCGAGAGTTGAAGTTTCCAATTGTTCAATTCCACGTACTATGAATGAACGGGCGTATTAATTATAAACCATAAGAAAATAGTACTTCAACAAGCTAAGTAATATTGGCTTGCTGGGCACTATCCTATCAAAATTAACTAGCCTTTGGTAAGTAGCTCCTGCGTTTCTTAATCCAAAAGGCATTACCACAAAACAGTATACTTCTTAAAGGCCGTCTTTTCCTGGTCACGCTCGTTCATATAAATTTGGTAAAAACCTTGGAAAGCATCCATCATGCTAAAAATTGCGAACCCCGCGGTCGAGTCGACCAGTAGATCAATTCTCGGGAAAGGATAAGGGTCTCGTGGACATAGCTTGTTGAGATCGGTGAAGTCATTACACATTCTCCATTTATTATCCTTTTTATTCCCTTTAGCTACTAAGACCACATTGCACAGCCATTCTGAGAAATGTATTTCCCTGATTGTTTAGCCATTAGAAGCCTTTCGACTTCTGCTTTAATTATTTTATCCTTTATAGGACCATGATTTCGTTTCTTCTGCCGTGCTGGCTTTGCTGTTGGATCGATCTTCAGTGAGTGTGTGATAATTCTTGGGTCTATGCCCTCGATATCTTCCGCACTCCAGGCGATTATGTCAACGTTCTCCCTGAGAAAGTTAATCAGCATGAGTACTCCTTCCGGGCTAAGCTCCGTTCCAATCCTCGTGGTTTTCTTGGGGTCATTTTGTACTAACATAATGCCTTTATGTTCAAGTGGTTTAATAGTGAGGTCGATCGGCTCTTTATCTTTTCGATCTATTCTATTCGTACTCGGGATATCAATTTCCCTGGCTCTTTCAACAATTCCTTCTGAGAGTTTTCTTTTTGCAGGAGTTATAGATTTGAATTTATCGCCCAGCGCTAGGGATGTATTATAACAATCCCAAGCCATAAAATGATCATTAACAATTTCCCCAATGCCCAAAACCATGGTAAATTTTATCTTCTGGTGATAAGTCGAGACGACTGCTTGGAATAAATTGAGTGCTTGTCGACCCAATATAGCGTTGTATGCGAATGATGCTTCTACCACCAAAAATTTGATCATTTTGACTACTCTTACGGGCCTTTTTCCTAGCGAAACACTTCAGTTAATGGTCCCGGATGGAACGATTTCTGATCCTCCAAATCCCACCAAAGGTGTAGCCAGTTTTTGTAGTATTATTTTCCCTATATTCATTTGCGTCAACACCTCTCTCGAAATAATGTTGGCAGAACTTCCATTATCAATCAATATTCTTTTGACGTTGTAGTTTGCTATTTCGAGTGAAACTACAATGGGGAAGTCGGGGTTGTCCTCCTTGGTATCCCAGGTAATATTCCGGGGGACCTCGTCTTCAGATGGATTGTTCTTTAGGGACCTTGTTCTCTAGTGTCCATACTTCCCCTAGTGTTTCCAACATTTCTTCGATTGATCTAGTGGTTCGTCGACGAGCGTTACGACTATCCCCTTCTGCAGGTCCGCCAGATATTGTGTTTATTGTCCCGTTCACATGGTCGTTATCCATATCTTGCGGCGGATCGTTGTTTGGGGTTCTCCTTGGTGGTGTTCTTCTTCAACTATGATATCGAGGGCTTCTCGTTCTATTCCTCTTTCTACTATTTCGTTCGATATATTCGTCCAACTTTCCTTCTTGAATTAACCTCTCGATTTCTTGTTTTAGATGAAAATAATCTTCGGTACGATGGCCATGAGCGCGATGGTACCTGCAATACAGGTTGTAATGGCTCAGGGTATACCTTGCGTAATTCACTTAGTCGGAGGAATCCAATTGTTCCTTTCGAGAAGCACTAGGATTCAATTTGGTATATTCCAGGTGATCTACCTGATTCCTTTGTGGTTGCTCCGCTGATCGTGGTCTGGCATAGACATTGATTTAACCGTTTTTCGTAGGGTTTGATTAAATCAATAATAATGGTTTATTGGGGTAAAATTATAAGTAGATTATAGGGCCTAGTAATTTATTCCGGATGGATCAATCTCAAGGAAAAACAACAAACAGTAATGTAACTTACGAATAGATAATCAATATGTATAGCAAAAGCTCTTTTATTATATTAATCTCAGAATGCCCAAGTATGTAGGCGTAAGCTCTGATATTGTGTGTCATACAATGATGAATCTAGGTATTTATATGTTACAAAACCCTAGCCATACAAGGAAACATAATCCTATTAGGACTCGAGACACTTATCCTCCTTTAGTTCGAATTGCAGCCTGGTCACCGTGGAGGGTCGTCTCTAATCGGGTCGAACCGTTATGGTGCATTAGCTATATGGTCGGGCCGACCTCATATGCTTAACTCAATCCGAATATTACAAGGGGTATAAAATAGCCCCCATCAGTACTCCCTCACTTCTTCGAGCGGATATGTAATAGATGCTCGGAGAAGTATTAGGCCTTGTTTGACTGACATCTCATGAATTGTGCCTCATTAAAAACCTTACTTGGAAAAAACCCTATGGGGAAAAATCTTAAGCAAGGAAAAGAATGCAACGTTTCATAGAGAGTCGTTATGTCGTTACCGAGCTGTTTCTTTGCCTAGTTTCGAGGAGTCAGCTCTCTTCGTTTAATGGCGGGAACATGAATAGTCGTGAAAGGGGTTAAAAGGTCCTTTCATCTTCGTGTATATATATGTCTTCCTGATTTCATCCACAATTTTTACTTTCCGCCTTCTGTCTCTTAGCAGTAAAATTCTTTAGTCGATAATTCGTATTTATTGACCATCATCTTACGAGAATCCTCGCCATGGTTTCAAATTCGAGAAAGGCCACCTCTTCCTCTACTCACAACGCTAATCATGTTATCGACGTGGAGGCTTCTCCCAGCCCTCCTCGAGAGCAAATGGTGATTCCCAATGTCAATATCCCCGCGGAGGATACATTCAAGTTAAAAATTATTTCTGATGTCGAGGTGGCTGCTAATACTAAGAAGAGTAAGGGTGCCAATCCCCAGGTATCTGATCCTGTTGAAAGTCTTGCTTGTGCTTATACCGATGAGAATTTTCACGAGGTTCTGGATAATTACACAAAGTATTTTCCTGAAGGTTCTCAAATTCTTCTCCCATCCTCTACTGATAGGATAACTTCTTCGCCGGCAGACTGCCGTGCCTTTTACACTGCTCATTTTAATCATGGCCTTAGACTCCCATTGTCTCCTTTATTCCTGGAGATATTAAAGATATTTAGTGTTTCTTTAACTCAGTTGGTTCCCAATTTTGTGGCGTTCGTCGTTTCTTTTTCTATATTGATGATTGCCAAAGGGTTCCATCCTTCCTTTCGTAATTTTAGTTAGTTATTTCGTTTCAACATTTCCAGTTCCTCCAATCCTGGTTATTTTTTTGCAAGCCAAAAATCTGGTCAATCTATCTTCGATTCTCCAGTTTCCAGTAATTTCGACTGGAAGTTTTGCTTTTTCTTTGTTCGCCCTCCTACTCATCTGACTTTAGCAGATGGCTCCAGCGAACCCTTCTCCTGGGACTACGATTCCGAGTGGATTTTTGGTGGTCGCTCTGTGGAGGGTCAGCTTATCCCTGATGATCCGAAGTTGATAGAAGAGATAGAGGAAATGCGTGCGGATAAATATCAATGCGCTGTTCACATTTGCGAAGATTTTCTTCGTAAGGCTGGCCTAAGTTCTCACACTTATCCTATATCCTCCTCCTCTCAGTCACTCGGTAAGTATTATGTTTACCCACTATATTCCCTTTATCCTTATTCCGAATAATGATTATAACTGGATTTTTTGTTCTCTTCAGCCTCCATGGTCGAGAACTCCAGGCATTCTAAGAAAGGAAAAATGGTTCTTTCAAAGTCTACTAAGATGGGGGAGAATCATCCCATTGAGCAAAGTGTGTCAAGGAAAAGAAAATTGGAATTAGGCCAAGATTCTGATGATGATAATAAAGAAGAGTCCCCAGATCCTTCCCAGGAGATTCACGATGAACCTTCTTCTTCCCAAGATCCAGGTTCCACAAGGACTGGACAAGGTTATCCTCCCCTGTAACTAAGGACTTCCCTAGGTATTCGGGGCTGTTGGGGTATGGAGCTCGATTGTCCGAACAACAAAGTACGGAATTTTAAAAATTTTCGAAGCACCCATGGTCCCATAGATTAGATTTCCATATTATGTATACGAAAGCATAGAACAAAACACACAGAGTAATAAAACAAAGGGAGTTGCGATTTACCTCACCACAGGCAAGGTGATTGATAGGATAGTGCCCAGCAAGCCAACAAATATAAGCTTGTTTAGGAACTTCCTTTAGAAGCAATCTTATGATTTATAAGATAATACGCCCGTTTATTCATAGTACGTGAATTAAACAATGGCCACCTTCATCTCTCGCGAACTTATCTAAGCGATTGGTTGAAACCCTGAGATCACTCATGACTACGGGATTATTCACTTCAGTATTGGGTGCGATTAATCATGAAACAATCTCAAAGGTCGTGATCTCAAAAACGTTCCAAGTCATAGATTCATATCGAGATGGGGTATCGAATGAATCGTCAAGACTTGTAGGATTATGCATGATTCACATGAAGTGAATTTGTTGTCGTTTCATGAACAAGGCATTGAATGCTAGTGCATATGACTAGGTGGTTCGATAGGGGATCGAATGCATCGAACGACCCGAACAGAGAGACCCATCGTGGAAGTGCGTTAAGCATATCGGTAATGGGATGTCTCTCAAGACTTATAATAGTGTACGATTTAGTCCTTTGACTTGAGGTACTAGGGCGGATTCGGTACACGGGAATACGTACTTTGATTTAGGAGCCGATCACATAGCTTGGTCATTGTGCGACTACTTTGGGTGCGTATGAACGTGTGCGCGGATAGTTAGTACTAATATAGGATCTGTCGACTCATCCTGATAAGATGAGAGAATTTCCAGTACGTTCTTAGATAATAAATCCGAGAAATCTACGGCCGTAGTCGGTGACGGATTTGGAAAGGGGTTTCCAAATTTAGCAGTCACACTGGAATTATTATCCTGAATTAGAAAGTACAGAATTGAGATAATTAGAGATGCCGACCAATTCACACACCCTAGGTCTCAATCGGGAAATTAGTTGATAGAAGGACCTTATGTACATGGCATTTATAAGAGGTGAAGGTTCACGAAATCAATTCACCTGAAGTTGGGCCTCATGGGCTTGTGGCTAGACATCGACCATGAGGTGTGGGTACTCCTGAATTAATAAGGAAATTAATTCTGGAGTGGTCAATTAAAGTGGTTAATTGATCGGAGCAATTAATTGCTCACTAATTAAATCACGAAAGTCGTGGGCCTGCTGCCAATTGATGGTGAACCTAGAGGGTCACACACAATACAGTTGGACAGTGACAGTCTGGAAGGAATCAATTGATTTAAGGAATTAAATCAATATATGAATTAAAGTATTAATTCAAGAAGAAGAATAATTAATTAGAAGTAACTAATTAATTAATCAAGAATTAAAGTGTTAATTCGAAATGGAGAATCATTAATTAGGAGTAACTAATTAATGAATCAATTGGAATTTCTAATTGATTAAATCCTCAATTAAAGTATTAATTGGAAAGGATTAATTAATTAATAGTGGATTAATTAATTAAAACACATGGGCCAATCCATATGAAAGTTAATTGATCTAGGATTAATTAATTTAAGCATATGGGCCGATTATTGTAAAGATAAATTAATCTGGGATTAATTAATCTTGCATGGGCTGATTTTGGGAACAATGATCAAATTAAGTTTAGGACTAATTAAAAGCACATGGGCCGATTTTATTGAATGAGGTTGGCCGATGTTTTGCTTAATTATTTAGTCTTGAATTAATGTTGATTATGTTTGATTATGATAAGGATTAAGAGTTTGTGTTATCTTGTGTAACTAGGAAAGAGATTGAAAGAGATCTTCTTTCCTAAAGTGTTAAGATTTGTGTATATCTTGTTTCTTGAAAAGAAGATATTCTTTCAAGAATTAGATGTCTATTAGGAGAAGGAGTCTTCTAATAGAGACATCTATAAATACTAGATATACATAATCTAAAGCAACTAACCCTAAGAGATTTATTCTAAGCAAGAAAGAAAATCACAACACAAGAAAACACATCAAGGCCGAAAATTTCAGCCCCTTCTCGCCCCTAATTGCATAATCGAACCCTGTAGAAATCGCCCTCCCTGTGTAGGATTTTTCTCCAAGTCTTCTTCCCGGATCCGCATCCAATTCCTGACGAGACGATTCCTTAATCCTAGTTCTGAGCCTGGGGATTTCGCGAAGTCACTCAATCCAACTGGTGTGGACTATCTCTAGAGGCACAACACTTGGGGTGCTCTAGTGAACAACCGAAGACCGGAGGAAACCACCACCTTGCCTGTGGTGAGGTAAAATGGCTTTTACCACCTATTTAATTTTAGTATATGCATGCTTTAATTAAATTCAACCTTTATTCATATGTGCTAATAAGTGTTCCCTGGGATTTGGTGTATAAACAAAAATTTTAAATTCCGCACTGTTGTAGTTGACAATTATACCCATAAAATCCCAACAGTGGTATCAGAGCCAGGCTTATTATGCACATATGAAAAAGGCCTGAACACTTCAAATTTTCGTGAATATGTTTATTTTCGTGTTCTATGCATGGATCTTGCTGATTATTATTAATTATGTGTTCGGGTAAATAGCATAATTCTTATTTGGGCCAGATCTGCAATTTGCGATTATTACAGGACTAAAATTGCAATTTACGATTTTTATAAAATCTGGACAGAATCTGAAATTTTATTTTTCTGGAAATTTTGGGCTGAAATTGAAAATCTATTTTTCTAAGCGATAGGGGTCTGTTTTGCAATTTCCGTAAGTTGAGGGGTTGTTTTGCAATTTACGAAAACTTCAGGGGCTGTTTTGCGACTAATAAATATTTCTGGAAATAAAAATAATAATTTCTGTTTTCTGGGCCAATTTGCAAGTTCTGGAATTTTTGGGGCTGATTTATCATTTCCGAAAGTTTTGGGGTCAAAACGTAATTTTCAAAAATTGAGGGACCAAACTGTAATTTTCAAATTTGAAATTTCCAGAACCTGAATTATGTTTAAAAGGTGTTTTATTATCCGAAGGATTAATTTTTCATAATTAGTAGTGGACTAAAGTAAGAACCATGAGATATTTTAAAAGGAGGTTTTAAAATAGAAGTTGTGATTTAATTTTAAAAGGGATTTTAAAATAAAATCAAAGGGTCATTTTAAAAGGGGGTTTTAAAATGATAATTAAGAGATTGTTTTAGAAAGGGGTTTTTAAAACTAGAATCTAAAGTTATTTTAAAAGGTAGTTTTAAAATAATATAAGAAATAAGAAAATTATAATTTTGCTTGTTTCTTGCTCAACGTGAAATTGTTTACGTGGTTTTCGATCGCGCCGAGCCTTGACCTTTAGGTTAGATGTGATTGGTTGATTTTAATATTATTGATTTTATTGGGCCTGCGAGCCTTAAGTTTTGGGCCACTTTGAGCCATTGTAATAGATAGGGCTTTACTGTTTTATTAGTTTAGGATGGAGGCCCGTTACAAGCAAGGTGGGAGCCCAAGAAGACTAAAGGCCATGTATGCATGGTAAAATGTGTAATAGAGTAGGTCTCTGTGAAACCCAATAGATTGACCAATAGGACCATCGTCTTTGGCTCGATGGTGGTCCGCATAGGAGGCTCCAGATCGAAAACATAATGTGGTAGCATGCATGCTAGGTGTGAATGTTTTATTTTATTTGTTGATTTATTTTGGCTTGCGCGCTAGAATTTAGATCACTAAAATAAATCATAAAGCATAATTAACGCGGTGAGATCTCGAGGAGAGTTACCTCAAACTTCCTAAAACCGAAAATCCCCTCCCGAATTAAAATATTAAGTCATATTGGGTAAACTATAAAATGATGTTTTATAGATCCAAGCCTTCCATCAATAGGGACTAGTGTATGTTGTCTACTTATCGATAGAGGTGATCCAGAGTCTGGCACCTGAGTCGAAGAAAGGGACAATACACGAAATTCCTTGATTCTTGTTTTTAACTAAACTCGACAAGGGTGGGGACTGGTCGGGATGTGAAAATCGACCGATAACCAGTTACGAGGATTTCATGACCGGGCCAGTTTCTCATCAAGATTGACTGGGTTAGACTTAAACGAGTAGTAACATTTATGATGTAGCAGTGCTAGATAAATGCGAAAATCGAGGCAAAATAGCTTGAAGGTTGTGGAGTAACACAATTGGTAAAAGTATACCTACCTAGGGAGTTAATTGTATGGCCGCGAGTCGTGGGTGCAATTAATGTCTGCTGGACGTCAAGACCTACTAGGAAATAGAATTTCCCGAACAATGCAAGGGGTTATTGTTTCGATAAAATAGTGGGAGAACTTTTTCGATAGAAAGACCAATCTTCGTTAATTATAAGTATTATCTTAAATCTGTCTGCTTATTGTTGTCTATTATTTATATTTAGCCATGCCAAAATTCACTGCCGATTACGAACAAACTATATTGCAAATCTGGATATCATCACTCCACGATGAAGGCATGACTGGGTTCAAAAATATTAATAAATATTGCACTTACCTAATCAAGAGGCTAAAACGAATCGATGAGCTTGGAGCTATATTGACTCTAGATGATAAGATGGTAATCATCACAAATGGCCTGCCTGAATCATTCTCTCATTTTATCGATCATTGTGAAGTTCCACACAAAGGAATTGAGACCAATGATTTGCATAAGTTGTTAGACAAATATGAGAAAGCCCTCGAAAGAGGACAAGGATTGATCGAAGGAAAGAATTGTCCCTTATGTAAGAAAAATGAGGAACTGAGTAACATGACTGATGAGGAATTCCGAAACATACTTGACCAAGGTATAACCTAAGTTATTTCCTTTTTGATGAAAAACATCTTAAGATTTTCTTTTGATGTAAATCATCTAACATTTCTGGTTTCTGTAAAAGTGTTTACAGAGGATGATTGGAACGTGCTGCAAGTGACCAAGTCTGGGTTTCAATTGCACATGAGGGAAACATACTTCAGGGAATGGGTCAAGGAGCATCTGGATTTTTCTTATTAGCATATGTTTTTCTTTAATTCTGGATTTAGGCATTAGTTAGAGTTTTGTCTATTTATTTCGAACTTTGTACGAAACTTCTTAGCTTTACCATTATGAATGGAGTTATTTTAATTAAAGCTTTTAATTCGTACATAATTGCTTTACCGTTGTAAATAAAGCAAAGAAATAAGCATTGATAAAACTTAAACAATTATGCTAAATCAAGAAAAGAAAAACAAATTAGATAATTATCCACATTCGATCATAATTCCTAAAAGAAGGAATCAATGGATTGTTTTCAATCATGGCTCTTGAAAAATAGAAGATTGATGAATTCAAAACATGCGAATCCTGTCTGAATAGGAAATCAATCGATTAAAGGTATTTTGAAATACCAAGTGTTTTAATGGATAAAACCGTTAATACACATGTGGATCACTAAAGCATTAGTGCGAGTAATTAATTGCTTCATAAAGTATCCTGACAGCATCTAGGATACGAGTACTTTGGAAGGTACAAGTTTTTGGAAAGATTGAAGGGTTCAAAGTGTTTCATAAAGGCACTAAGTAAAGTGCAAGTATGAAAATGTTGAAAGGATTCAAAGGATTCCAAAATCGAAGCAATTAAGGGCATTAAAGTATGATCATTCGATTTAATCGAAGTGATTAATACATAAGCCCTAAATTACTCAAATTATCTAAATCAAGAGTAGAATTCTTGAATAGCAAGTTAAATCTAATAAAAAAGAATCGAACTATGAAAGACTAGATTCATTCCTTAAATTAGTATTGCTATAACTCCTCAAATAATTCTGGGGTCAACCCCATGACTCTAGAAGGATACTTTGACTTGTAACCTTCTTAAAGTCAATTCCTACGAAAACTGTACTAAATCAAGTATGGTGTTTCATCCAAGAATGATAAAATTGGATAGTGGATCCAATTGAGAAAATTTGTAGGGTATCCAACGAAATCCATTGGATACCTGTTCCATGATCCTAAAGAACTAAGGATTCCCAATTCTTAGAGGGTGGTTCCCTCGCTAAAAGAAATGGGATATTACCATGGAACTTGATGAAGTCCTAGACTTGGACACATCCCTACAAATAGTGGGAGTATATTTTCAACCTACTGAACCAAAATTTTGTACACCAAATTTCGAAGATTCGATCGAATTCGAAAAGAACTAGTACGTTCACGAATATGATCGATAGGGTAGTGATCCAAGAACTTTCGAAATATCTATGTAAAACATAGATTCGGGCACATAGCTAAACGCCATGTGATCTAAGTAGATTGTGAATAATCCATTTGGAGACAACGAATCACAGAAGCTTCGTGTCACTGCGAAGAATATCCATTGGATTTAAATCCAAAGGTGAATCTATGATTCTGGACCAGTATCCCGAAGCTGGAACATGCAACTAGATGAGACAGTCAAGGCGGTTGGCTTTATCAAAATTGCATGTAAATCTCAATGTACAAAAGAATCAGTGGGAGTTTTTGCATTGTTCGTAATATAAACACTAAAGTTGACATAGATGATGTAAGAGTGTTAAACGCAGACGAAAGCGTGTTCATTCACGAAATTCTTCATTAAAAGATTTAAGGGATACATCTCACGTATTGGCAGTACGTATCTATTGTGATAGATTAGAGAGATGTTTGAAATCCCAAATCTTAGTACATGGACAAAACTGAATAAAATCAGTATGGAAAGTCATAGTGAGGACAGTTTCCATGGAGATATAAAATCTCTCTCAAAGTCAATGAGCCCTACATTTGATGAGTAAAGAGGATAATGTCTCTATACACATTCCATATAAAAGGTGGCATAGTATATGCAACGTCATGTACAAGACCAGACTAAACATTTGCTATGAGTATCATAAGCTGATATTGGTCGAACACCAGTAAGGAGTACTGGTATACCGAAAGGAAGCATTCCTTAGAGAACTCTAGGAGTTATAAGGACATATTGCTGGTCAACGGTAATAATGAAGAATTGGAACTCAAAGGATTTAGTGATTCGAGTTTCCCGTCTGAAGTGAATATAATATTCTGGTTTTATGGGGCAACGATGATTTGAAAGAAGTTCAAAAGACAATCGATGCTGGGTTAACCAATAAAACAGAATATTTCGCAGTATTAAATACAGCGAAGGAAAGTGTTTGGACGAAAACTTCTTCCAATAAATTGGAAGTAGTACCTAGCATTGCGAGGCCTATAGTTATCTTCAATGATAACTTAAGGCAATTGCTTTAGCAAAGGAATCGAGAGCTCACCCATGATCTAAACACAAATATACCATATGATCTGGAAAATCATAGGTGGAATAAGACGTGGGGGCACGTCAAGAGACAACATAGCAGATCCACTAATTAAGTCATAATCACAAAAGGGTTCGACGGACATCTTGAGAGAGATGGGCCTTAGAAACGTATGTGGTTGGCTTTAGGGCAAGTGGGAGATTGATAGGATAGTGGCCAACAAGCCAACAAATATAAGCTTGTTTAGGAACTTCCTTTAGAAGCAATCTTATGATTTATAAGATAATACGCCCGTTTATTCATAGTACGTGAATTAAACAATGGCCACTTTCATCTCTCGCGAACTTATCTAAGCGATTGGTTGAAACCCTGAGATCACTCATGACTACGGGATTATTCACTTCAGTATTGGGTGCGATTAATCATGAAACAATCTCAAAGGTCGTGATCTCAAAAACGTTCCAAGTCATAGATTCATATCGAGACGGGGTATCGAATGAATCGTCAAGACTTGTAGGATTATGCATGATTCACATGAAGTGAATTTGTTGTCGTTTCATGAACAAGGCATTGAATGCTAGTGCATATGACTAGGTGGTTCGATAGGGGATCGAATGCATCGAACGACCCGAACAGAGCGACCCATCGTGGAAGTGCGTTAAGCATATCGGTAATGGGATGTCTCTCAAGACTTATAATAGTGTACGATTTAGTCCTTTGACTTGAGGTACTAGGGCGGATTCGGTACACGGGAATACGTACTTTGATTTAGGAGCCGATCACATAGCTTGGTCATTGTTCGACTACTTTGGGTGCGTATGAACGTGTGCGCGGATAGTTAGTACTAATATAGGATCTGTCGACTCATCCTGATAAGATGAGAGAATTTCCTGTACGTTCTTAGATAATAAATCCGAGAAATCTACGGCCGTAGTCGGTGACGGATTTGGAAAGGGGTTTCCAAATTTAGCAGTCACACTGGAATTATTATCCTGAATTAGAAAGTACAGAATTGAGATAATTAGAGGTGCCGACCAATTCACACACCCTAGGTCTCAATCGGGAAATTAGTTGATAGAAGGACCTTATGTACATGGCATTTATAAGAGGTGAAGGTTCACGAAATCAATTCACCTGAAGTTGGGCCTCATGGGCTTGTGGCTAGACATCGACCATGAGGTGTGGGTACTCCTGAATTAATAAGGAAATTAATTCTGGAGTGGTCAATTAAAGTGGTTAATTGATCGGAGCAATTAATTGCTCACTAATTAAATCACGAAAGTCGTGGGCCTGCTGCCAATTGATGGTGAACCTAGAGGGTCACACACAATATAGTTGGACAGTGACAGTCTGGAAGGAATCAATTGATTTAAGGAATTAAATCAATATATGAATTAAAGTATTAATTCAAGAAGAAGAATAATTAATTAGAAGTAACTAATTAATTAATCAAGAATTAAAGTGTTAATTCGAAATGGAGAATCATTAATTAGGAGTAACTAATTAATGAATCAATTGGAATTTCTAATTGATTAAATCCTCAATTAAAGTATTAATTGGAAAGGATTAATTAATTAATAGTGGATTAATTAATTAAAACACATGGGCCAATCCATATGAAAGTTAATTGATCTAGGATTAATTAATTTAAGCATATGGGCCGATTATTGTAAAGATAAATTAATCTGGGATTAATTAATCTTTCATGGGCTGATTTTGGGAACAATGATCAAATTAAGTTTAGGACTAATTAAAAGCACATGGGCCGATTTTATTGAATGAGGTTGGCCGATGTTTTTCTTAATTATTTAGTCTTGAATTAATGTTGATTATGTTTGATTATGATAAGGATTAAGAGTTTGTGTTATCTTGTGTAACTAGGAAAGAGATTGAAAGAGATCTTCTTTCCTAAAGTGATAAGATTTGTGTATATCTTGTTTCTTGAAAAGAAGATATTCTTTCAAGAATTAGATGTCTATTAGGAGAAGGAGTCTTCTAATAGAGACATCTATAAATACTAGATATACATAATCTAAAGCAACTAACCCTAAGAGATTTATTCTAAGCAAGAAAGAAAATCACAACACAAGAAAACACATCAAGGCCGAAAATTTCAGCCCCCTCTCGCCCCTAATTGCATAATCGAACCCTGTAGAAATCGCCCTCCCTGTGTAGGATTTTTCTCCAAGTCTTCTTCCCGGATCCGCATCCAATTCCTGACGAGACGATTCCTTAATCCTAGTTCTGAGCCTGGGGATTTCGCGAAGTCACTCAAATCCAACTGGTGTGGACTATCTCTAGAGGCACAACACTTGGGGTGCTCTAGTGAACAACCGAAGACCGGAGGAAACCACCACCTTGCCTGTGGTGAGGTAAAATGGCTTTTACCACCTATTTAATTTTAGTATATGCATGCTCTAATTAAATTCAACCTTTATTCATATGTGCTAATAAGTGTTCCCTGGGATTTGGTGTATAAACAAAAATTTTAAATTCCGCACTGTTGTAGTTGACAATTATACCCATAAAATCCCAACAGTGGTGGCAACCTCCAACTCTGATCTGGATTCTGGTTCACGGGAGTGATCCAAATGTCTCACCTCCAGAGTTTAGTCCACACCAATTGGATTCTGGTAACACCTCCTAGTCTTAGGCTCAGAACTGGATCTAGGAGATTTGTTATTGCAGGACTGTGCAGATCTACTTGGCAGGGCAAGATCCAGCACGGTGGAACAAGGGAGGAAGTGCGGCGGCGGTATAGCAGCTCACGACCAAGGTCTTGGCGGCGATTGTCAATACAACAGAGTGCGGAATTTAAAATTTTTCGAGGTCCCTATATGTCCCATAAATCTTTCTCCACAGTTATTTATACGAAAAGCATGAATCAAACACTTAATTAAACATAGGGGGTTAATCGCAAATTACCTCACCACGGATTTGTGGTGGTTTCCTCCACGTGTTTGGTTCGATCCACAGCTTGAGTGATCCATGTGTCTCACCTCCAAAGTTAGTCCACACCAATCGGATTGTAGTGACGCCTACAAGTCTTAGGCTTAGAACTGGATCTCACAGGTTTGTCAGCAAAGGATTTCAGATCTGGACTTAAGATCTTGAACGAGATAAGGAGATACAGATGGAAGAATCGAATCACAGGGTTTGTGTGATCGAGCAGGGTTCGACCAAGGCAGATCTGGTCGAGCTTGGGTTCGGCCGAGTTTGGTTCGGGCGATTTGGGGTTGGGGCGAAAACTTTTGGGGCGATTTTGTAGTTAAAAATTCTTGTTCGAAAATCTGATTTTCCTCACTATGTAAATCGATTTTCTCTTTTTATTTTCAGCAAAGTGTTTTCTCTCAAAAGCTTTTTAGGGTTGTGAAATTTGTGCAAAGTAATTCTCTTTATGAAGAGAGGAGAAGGAGTATTTATAAGAGAAGAGTCCTTCTCTAAAAAGATATCTCCTTCCCATATCAAATCTTCATTCCTAATCAACTTAGGAATGTGAGATTTGGTAAATCTCTTCTAGCTTGCTCTCCAAGAAATAAAACTCTTCTTTTCTTCTTTTAACAAAAATCGCCCACTTCCCTATTTCAAGTTAATTGCAAAATCAACCCCATAATTATCCAATACTAAAATTGGTTAATTATTTCTTCTTCCAATTAATTAACTACTTTAATTAATTTCCATAATTAATTAGATGACTCTAATTAATTAATTAAACATTAATCAATTAGATATCTAATTAATAATCTCCAATTGAATTAATACCATAATTCAATAACTTTGATTTAACAACTTTAAATCATTTGCTTTTCCTTTAAGACAGTCACCGTCCAATTGTATTGTGCGTGACCCTCTGGGTTCACCATCAACTGGCAGTAGGCCCACGACTTTCGTGATTTAATTAACGAGCAATTAAATGCTCCGATCAATTAAACAACTTTTAATTGACCACTCCTATAATTAATTTCCCTATCAATTTAGGAGTACCTACACTTCATGGTCGATGTCTAGCCACAAGCCCATGAAGCCCAATCAAAGGTGAATTGATTATTGTGAACCTCACCTCTTATAATTGCCATGTACATACGGTCCTTCTACGATGATTTCCCGATCGAGACCTAGGGTGTGTGAATTGATCGGCACCTCTAATTATCTCGATACTATACTTTCTAATTCAGGATAATAATTCCGGTGTGACTGCTAAATTTGGAAATACCTTCCAAATTCGTCACCAACCATGGCCATGGATTTCTAGGAACATACTATCGAAGAACGTACAGGAAATACTCTCATCTTATCAAGATGAGTCGATAGATCCTTTCTTAGTACTAACCACTCGCGTACAGTCGTGTACGCACCCAACTTAGGCACTTTGTGGCCAGGCTACGTGACCAGTACCTAAATCTAAGTACGCACACTTGTGCACCGAATTCGCCCTAGCACCTCAAGTCCAAGAACTAAATCGTACACTATTATAAGCCTTGAGAAACATCCCATCACCGATATGCGTCATGCGCTTCCACAATGGGTTTCTCTGTTCGGGTCGTTCGATGCATTCAATCCTCCGTTGAACCACCTACTCATATGCACTGGCCTCAAATGCCTTGCTCATGAAACGCTACAAATTCACTCCATGTGAATCATGCATACTTGTACAAGTCTTGACGATTCCTACGATACCCTGTCTCGTTCGGAATCTATGACTTGGAACGGTTTTAAGATCACGACCTTTGAGACTATTTCATGATTGCACTCAGTACTGAAGTGAATCGTCCCATAGTCTATTGTGACCTTAGGATTTCATCCAATCGCTTAGATAAGTTCGCGAGAGATGAAGTTGGCCATTGTTCAATTTCACGTACTATGAATGAACGGGCGTATTAATTATAAACCATAAGAAAATAGTACTTCAACAAGCCAATTAATATTGTCTTGCTGGGCACTACTCTATCAATCTCCCACTTGCCCTAAAGCCAATCACAACATTTCTAAGACCCATCTATACCAAGATGTCCCTCAAACCATTTGTGAAAGAACTTAATTAGTGGATCTTCTAAGTTTGTCCTTTTGAGATAACGTAGTACTTTTACGCGTCTCCGTTATCTATGACTTGTTCAGTCATATGATATTGTGTTCAGTCTATCGGTGAGATCTCGTTTTTCCTTTCATTGAGCAATTGCCTTGTCTAAATCAGTTAAGATTATGACAGGCTTTTGTCATGCTAGGTAATTCATCCATTCATTGGACGAATGTTTCTCATCTAAACACTTTCTCCTGTGCAGCATCATAATGGTGCTATTATTCTGATTGAGTCGGCAATGGTATACTATTGGAATTTCTTCCAATTTACCTTCGCTTCATCGAGACAGAATAAATCATCCACTTCAGACTGTAAATCTCGAAATTCTAAATCTTTCGAGTTTTCAATTCTCCATTACTACCACATACCAGCATTATATCCTTTAATTATCTTCGAGGATTGCTTTAATGGTAGTCCAGTGTCCTTTACTGGTATTTGACTATCAGCAGCTCTTGAATGACCAGAGCATTTTGATGTGTCAGGTCTAGTACAAGACTTTGCATGCTACATGCAATCCAAATGCTTGAAGCATAAGGTTTCTTGAGACAGTTAATTCTTTACTTATTAAATTTAGGGCTCATTAAATAAGTAAGAGAGTTTTGTCTCTTTGGAATGAATCCTTTCTTGGATTCTTCCATATTGAATTTAATCAATATATAGTCTTAGTACTTTGATTTGGTGAATTACAACATCTACTTCGCTTTTATCTCCATAAATACGTATTGTCAGTATGTGAGATGTAGTTCCCAAATCTTATCATGGAAAATTGCGTGAATATCACGCTTTCGTCTGTGCTTCTCTGATATTCTTATATCGTACTTGATGTGTAGATCAACATCTCGTTCGTTGCGAATTTAACTATGCTCCCACTGATCCTTTTGCACATTTGGAATCCATATGCCTTTTGACAACTTCAACATTCTTGATTGACTTATCAAGTTGCATGTTCTAAGTTTGGGAAAAAGTCACAGATTGACCTTTGGATTTGAATAGAGATCTTCTCATCAATTTTCAATTGTGAGATGCAGGATTCATTTCCAACAGTCATTCTTCGGTAGTCAAAACCACCTTTCTATGGCTAATAGTTTCGAAATGGATTTTGACGTAGCAAACGGAGAAGGTACTTTCATTGGTCCTAGAAGGACTTTTGAGGAGTGACCTATCGCCATTAGTTGAGTCAAAGTTTCCACTTTGAATCTTATGGCTTCATGCCATATCCCTTAGTTCTTTTGTAATCTTGGATTAGAATTCAGTTTCTCAATTTCGTAAAATGGAATTTTGAGTTCCTTACGAATTTGATTAGATTACTAATTTGTGCATAGATCGGTTCAGTAGGTTTCGGGGTTTACTCCCACTGTTTGTGGGGATGGGTCCAGTTCTTGGACTTCATCAAGTTTTATGACGTTCTTATTTCCTTTGACAAGAGTTTTGTCAACAGAGGAACAAGCTTCTTACAAGATACTTTCGTTTCTCTTTGTCGTAGAACAGGTATCCAATGGATTTCGTCGGATACCCCACAAACTTTATATGAATTAGATCTACCATCTAATTTCTCATATAAGGGTGTGTTGCTATGTCTTAAATGACATGGTGGTGTAAGAACTTACTTCGAAAAATACTAGACCAAGTACTTTTGAAGAGTCAGGGGAGGCTATCCCCTAATGTGAATATAGGAATTTAGCAAGATCAAAGTCGAGAGTCGAACTAAGTTTTATCAAAGCTCGATCTTCTTCTTTGATTTGCTTTGTTTAGAATTCTATTCTCCTTTAGATAATCGAGGATTTAGTTGCTTATGTTTTAGCAAGTTTGATTAGATCAAATTGCTTTTGACATAATGCATCTAATTAATTCATTTCCAAAACGTCTATTGAATTACTTCAATAGTTTCAGAATTGTACTTCTTTTGAACTAGTACTTTTAGTTCTAATTGATTTGAAATGTTTTGGAATGCCTAGAAATCCTTTATTTCGGTTATTAATCCTTTAAGACAAGATTTGAAAGTTCGGAGTTTTATCTAAGTTCCTTATTTCAAGAACAGTAGACGAAAACTTTCCTTTCGAATCTTTCTTTAGGAAGAATGTCCAAAGTAAACATTTCAGTGAACGATTATCCATGTTTTTCGATTCAGCATATAGTCTTCGAAGTTTTGATTTGTTTATCATTGTTTATTTCTATGTTTCAAAACATCAACATTTGTACAAAGTTAAATCGCTCTATTTAAATAAATTCCATTCTCAATGGTAAAGCAATAATGTCTTGTACAAAATTCGAAATAATACTCAAAATAAACTAAAACTAAAAACTTTTGCTAATACGAAAAACTTCTTCTTTTGCTAAAAAGTAACGTCTAGGTCCAGATGGCCCTTGACCCAATCCCTGAAGCAACATCCCCTCATGGTTCTTCGCACTTCTTGCATTTTCCTTTTAAGGAATTTCCTCCTTTTAGGTTGAGAGGGAATGCCATCATTTCCTGCAAACACTTTTACAGAAATGAAGGTTTATCAGATGTCTTACATCAAAAGAATTAACAGGTGTATAACTTTAAGTCATACCGTTGTTAAGTCTGTTCAGGAATTTCTTTTCGGCAAGCCTCCTTAATTTGTTTTCGTACTTACATATGTGGCAATCCCTTTCGTATAGACCCCATCCTTGCAGATGAATTTCCTCATATTTATCTAATAACTCATGCAAGTGTTTTATTTTAATTCCATCAGGCGGAATAATACAATGTTGCATGAAATGAGTGAAGGTGTCAGACAAGCCATTGAGAGTAATTTCTATCTCATCTTCTAAAGACAATTGAGCTCCAAACTTTTTGATTCGTTTGAATATTTTGGTTAAGTAAGAACAATATTCTCTAACATTGTCAAACTCAGCCATGCTTGTCTCGTGAAGGTGATTGCGCATAATGGACCCCAAAGTTGGTTCGTTTGTAACACGCATTAATACTCGTTTGAACGGAATAGTGGATGGTAAATGGCTAACAATAAAACAGACAACTATAAGCAGACAGGTTTAATATTAATACTTATAATTAACGAAATTTGGACTTTTTATCGAAAAAGTTCTCCCACTATTTTTATCGAAACAATAACCCCTTTTAGTTTCGGGAAAAATCTATTTCCTAGTAGGTCTTGACGTCCCAGCAGCAATTAGTTGCACCCACGACTCGTGGCCATACAATTAATTCCCTAGGTAGGTATACATTTTACCAATTGTGTCTACTACACAAACTTCAAGCTATTTTGCCTCGTTTTTCGCATTTATCTAGCACTGCTACATCATAAATGTTACTACGCGTTAAGTCTAACCCATTAATCATGATAAGCAACGGGCCCGGTCATGAATTCTCCGTAACTAGTTATCGGTCGATCTTCACGTCCCGACCAGTCCCTACCCTTGTCAAGTTTTATTAAAACTAGAATCAAGGAATTTCGTGCATTGCCCCTTTCTTCGACTCGGGTGCCAGACTCTGGATCACCTCTATCGATAAGTAAACAACATGCACTAGTCCCTATTAATGGAAGGCTTGGATTTTATAAAACCTCATTTTATATTTAACCCAATGTGACTTAATATTTATTCGAGAGGGGAATTTTCTGTTTTGAAAGTTTAAGGAAAATCTCCTCGAGATCTCACCGCTTCAATTATGCTTTATCTTTTATTTACGATCTAGATTCTAGCGCGCAAACACACAAGCAATCATAAATCGACTAATAAATAAAAGCCATACAAGCCTAGCATGCATACTACCACAATATGTTTTCGATCGGGAGCCTCCTATGCAGGCCATCATCGAGCCAATGATGTTGGCCCAATTGGTCAATCTAAAGGGTTTGTAAATGGGCCTATGCTATTACACAATGTACCATGCATACATGGCCTTCAATTCTTCTTGGGCTCCCACCTTGCTTGTAAATGGGCTCCATCCTAGACTAGGAAAACAGTAAAGCCCTATTCTATTACAAAGGCTCAAAGTGGCCCAAAAATAATAACAGGCTCGCAGGCCCAATAAAAACCAAACAATAAATTAAACCAATCACATCTAACCTAAGGTCAAGGCTCGGCGCGATCGAAAACCACGTAAGCAGTTCACGTAGAGCAAGAAACAAGCAAACAACTTTTACCTATTTCTTTCTTAATTTTAAAACTACCTTTTAAAATAACATCCTATGATTCTTGCTTTTTAGTCACTACTAATTATGACAAATAAATTCTCGGATAAATTAAAACAAGTTTTCTGCCTCAAATTAAGATTCTGATTTTTCAACTTTCAAAAATTGCAGTTCGGCCCCTATACTTTCGGAAATTGCACTTTTGACCCCAAAACTTTTGAAAGATTACAAATTACCCCCAAAACAGTTTTCGGACAGAAGGATCAGAAAAATGAAATTTTGAAATCCAGAAAATTTTCGAATTTGCAAACTGACCCCTGAATTTTCGGAAATTACAAAACAGTCCTTGAATTTTTGGAATTTGCAAAACAGCCCCAAAAACTCGTGCGATCTAATTTTCAGAAACAGCCCAGATTTTTCAAAAATTTCCAGAAACAAAAAATTCAATTTTCAGCCCTAATTTTGAGATATGCGATTATTTGCACAAAGAGTCCTGATTTTTCGAAAAACTATAAATTCGCCACAGATCTTAAAAAGCAATTATACCCAATCATAGATCCAGTCATAACAAGCAAGAATCAATAACTAGAACATAATTATCACGCGTTCTCATACATACAATCAAGCATATACAGTGAAAACACATTATGTTCAGGCCTTTTCGTATAAAAACGTATGGAGTTGGCTCTGATACCAAGGTCTTGGCGGCGATTGTCAATACAACAGAGTGCGGAATTTAAAATTTTTCGAGGTCCCTATATGTCCCATAAATCTTTCTCCACAGTTATTTATACGAAAAGCATGAATCAACCACTTAATTAAACATAGGGGGTTAATCGCAAATTACCTCACCACGGATTTGTGGTGGTTTCCTCCACGTGTTTGGTTCGATCCACAGCTTGAGTGATCCATGTGTCTCACCTCCAAAGTTAGTCCACACCAATCGGATTGTAGTGACGCCTACAAGTCTTAGGCTTAGAACTGGGTCTCGCAGGTTTGTCAGCAAAGGATTTCAGGTCTGGACTTAAGATCTTGAACGAGATAAGGAGATACAGATGGAAGAATCGAATCACAGGGCTTGTGTGATCGAGCAGGGTTCGACCAGGGCAGATCTGGTCGAGCTTGGGTTCGGCCGAGTTTGGTTCGGGCGACTTGGGGTTGGGGCAAAAACTTTTGGGGCGATTTTGTAGTTAAAAATTCTTGTTCGAAAATCTGATTTTCCTCACTATGTAAATCGATTTTCTCTCTTTATTTTCAGCAAAGTGTTTTCTCTCAAAAGCTTTTTAGGGTTGTGAAATTTCAAAGTAATTCTTTTTATGAAGAGAGGAGAAGGAGTATTTATAAGAGAAGAGTCCTTCTCTAAAAAGATATCTCCTTCCCATATCAAATCTTCATTTCTAATCAACTTAGGAATGTGAGATTTGGTAAATCTCTTCTAGCTTGCTCTCCAAGAAATAAAACTCTTCTTTTCTTCTTTTAACAAAAATTGCCCACTTCCCTATTTCTAGTTAATTGCAAAATCAACCCCATAATTATCCAATACTAAAATTGGTTAATTATTTCTTCTTCCAATTAATTAACTACTTTAATTAATTTCCATAATTAATCAGATGACTCTAATTAATTAATTAAACATTAATCAATTAGATATCTAATTAATAATCTCCAATTGAATTAATACCATAATTCAATAACTTTGATTTAACAACTTTAAATCATTTGCTTTTCCTTTAAGACAGTCACCATCCAATTGTATTGTGTGTGACCCTCTGGGTTCACCATCAACTGGCAGTAGGCCCACGACTTTCGTGATTTAATTAACGAGCAATTAAATGCTCTGATCAATTAAACAACTTTTAATTGACCACTCCTATAATTAATTTACCTATCAATTTAGGAGTACCTACACTTCATGGTCGATGTCTAGCCGTAAGCCCATGAAGCCCAATCAAAGGTGAATTGATTATTGTGAACCTCACATCTTATAATTGCCATGTACATACGGTCCTTCTACGATGATTTCCCGATCGAGACCTAGGGTGTGTGAATTGATCGGCACCTCTAATTATCTCGATACTGTACTTTCTAATTCAGGATAATAATTCCGGTGTGACTGCTAAATTTGGAAATACCTTCCAAATTCGTCACCAACCATGGCCATGGATTTCTAGGAACATACTATCGAAGAACGTACAGGAAATACTCTCATCTTATCAGGATGAGTTGATAGATCCTTTCTTAGTACTAACCACTCGCGTACAGTCGTGTACGCACCCAACTTAGGCACTTTGTGGCCAGGCTACGTGACCAGTACCTAAATCTAAGTACGCACACTTGTGCACCGAATTCGCCCTAGCACCTCAAGTCCAAGGACTAAATCGTACACTATTATAAGCCTTGCGAAACATCCCATCACCGATATGCGTCATGCGCTTCCACAATGGGTTTCTCTGTTCGGGTCGTTCGATGCATTCAATCCTCCATTGAACCACCTACTCATATGCACTGGCCTCAAATGCCTTGCTCATGAAACGCTACAAATTCACTCCATGTGAATCATGCATACTTGTACAAGTCTTGACGATTCCTACGATACCCTGTCTCGTTCGGAATCTATGACTAGGAACGGTTTTAAGATCACGACCTTTGAGACTGTTTCATGATTGCACTCAGTACTGAAGTGAATCGTCCCATAGTCTATTGTGACCTTAGGATTTCATCCAATCGCTTAGATAAGTTCGCGAGAGGTGAAGTTGGCCATTGTTCAATTTCACGTACTATGAATGAACGGGCGTATTAATTATAAACCATAAGAAAATAGTACTTCAACAAGCTAATTAGTATTGGCTTGCTGGGCACTACTCTATTAGTTTTGCGATTTACCTCACCACAGGCAAGGTGGTGGCAACCTCCAACTCTGATCTGGATTCTGGTTCACGGGAGTGATCCAAATGTCTCACCTCCAGAGTTTAGTCCACACCAATTGGATTCTGGTAACACCTCCTAGTCTTAGGCTCAGAACTGGATCTAGGAGATATGTTATTGCAGGACTGTGCAGATCTACTTGGCAGGGCAAGATCCAGCACGGTGGAACAAGGGAGGAAGTGTGGCGGCGGTATAGCAGCTCACGACCAAGGTCTTGGCGGCGACAGCTTGGCGGCGGCGCAAGAGAGAGGGCGGCGGCTAGGTCAGAGAAAAGAGGCTAGGGTTTGTGCTAGGGTGTTAGCTTTCTGAGCTCTGGTAGAACTCCATTTATAAGCCTCTATTTGACCTAGGTTTGCAAGACTCCTTATGGGCTTTTAATTAAAGGCCCATGTCTTGCAAGCCTTCATTTAATTAACTACTTTAATTAAATGCCCAATCCATTTTATAAATCAATATTTCCTTTATATAATTAATTAGCAACTTAATCAAGTATTTAATTAATTAAGTCAACTAATTAATTAATCTCGCACTTGAATTAATACTTTAATTCATTTAATTGATTTAATTACCTTTAAATAATTAATTCCTTTCATGTCCTTTTATAACAGTCACCGTCCAATTGTATTGTGTGTGACCCTCTGGGTTCACCATCAATTGGCAGCAGGCCCACGAATTCCTCGTGATTTAATTTATGAACAATAAATTGCTCCGGTCAATTAAACAACCTTTAATTGACCACTCCTAGAATCAAATCCTCTATTAACTCAGGAGTACCCACTCTTCATGGTCGATGTCTAGCCACAAGCCCATGAAGCCCAACTTCAGGTGAATTGATATTTGTGAACCTCGTCTCATATAATTACCATGTACATACGGTCCTTCTATCGACTAATATTCCCGATCAAGACTTAGGGTGTGTGAATTGATCGGCACCTCTAAATTCATCTCGATAACTATACTTTCTAATTCATGATAATATTCCAGTGTGACTGTTAAATTTGGAAACCCCTTTTCAAATCCGTCACCGACTGTGGCCGCAGATTCCTTGGATATATTATCTAAGAATCGTATAGGAAATTCTCTCATCCATTACGATGAGTCAATAGATTCCATATTGGTGCTAACCAACCGCGTACATGTCTATACGCACCCAACCTAGGCATGTTATGATCAAGCTAAGTGACCTATACCTAGATCTAAGTACGCACTTTCATGTACCGAATTCGCCCTAGCACCTCAAGTCAAAGGACTAAATCGTACACTATTATAATCTTTGAGAAACATCCCATCACCGATATGCGTCATGCACTTCCACAATGGGTTTCTCTGTTCGGGTCGTTCGATGCGTTCAATCCTCCATTGAACCACCTACTCATATGCACTGGCCTCAAATGCCTTGCTCATGAAACGCTACAAATTCACTCCATGTGAATCATGCATACTCATACAAGTTTTGGCGATTCCTACCATACCCTGTCTCGTTCGGAATCTATGACTTGGAACAGTTTTAAGATTACGACCTTAGAGAATGTTTCGTGATTGCACTCAGTACTGAAGTGAATCGTCCCATAATCTAATGTAATCTAAGGATTTCATCCAATCGCTTAAATGTATTCGCGAGAGATGAAGTTGGCCATTGTTTATCCTTATACATATATAAATAAACATGCGTATTATTATAAAATCAAAGTTTGTCTGATACAGAATAGACCTATTACAAGCTTATTGAACTTGCTTGCTGGGCACTATCCTATCAGGGGCTGCCGTAATTGGTCGATGCCCAATTCAACGGCTCCTGTGGTGAAGAGAAGGAAGCAGGTCTATGATCACTCCGGCGAAGACCTCTCATTACTTGGTGAAACGCATCCCAAGCCTACCCTTGTCGAGATGATTGAAGACCACCTTGCACGGAAAAGAGCTGCGGGTTATTCTGACCGTGATTCTTTAATCAATGATGAGAAAGAGAGTGCAGCAGATAAAGCTACCCAGATTCTCCTTTCTTCTGTTTTCACTCGTGATATCCAGAAATTGCTTAGTAAAGATCCATTGGAGAAGTTGCAGAATGCCTCTCTCTCCATTGAAAGGGTAAACAATATCATTCATCATTTTTGCATTCGAGAGGATTTTACTCATTCTTGCTTGTTTTCTCGATTTTTCAGACTAGCACATGTATGCTGTCATCTATTTATGAAGCAGCCCTTTTGAGGCAGCAGTGTGAATTTCTGGAGGAGAAGAACAGAGTCTTGCTTCAGAAAGTGACCGATTTGGAACGTTGTGCGACAGGAGCTGGTCCTTCCCCTTCTTCTTATCCATCTCAGGTCGATGGCATGCAGGGAATGGGAACAAATAATCCTCACATACTAAATAGTATTCTGGAGATGTATCGTGCCCAGGAGTGAGGGGACCTGATGAGGGGTATTTCGGATCCCCTGTTTTTCTAGCCTCAACGCAGTTCGAATAGCACCGAACCCTGTCGCCAGGGACCAAAAGCTGAACCAAAGCATGAAGATGATTGTTCCGAGCACATTAGAGAACCATAGATCGAAGGACACTGTTGGGCCGAGCCCAGGCCCAAGCCCTCCAATTTGGCTATAAATACTCCATGCATTTATTACACTGACGACGACTTCCAAGGCACACTAACCTGGAGACTGCTGCTCGGGTTTTCTGGAGAATATTAGTGTAGGCTTTCTCATACATGTTTCACCCTCTAGCTTGTACGGCATCCAATAATGCTCGAATAGGACCTTCGAATACTTGTATTTGTACTCATTCAATTCGAATACAATTACTTTGGTCTTTGCTTTACTTTATTATTGTCATTATTGTATTACATCCCACCCTTGATCGAACTAACGAAACCACGTAAGATCAATTGGCGCCCACCGTGGGGCCTTATTCGAGTCTTAGATCGAAATATGCCTACTACGAGGAGGAATATGTATGCCAGCTGGAGGTTTTACTAATCCGAAACTCCGTTATTCACTGTCCGAGGCGAATCCTTCGACCCTTGGGGGGTTCATCATTTCAGGGATGAAGAAAGAAGGCCTATATGATAGTTTTCTAAGCTTAAGGATAATGGTCAAGCCTATGGTCGCACAGCTCATCTATTTCGTCAACGGAATTATTTTCCACGGGGAATCCATTTTTAGGAACAAATAAGAAGATTTAGCAGGTATCGTCGAAGGCTTAGAAGATCTATGAAGTTGCAGTTTGATATTGACGATCGGAATTTATTTTTCCGTTCTTCGAATTTATTAACTTCAATGACAATTATTTCAAAGATCATTGGTGAAATCTCTACATACTATTTATCGAGTATTTGTATTGTTCTCAAAGTTGGTCGGGTTAAATTGATTGATTAAATATCAGCAACCGATTAGATAAGTTCTCGAGCTAATGGATGGTATATTGGCTATCATTTCGACCAATAACGAAATTCGAGTAACAAAATTCGATTAGAAGTGAAACTTTATCATTAAAATTCTTCAAACAAGTTACAAAGTAAAGCTTCGAATATAATTCGGGCTCGAGAAATGCAGTACAATCACTCCTACTCTATTACAAATTTCATGAGGTAATTCTATCTTGTTGCGTACTCGGTCTTCGTTCCCAAGATCGCTCCAGATGCAGAACTCAGCAGCAAGCTTTATTGGCGATCACTCTCCACCTGTCGCACAGCCGCCTTCGAACGGGATAATGGCCGGATCGCAGCTCCGCTCCAAGGCTTCCGACCGACCTTAGGTCTTCATCTATTAACAATGATTGAAACACTCAATCATTGTTAACAGATTAATCCGAACAAGAGCAGCAAAGGGTTATCTCAGCGGAGGCATTCCAAGGGAACTCGAAGGAACTATCTCGTAAGAAAGCCCTCGAGGAAGCTGGTGCCTCATATTTAAAGAATTCTTCTCAGGATAACCAGCTGCCCGACCGGATAATGAGCCAGAACACCGGAATTCTAACCCGCACCAGACAAGATATGTCTGGGAAAACAGGTTGCCTGCCGGTATTCTAGGCGCAATTTCTTTTGCCTGTCGATATTCTAAGCGAAAAGCTTATACAAAAGGAAACAAGATCGGAAACACAAAGTTCGAACTCTAATCTCAAACTCTTTTATCTGGGAGAAAATACGAATCAAATCTAAAACTCGACTCATGGTGATCGGAGGGAGCATAAAGAAAAAAGCAAGAAGTGTTGTATACACGAAGGGACCTATTTATAGTGGTAAAGGATTTAAAATCAACGGCCCAGATAACATATTACGAGCGATTCGGATGACCGCATTAAATGGAAGGACCGTTACATTTCCCGAGAAATAGGGCCCTGTTTGGTAATGAAGGACACGCGATCCAATGGGGAATATAGAAGAATTACAACATTCTAAATATCGAACAGTTACGACGTATTCATAACATTATTATTGAAGGATGGCATGTCGGATTCATATCCGGTTTATTCAGATATTTTTACACTCAAGTATTTATTATTATGCCTTTACGCTGCCAACTGAGAAGAAATATAATCGGTTCAGTCGAACAGAATTCTCGACCTGGAAGTTATGCAATTATGGAAATTCAGCAGTGATAAAGATTTATGGCATCATTTCCCTTATCAATTTCAGGTCTGCTAAAATATTTATATATTATCCACTCATGCAAGTGGTATTCGATTATTTCTTGATCGATATTAGAAGGTCAAGATGGAATTATGAAAGATAAACTTTTATCTAGTTATATTTGATATTATCAACAAAACGGAGAGGAAATGTATTTATATTATCTCGAAAAATTACAAGAAATGGGAAAATACATATCGAGCATAGCATAAGCCTTTGCATTACATCAGTAGGTTATTACAATCCTATAAAACCTTCGGTCTCCCGTCCTATCGTTTGCTCGGGATAATTTGGCTCCGAGCACGGAATATCCTTAGGACCCGCAGGTTTTTAACTTTATTTGTAATCTTCCGAAAACAGAGGAGCGAACGCTATCGGCCCAACGTCTTCCTAAATGCATTGTAGCAACAAGGCCAAGGGCCTAGCTTATTGGCTTTCCAGATGGAAATCGCATTTGCCTGTCGATATTCTAAGCGTGGTTGCATTGATTTTCCTTCCGCTCGAAGATTGTTCCGCTTAAATATCGTTCGAAGCCTGAGCTCAAATAACCGTACCAATCGAATAATCATCTTGACCACCATGATCAGATAGATATATTCTCGATGCAACGAATGAGATAATTTCAACAATGGCCAGCCTTTTTATAGCCAAAAACAGAAAAGAATCCAACGGCGTATAATTCGCAAAGTGAGCGGACAAGATTTGTCGATCGTTGCGATTCCCGGTAAAACAGGAACCGTTTTGAAAAAATCAAACTTATCAAAATTGGGAACCTACAAACAAAGAATTTTCTCGACAAAGGCATAAGGATTATTTAAAATCTAGGGCTATTCACTACTGCCTGTTTCTCCATAATTGCAGAAGACTATTTTCTCATCAGTATTTATTTCGATCAAGGTTATATATTCCATGGAAGCTAATCTCGTCAATATTCATATTCGTTCATCTCTCCTTGATATTATCGATCTCTGTTATTCTATCTGTACTTGTCTCAGTTTACTATTATATAAGGGCGAAAGCTGTTGCTATGACCCTCGAAAATCGACCAAGGGTGAAAGATGTTGCAACGCTCCTTGGATCGAAAAATGAAAATGGGTGACGACCCTCGAGCTAAAAATGCTCTGATACGACTAAGGGTGAAAGCCGTTGCTATGCCCCTTAGATCGAAATTACTTAATGGGTGAAAGCCTCTGCTAAGACCCGAGGGTTAAAAATGCTCTGATACGACTAAGGGTGAAAGCCGTTGCTATGCCCCTTAGATCGAAATTATTAATGGGTGAAAGCCTCTGCTAAGACCCGAGGGCTAAAAATGCTCTGATACGACTAAGGGTGAAAGCCGTTGCTATGCCCCTTAGATCGAAATTATTAATGGGTGAAAGCCTCTGCTAAGACCCGAGGGCTAAAAATGCTCTGATACGACTAAGGGTGAAAGCCGTTGCTATGCCCCTTAGATCGAAATTATTAATGGGTGAAAGCCTCTGCTAAGACCCGAGGGCTAAAAATGCTCTGATACGACTAAGGGTGAAAGCCGTTGCTATGCCCCTTAGATCGAAATTATTAATGGGTGAAAGCCTCTGCTAAGACCCGAGGGCTAAAAATGCTCTGAAACGACTAAGGGTGAAAGCCGTTGCTATGCCCCTTAGATCGAAATTACTTAATGGGTGAAAGCCTCTGCTACGACCCTCGAGCTAAGATTGCTCTGAAACGACTAAGGGTGAAAGCCGTTGCTACGCCCCTTAGATCGAAATTATTATCCTCGATCAACCGAGATCAACCAGCATTCTATTCTATTATTTCTCCATAATTATTCGTTCGTCTAAGGCTAACAGCCATCTTTACGACACCCATGTCTAAGCTATTATTCAAAGATCGATCGAGACCCTATTTCGATTATTACTTCATGATTATTTGTCCGACTAGGGAATTTAGCCCCTCAGATTAAAATGGTTACTCAAAGGTCATCTTGGATTCTTTTGCTTGATGTCTTAATTATGATGTATTTGACGGGGGAATAAAAATCTCCTACAGGTTATATTCAAAATCGAGGAATGTCGATTATCATCTATCATCTAAATATTTATCAAAGTTGGTAAAGAATGGCGCTTGTTCATATTTTTGAAGCAGAGAAATTGATGCTCGATAACAGTATACAAAAGCAATTATACAGGATAACAAGTAAGGATGATAAGAGAAATAAATATCTCATTCATGACATTACAAACAGTTACAAGAGAGTTCGAAATTACAATAGCAAGGAAAATCGAACAAAGTCAAGACTTTACATTTAATGTAACCCTATTACAAATCAACCCTACGCTAGAATTCTTCCATGATCAAAGGAGGAAGGCGAGGCAGGGCTAACACTTCCACCCTTCATCCTTCACTTCCTCGATAGTCGCTCCACATCGGACCAGATCGAGAAAGAAGCAAGCAACCCCTAGGGAAATAACTCCACGCAATCTCGAAGGCAGTTTTCTTCAAGAAATATCTTGAAGAAGTAGAGATCGAGTGCAGGAAAACTCCTCCAGCAGTTGACCCACTATCCCGACTGGATAGAGATCAGAGTACAGGAGGTCGAGCCCGCCTCAAAGACTTGGAATCAGAGAGAGCTGGTCGCCTGCCGGTACCCCAGTCGCAATTATTTTCGCCTGTCGATACCCTAGTCGAAATAAGTTACCATCAGGAGAGAGCGAAATTTGTAAATGGTTCGAAGGAAAAACTCAAACAGTTCAGTCGGAGATAGCAAACGAAGCATGATGGCCAGAGAGAGTAAAATCTCATTCATAGGGCCGATCAGAAATGTTACTGAAATGTAAAATTTGAAGGTAGATACGGAACTATATATAGTGGAAGGAAAAGACAATCGATGACTCAGGTTTGATAATACTAACGGCTAAGAAAAAACGGTAAATGCGCCGACCGTTACGATTCCCGAGAATACAAAAACTGTTTCAGTAAAAACGAATAAAATGTCAAAGTCATTCTGCTCAAATTTAACTTATGTAGTCTCAGTTCCAATCATCGGAGGAAAATCATGAAGAAATCAATGTACAGATTGTAAAGAAAGCGTTATCAATAATTGGCCCAGGGATAAGTAAAAGTCGATAAAATTACTATATTCCGAGCCCGACATATCTATCGATTACAAATTACAGAGACATCAACTACAATTACATATAAGGCCAATCCTTCGATACTAAGTACCTTTTACAGTTATGAGAATATGGAAAAAGAAAAATCTATTTATCCGAACAAGACCGAAAAGAGGAGTTTCATAGCTAGGCAATCCTATGAAATTTTCGGCGGACGACAATATCTTTACTCGACCAGGAGACGCCTATTGAGCCAACAAGTCTTCCACTATGGTCGAAATTTTCCGAAAAGGAGAAGGGCGATACATCTCTTTCCCAGGAGAAACACGAACATTTTATGAAGGACACCAATCTCCGAACTACTACCCGAAACGTTTTCAAAAGAGAGCATAGCAAATTACGTCATACCCTCGAAAAACTTGACGACAGAGCCTCCCTAAACCACACAAAGGCCATGGGCCATTGGGGTCGTGGATGGTCAGCAATAAAGCTTATTGGTCTTCAAGGTTGAAATAGCACTCGCCTGCAGATACCCTAGTCGAGATTGAAGTATAAATTTTACTATGATACGCAGGATAACTCCTAACCCGATATTCGAAATATTGAGTCGAGCAACAAATTCTTCTATTCAGCATAATCGAAGGAGTCTGTTTTCGAAAAATATTATAAGAATGCAAAACGAAGAGCCCCATTTATAGATACTATTCTTAAAAATCCAACGGCTATCAGAGAACAAAAAAAACGGTCAAGATCAAAAGATTGTCGCGACTCCCGAGAATTTCACCGGGAAAAGAAAGTGAAATTACTTTCGGAAATTAAGCGGAATTACTACGCCAAGATCGAAAGATCAAGAAAGCAAACTAAAGAATGATCAAAGAAAGAACACATAAGAGGAACATGCGATTCGAGAAGAAAGTAAAAACAGTATACTACAAGTCCTGGTAAATAAGAGACAACATCTAAACAAGCTTATTGTCAGAGAGAATCTTTCGAAGCTCAGCATTGCGAGCCTCACATCCTGCTGCAAATCCACGATCATAAGCTTCCTTTTCTCGGCGAACGGACTCTTGTCTCTCCTGCTCATGAAAACTCTTTAGTTTCTCGAGCTCGTCGTTCAGTTGTTTGTGGATCTCTTCTCCATGCTCTTTAGCAGTCTTCTCCCTCTCTAAAGTAAGCTTCTCTGTGAGGACACGATCAAACTCGATTTTCCTCTCCTCCAGCTCGAGGGAGATAGCAGAACGCTGATTCGCTTCCCGCTCAGCATATGTTTTGAGCTCAATGAAATCTTGTCCAGCCTGTTAGAGAGATCGGCAGGTTTTTAAAAAAAAAAAAAAAAAAAAAAAAGAAAAAAAAAGAGAGTACACCTGAAAAAGGAAGTGCCGCCCAGACTCGAACAGCTCTTCTATGTTCCTCTCCTTGGACGCGTTTCTCTCCTTGGGTATGTCGGTCTCCGAAGAAGTAAAGTTAGCTTGCAACAAATTACCCATGGGGTCAACCTTAGAAGGAGATCCATCTTTCAACTCCTCGTGCAGGGAAGAAGCAACTTTTGGAGGAGAGGAATCAACAAGAGGTCGGGAAGGATTATCAATTCCTAAAGTTTCAGCAGAGGCCCCTCCACCAATCTCTAACTTGGATTTTTTGCTGAGATTCCCTGCGGGAGGAACGGTAGAGGCATCGGAAGATGACTTGCTATCAATAGCAAGATTTTGTAAAGCCTCAATGGGAGTGACCCCATCGGAATAAGGCCTCTTATTCGAAGAAGGAATAGGAATCTTTTCTTGAACGGGATCTTCACTCGGAGAGTCGACCACTTTCGGGGAAGAACCCCCGAGCGCAGCCTCGAGCTCTTCATCCAGAATGGACTTGCCGGAAGTACCCTTGGTTTGCTTGGAGGAAGTGGTTTTCTCCTTCTTATTTTCCCCCCCTTTAGGAGCTTTCGGGGAAGACAGGGAGGTCTTAGAAGAAGATTTAGAAGGCTTGGCCTCCTTGGCAGCCTTCTGTTCTTTCTGCTCTTTGCTCGAGCTCTTATTTTTCGAACCACCAAATAGCGACCTGGGATCGATAGCTTTGCCTAATACGTTCTCCATGGTAAGCGAATTCGGGATCGACAAGCTAAGTTCTTTACTTTTTAAGGAATTCAGAAAATGCAGAAAATATGGGGAGAGCTCCGATCTCTGTAAGGAAGGATGTCGTGTGAGTAATGAGAAGAGATCCTAATATTTATAGACGCTACACACTACAATTGTGATAACAAATCGACGCAACCGTGAAGAGAAACCCCACTCGGATAAATAAAGTTCGGGCAGAAAGCGTGTAAGGCAATCGATATTTATAAAGTTAGAATTCACAAGTTACACGAATCAGATCAAAAAATATAAAGTTAACTCGTTTACAAAATTGGGTTACATGAGTAAATACAATCGATTCCTAACTAGAGATCTTTGAATCGCCCCCTCCGGCTTGCTCAACCCCTATAACTCGCTAAACTGAAGATCAGACGATATATATATTTGAAGCTGGATAATTACCCAGCCTGGTCGACAGATCGACCGTCTCCCTTATCCGGGGCATTGCCTATATTGACATCTTCCCCTTTCTCCCCGGACACATTAGAAAGATCGTCGCAGGAGTACTCGAGCGCATCAGGTTTAGGCATCGGAATGCCATACTCCTCGACTAAGGGGGCAAAGCGATGATTTCGCCAATTAGTATCCATCTTGGGTAGAGAGGAAGCTTTGTAATCCTTCCCTTCAGCGTTCTTAAAAGGATTCGTGTGCTTAAAGTACTCATCCATATCATCTGGAATCTTCTCGGCCGCGACCAATTGTTGAACCCCTTTATAAAAGATCGTCTGAAGGATTTCCCCCATTTTCCTTTGAACTAAGGGGTCCAAGACAGGGGATTCCAGGAACTCTCGTATGGCAGGGATCTCGGCTTCTTCCCGGCCTTGGGCATATGCACGCTCGGAGTCTTGCTTCGCTAGCCCGAGTTCAACCTTTATCTTCTTTAGCTCCTCCTCAAGGGCACTTCTCTCTTTAACGGACACAAGCAAGTCCTCTTCTACTGAGGAAGAATGTTTCGTAATCGCTTTCTCTAGCTCCTTCTTTACTTGGGACAATTCTCGCTGACTCTCCGCCAGCTGAGATCGAAGGGCCTGGTTATCAGCAAAAATCTGGGCATACGCATCATGAGCGTCCTGCGATTCCTGCTCTAGTAACGCCAAACGATAGGATTGAAGGGCGAATAAATCTCCTACCTACAAGACATTTTCGAGTATCACTAAAGCTAGGAATTCTAAAGAAAGAACACAGTCAAAAGACGAGTATTTACCTCGTGATACGTTCTGGAGAAATCACTCAAAACCTCAAAATCCCCTTTGATGGAATAAAGCAGGATATCCCGTTTAAACCGACTAGCCATAGAGATTCTAGTGGCTTTGTCGAATTCATTCTCCCCTCTCATATCCAGATCGGTCATAATGGTACCATCCTCAGGATATCCAGCAGTTCTGCTACTACGAAAATGCTCGTCCATAAAGTCTGCCACATCAGGTTCCGACTTACCTTCTCGACAAGGGACAGAAGCAGAACTCACGCCAAAGGGTTTTATCCTCCTCGAAGGCCCTGGGTGTTCAGCATTTCTTTTTTGGCCCAGAAGCTTCTCGTATTCCTGAATACCCTGAATCCGATTCCAGGAATGTTGACTGTAGCCGACAGACGAAAGAGCGGAAGTATCAGGGGAGAATAACGATCGGAGAGGTCCGGACGTGGCAGAATTCAAAGAACTCATAGTGCCAACCCCTCTTAAGTCAGGAATCAAAGACGGTATGACAACTGGATTCCCACCTAAGTTACTTGCGTCTGTTCTTCTTTCGGAAGCGTAAGGTAACGGGTCGAAATAAAATTGTTTATCTCCGACCAAGCCGGCAGGGGATACCCAAAATTTCTCAACAATTCGACCTGCGAGGATGATACGAATCGGGCACGAGTTCAAACAAGGAAATTTGTTTAATAAAACACAAAGGTAAGTTAAAGATAAGAAGCATACCCAAAGAAAGAGGGACAGTGTTCGAAGCATTGGAGGTTGGCGGGACATCGGTTCGCATGAGGGGCCCTTCAGAGGACTGGCTAGGGTATCTAATCGCCGGAGCTAGGTAATTACAGTGGCTCAACCCAGCCAATCGCAAAACACCTTCTTGAATCAAGTATCTAGTTTGGAAAGGGTTAGACTGTAATCACCCCAGGAGTTCATCAGAAAGACGATGGCTAAGTTTTTCTTTAATTCTGCGAGAACCGTATGTCCAAGTATTTGCGCCATCCCATCGATAAGGTCTTGTTTTCGAACTACCCTCTGAAATAGGAACGTCAGGGCCCTTCACGAAAAAGAATCTCCTCTTCCAGCCTAAAGTTTTCTCTGTTGTTATTTTTGTAAGAAAATGCCGTTTAGACCTCGGACGGACGGACACAAAGCCAATGTTCGAACCCTTGCAGGGATCCATTCGGAATATCTGCCAAAAGTTGCTAAAGGAAGCTTCTTCTCCTTTTGCCTCCATAAGAGTGCAAAACGCTAGTATATATGCAACGGAGTGCGGGAGAAGTTGAGCCGGGGAAAGCGAAAAGAAATTCAGGACATTTCTGATAAGAGGAACGAACGGGATACGCAAGCCACATAAAAATTGTCCCTCGTAAAAGGCTTGACATCCAGCGGGGGGCTCAGTGGCACGTTCGGTGTAAGAAGGAACGACAATCGAAAAACCTTAGGGAAGAAATTTCCCAAAATCCGCCTCGAGGTGAGCGCGATCCTTTTTCGTAAAACAACAGGAAGTTTCACTAGCGGGAAGCTCTGACTTACCCGAGATTACGGCTTGTGAGGCTTGCGTATGTTTAAAGATCCTGACAAAAGCACCTTTGCCGATACTACGTTTGTCGACCTCATTCTCTTCGAGATCCTCGCTCGGATCGTCGTCTTCGCCGTCTTGATGAAATTCCCCATCTTCGAAGTCATCTACAAGCTTAAATAAGGGATCAGATTCTTGATTCTCTTCGACCTTATTCTTGCCCTTTGAACTTCTAGAACTTGACATTATGTATTCGGAGATGAATGTACTAAAGTAACTACCTTTTCGATTAAAACACTCGAGCTCAAGAGAAAATATAACATGGAAGTAATTTTTCAACGGGTCAACATATATATACGGGGTTAAAAAGGTAAAATTGCAAAGAGGTCCCCGAGTAACCGCGACGATTGAACTTACCAAGGGTAAAAACTTTGGGTTTTTCCTCTCAAAATAGCCTTTTTGATCCTTCTTTTTTTAGAACTGCGGAATTTGTCCTTGCGTTTTATCCCTAAGTATCTCGGAGACCCTCCTTGTTATAACCGGAAATTCTGAAAATCATCCATCTAGGGATCGAACAACGCATCTTGGAACCAGAAAGGATATTGTTACTTCAACATCCTCTAACAAGGGTAACTTCAGAACACGCCGATGTATGTTTTCTTATATATGCACTCTTTTTCCCTAGCTCGGTTTTTATCCCAGTGGGTTTTTCCGAGTTAGGTTTTTAACGAGGCATATCCTAAAGACATTCTGAACGGCTCGTCTCATTGTAGCATGGAACGTATTTTGTACTTCTTCGAGCGCTCGCTTCGCTTCACACTCGAGAAGTGGGGGAGTATTGATGAGGGGTATTTCGGATCCCCTGTTTTTCTAGCCTCAACGCAGTTCGAATAGCACCGAACCCTGTCGCCAGGGACCAAAAGCTGAACCAAAGCATGAAGATGATTGTTCCGAGCACATTAGAGAACCATAGATCGAAGGACACTGTTGGGCCGAGCCCAGGCCCAAGCCCTCCAATTTGGCTATAAATACTCCATGCATTTATTACACTGACGACGACTTCCAAGGCACACTAACCTGGAGACTGCTGCTCGGGTTTTCTGGAGAATATTAGTGTAGGCTTTCTCATACATGTTTCACCCTCTAGCTTGTACGGCATCCAATAATGCTCGAATAGGACCTTCGAATACTTGTATTTGTACTCATTCAATTCGAATACAATTACTTTGGTCTTTGCTTTACTTTATTATTGTCATTATTGTATTACATCCCACCCTTGATCGAACTAACGAAACCACGTAAGATCAGGACCACTTGGCCAAGGAGGTTGAAGATCATCAGGTTCAATACACTACTCGTATCAGTGAGCCGGAATCACAAGTTGCATGTCTCCAAGCTTCTCTTGATGAGCAGGAAGAAGAACTCAATCTAGATAGCCTTACTGATCGATATGGTAGGAGCTCTAAGGAGAAGGTTATTCGTGAATTCCTCAGTTCTCCTTTTCATACTACTTTAGTCTATGAAAAAGTGGGCCCTCTTTTGGAAATCACCTTCAAGAAAGCTGTTCATCAGATGGTTGCCATGGGTTTGATCGAAGATTGTTGAAGGGAATATTTCAGGGCTATTCATGTTAGCCTCGATCGTCATGGTCAGAAGTATAGCTCCTCTGATGTTCATACTGTGGATTTCAAGCATCTTCCTTTGGCGCACTTGGTAAAGGAATTTGGAGTACCTTTGCCAACACCTCCTCTTGATGTTGATCCCGAGCAGGATAACGATTTAGGCGAGCAGGAAAAGGAAGAGGAGAACCCTGGCCCCTCAAATAATGTTAACGAGGAGGATTAGGTTGAGGGCGACGAGCGAGCTGGGGGTGAAGCCGAGGAGCAAAACGCTGACGAGGGTGATCATCAAAATCAAGGCGAAGGCGAGCAGTAATTTTAGGAATAGTAATCGTCACATTGTGACTTGTAATTTTACTGTATTAACCCTTTATTCTGAGACGATTCGTATCCCATCATTATGATTTTAACTGTCTCGTTAATCTCGCATGTTCAGACATGTCTTTATTTTCAGTATATTTATTACGCGCATGCTTTTTGAATTCTGTGCAACTGTTCATTAGCTAGTTAATCTCTTTCGCGCCTGTTCGCAAGGTCCAATGCGTCTTTTCCTTTAGTATAAATACTTTAGGTGAAAAGTTCTTCGCTATTTTACTGCGCGTCCCCACTTAGATAAAATATTCTCCCGGCAGGTCGATAACTCCACTCGATATTCCAATTATTTTCTCAATTTTCCGAGAATGAGTAGTCTATTTGGCAATACGTCCAAGCGCTCTTCGCGCGATCGTCCTAGAGATACTAGGTCAAAAAGGTCCCACACTGAAGGGCCTTCTACTGATCCTTCTCATCCTCGAACATCCACCAGCTCGGGGGCACAAGTCTCTACTGTCCCCCCGAGTGGTTCTACAGATACAGGCGATGCTAATGCTCGCTCAAACTTTTCTCAACAAAATCCCCTTTCATCTTCAGAGGTTCAACAATGACCTTCTCCAGGTCGGATTGCCTTTGGGGATATATCTAATGAGGGTCAATCCCTGGATATTCCCCTGTCGACGTCCATTCCTTCGGTCGAGCAAGAATTACACACTTATGCTCATGATGATTCAATTTTATTGAATAATTCTATTAACCCAGTCATCAGTCAAGGTCAAGTAAACGATATTGTTGGGCCGGTAAGCAGTGGCCTGGTTATAGGTCCTTCTTTGGGTAGTTCTAATCCGCAGTCAGTCACCCAAAGTTTGGCGGATTTTTTACATTCTAATACTACAACCATGATTACTTCCTTTGAGGCTGGTGGTTCTTCTATAGGTCAGGCCAGACATAGGTCTGGTCGGAGGACTGTAATCTCTTATTCGAGGAAGAGACTTCTGTGAGTCCTAACAAGAGGGAATCCCCTCGTGTGTTAGATGAGCGTTGTATACTGGAGCAGATTAAGGATATAACTGAGTCTGAAGTTCCTCGTCCTGATAAGATTCCTCTTGATTCTGTTCTGCCCAACCCTTGTGAACTCGATCCCCTATCCTGGGATCTGGGTCTTAGCACCATTTTGCCCGGCGAGTTGAAGAAGCATGAGGGTACTTCTTCCCTTCATCTTGTTCAGTCCCTCTTCCAACAATTTGAGCAGGTATTTATCTTTTCGATCCTGCCTTTTGTATTGTTGTTTGTGGCTTATTTCTTTTTTCTTCTCAGGGCAAGTATTATGCTCTGCAAGTGGGTGCCCAGTGTGATGACATGTGGTTCAGCAGAGAAAACCTGAGGCATTGCCTGGATGCGGAGAGATCAAAGGCTGGTGGATTTGCCCTTCAAATTGAACTACTCACTGATGATCTCCTTAAGCTACGCGACGAAAAATTAGCTCTTGAGAAGGAGAGAGATGATTTGGCTCAACTGAACGCCAATTTGGAGGAGTCTCGTCAGCGTGCTTTTGAAGAAGGCTATGATGAAGGTTATCATAGGCGTCAGGAGGAGATCAGATCATTTCTGGATATGCTTACTCCCCGCAAAGGTGCTTCTTCGAGCAGGCCAACCGGTTCCGCTCAGCCCTAAAATTTCCATCGGCCTTGCTTCTCCTTTTTTTTTTTTTTTTTTTTGTTTAAGGAATAGTAATTCCTTAATACTTTTGTATATATATATTTTGGTATAAATATAATTTTTGTTATTTTTGATCTTCATTGAGAAGTAGTCTAGATTACCTGATCGATTAGGCATAATCTGATAGTATAAATATTTAGCATTTCACTGTCTAAGCAATGTTTAGCTGCTTGTTAGTAAATGATTTATGCATAGGCTCAGTAAAAGCTTATCCTGATGGACTTAGCATAGATTGCTTCAGTTATTTCCAAGTATTTGCCTTGTATTGACTAGCCTTATAGGTCGAGAATAAGTAAGATGTCGTCGTCGACTAGACATTAATCTACCTTGGATATCGAGAAGTTGCTTGTAGTGTATGACGTTTCGCCTGTCTTTATAATGTTATCTTTGCTTATAAATACGCAGGTTCCAGATAACTTATCTATAATGACTCCACATGTATTTCCACCCGTTCATTCTGTAGGAATTACAAAACATGAGACCAAATGGAATTGAAAATATGGAGGGTCCATCTTTCTCCGAGAGATCCATTGTATTCGAACCAGTTTTAACGAAAAGCTGGTCAATTCTTCAAAAAGGGCCAACACTTCCTTGTTTTCAGTATTTCGTTTGATTGTGGCGATTGTCATATGTGAGAGAGGTGAAGTGTCGTTTACGATCGTCTTCCTCCATCAGTTTTGCAAGAGCCCTTGTTGAAAATGTATGCCCCTTTGGTCAAGGGTGCACTACTAGTGGGTAGTGTCCTTTTCTGATCAAGCAATATATTTCATCCTGAAGGTGCTAATCTCAAGCGGCGTAGCAGCAAGTCGAAGATTTAGTCGATCATAGTTATAGGATTCCACTGATTTTGTGTAATAGATGTGGTAGGGAAGTTTCATCCTCTAATACTGCTGAATGTAATTTCATAATAAAACATATTGTGTTCATCATTTCTCTGACTATTCTTGAACTTTGTTTAAATCTCGGACTCATATTCGGTCTCAAAACTGTCGATCGTTGCAATATGATTTAATTTGTTGCTGAGTTTTGTGGATATTAGAATATGCGCTCCAAAGTCCATGTATGTCACTCAGCCGAACCGTGTAGGTCGTTAGAACTTTTAATTGTAAGTTTGACCTTGATATTTTATCTGAACAGTCCTTCTATCTGTTCAAATTTCAAAATTGCCGTGTAGTAGGTTTGCCGTTCTTATCAATAGTCGATCAATCGAAGTTGTTAGACATTATTTTGTCTTTTATAAAGATCTATATAAAGGTTTCTGATTTAACCTGATTTCGTCGGGTTAATTGTATCAGTGAATATGGGATATTGGGGATTCTCAATATATATGATTTATAGGGTTTCTGTTACTTTATTCAGGATGGATCAATCTCAAGGAAGAACAATTTTGTAGGAACAACAAGTACTTATCGTAACCAACGTAAGAATAACACAAACATGAAGAAAAAGCTCTCTTCTTTATTGAATAATTTTGGGTTCTGCTGTTTATGCAGAATTCAATGGTGTATTTGCCTTGTGATTCAGAGTTGTATAATACAATGATTGACTAGGTATTTATATCATACTAAACCTAGCGTTACAAGGAAATATAATCCTAATAGGACTCGGCCCAAATATCCTTCTTGAGTCCGGAGTGTAGTCTTCTTGTCGAAGAGAGTTGTATTCGGCCGGGTCGATAAGATGATCCCGAACTGTCTTGTTTGGTCGAACCGATCTTCTGTTCTTCAGTCGATCCGTACATTATAAGGGGTGCGAAATAGCCCCCATCAGTACTCCCTCACTTCTTCGAGCGTATAGATAATAGAAGCTCGTAGAAGTAGATAATTTTTTACGACTGTGTATCTTCTATGAATGGTGCCTCGTTAAAAACCTTACTTAAGAAAAAACCCCGTGGGAAAAAATCTTAAATAAGGAAAAGAGTGCTACGCATCATAGATAGTCGTTTTCTCTCTCCAATTACGAATCGCCACGCGTCCTTTCGGGGAGGCTTTTGATCTTCTTCCGTTTTTGGCGGGAATGTGATTAGTTGTGACGAGTTCGAAACGTCTTTTCTCTTTTCAGTATAAATAGGTGACTATTGAGTTTGTCATTTCTCCTTTATACTTGCTTATAGTTAGTAGTTATTTTCTTGCTTAGTCGTTCATCTTATAAAGCTTTCCTTTTATCGACTTATATCCTCCGAAAATCCGAAAATATGGCTTCTTTAAGAAAATCTTCTTCTTCCTCTAGGGAGAATGTCGCTCCTAATAACGAGGAGGAGTTACATTCTAATCTTTCGGGTGAACAAACTGCAGTTCCTGAATTTGTTGTTCCTGTTGATGACACTTTTAAGGTACAAATCCTTTCCGATACAGATGTCGCTGCCCGAGCCAAAAAGGGCAAAGGTACTGCTCCTCAAATTTCTGAACCAATTGAGGACCTAGCTTGTGCTTATACGGTGGACACTTTTCCGGAGGTTGTGAATAATTATGCCAAATATTTCCCGGAGGGTTATGAGATAATTCTCCCTTCTCCTTCTGATAGGGTTACATCTCCACCGGAAGGATGTCGAGCCTTTTACACGGCCAATTTTAATAGCGGTCTGCGTCTTCCGTTGTCTCCCCTCTTTCTTGATATTCTAAAAATATTCAGTGTGTCCTTGACACAATTAGTTCCAAACTCTGTGGCCTTCGTGGTTTGTTTTTCTGTTTTAATGATCGCGAAAGGGTTCAAACCTTCCTTTCGTAAATTTACACAACTTTTTCGGTTCAATATTTCCAGTTCTTCCAATCGCGGATATTTCTTCGCTAGTCAGAGGCCTAGTCGAGCAATCTTCGATTCCCCCATTTCTAGCAACCCTTTTTGGAAATATCATTTTTTCTTCGTTCGCCCCCCACCTCATCTTTGTTTGGCGGATGGTTTGACCATGCCCTTCTCGTGGGATCATGGCTCCAAATGGATTAACGGAGGTCGCCTGCCGACTGGTGAATTCATTCCTGATGATGCTCAGTTTATTGGTGAAATCCCCGCTATGCGTGCCAACAAATATCAGAGTGCTCTTCTGATTGGGGAAGCTTTCCTTCGTAAAGCGGGATTGAGTACTCATAATTTTCCAATCAGTTCATCATCTTAATCACTTGGTAAGCATTTCACTTTAGCTTAGTGTTGTGAAGATACCTTCTATACAGAGAAACTGACTTTCATCCTGTTTCTTTTTCAGCTCATATGGTAGAAAATTCCCGACATTCTTCAAAGGGAAAAATGGTGTTGTCCAAATCCTCCAAATCCATCGAGAACGTCCCTATCGAGCAGAGAGCGTCTCGGAAGAGAAAGCTAGAGTTGAGTCATGACTCCGAGGAGAATGGAGAAGAATCTCCAGATTCTTCCCAAGATTCCCCTATTCGTCAAGGGATTGGATCCGGTTATCCCCCCCCCCCCTTCAGCTTAGAACATCCTTAGGAATTCGTGGATGTCGCAGCTGGTCGATGCCTCATCCTAACGATAATCCGGTGGATAGAAAGAGGAGCTACTATGGTCGTTCTGGTAACGATCTCTCTTTACCTGGCGATAATCATCCAAAACCCACTTTGGTCGAAATGATTGAGGATCATTTAGAGGGAAAGAGAGTTGCTGGTTATTCTGAAAAAGATTCTCTTGTCCACGACGAGAGCGAGAACGCGGTCGATAAGGCAACTCGTGTTCTTTTATGCGGCGTTTTTACTCGTGATCTGAATAAGCTTCTTCGGTAGGATCCTCTGGAGAAATTTCAGCGAGCTTCTCTGTATGCTGAAAAGGTAACCTCTCTTTTTTTTTTTTTTTAAGTTTGCTTTATAGGATATTTTCCTTCGAAGATCTTTTTATTTTGCTAACTTATTTTTTTGTTTTTACCCCTTTACTTTTTCAGACTAAAACTTGTTTAGCCTCATATGCCTATGAAACTGCTCTCTGGAAACAACAATCTGAGTTTCTGGATTAGAAATACAAAGCTTTACTCCATAAGTCCTCTGGTTCAGAGGTAGGCCCATCAACGTCTACTTCCGTCCGGTCGTAGAGACTAGGGCTACGGGGACTGAAGACCAGGAGATTATAAACAGGGTTCTGGAGACTTCCCGTGCTCAAGAGCAAGCCGATCAAATGGCTAAAAAGTTAGAGGAGTTCCAGTTTCAGAGTACTGCTCGGATCAGCGAGTTGGAATCTCAAGTGTCAAGTCTTCAAGCCTCTTTAGAGGAGTATGAGGGGCACATTCCCCTTAGTGGACTTAGGGATCGATATGGCAGGAATCCTGATGAAAAAGTGATTCGTGAATTCCTTAATTCTCCTGTCCATATGGCGTTGGTATACCAGATGGTCGGTCCTCTCCTAGAGAGTACTTTCAAGAAGGCGGTTCATCAGTTGGTCGCTTTAGAAATGATCGAGGATCATCGAAAGGAATATTTTAAGGCGGTACATATTCGGTTGAACCGCTATGGCGAAGTATACTCTCCTTCCGAGCTTCTAGATGTCGTATATCAAAATTTTCCTTTGGCTCACCTCGTCAAAGAGTTCGGAAACCCATTGCCGATTCCTCCTTCTGATGTTAACGATGAGCTTGATGAAAATTTTATCGATCCAGAGGAAGAGGAAGAGGTTTTTGAGCCAGCAAAAGGAGGAGACTTCGTTAGCAAGCAAACGATTCTGGAGGGCGATCAGGCTGTATGATATATTGATTCATGAAGATACCCTTCTAACCATTTATTGTAGGTTTAAATGTAATTTTACACTTTTAACCCTTTGTACGCTAAATGTTTCATATTCTGATAGTCAAGTCCTTTCATCTTCGCCGTAATAATTCAGACAAGTCATTAACTTCGCCGTAATCATTATGCGTGTTTCTTTTCAAATTCTAGTGTTTATTCCAAGGTCAATTTTTCTATTTCGCGCCCTTTCCTTGGGGCTGTCGCGTCTTTTCGTATAGTATAAATATAAAAGGTAAAAATTTGTCTCGCCATTTACTGCTTTGCTTATCTCTTCAACAGAATACTCTTCCTTTATTAGGTCGATAATCTTTCTCGATATTTTGAATTTACTTCTTGAATTCCGATCATGACTAATCTTTTTGGTAATACATCGAAGCGTCCTTCGCGTGAGAACGCCGGAAATTCCAGATTAAAAAAGTCTCGAACAGAAGGACCCTCGATGGAACCTCCTCGTTCGTCCTCGGTTAGTAGTTCGATGACCGATAATCCTGTCATCCCTTCCGCACCTTTCTCTGTAGTTAGTTCATCTTTTGTACAACAAAATTTTTCTTCTTCTACAGAAGTAGGAAATAGGCCTTCCCCTGGTCGGGTAGCTTTTGGAGATTCGTCCAACGTGGAGCAGTTTTTCGATATACCTGTTTCTTCAGGTGTTTCTTCTTTTGAGTATGGATTTCATGGGGGGGATTTTGTCAATACCCTTCCTTTTTCTACCTCTGCCGCCCCGTTCGTCAGCGGAGGCCAAACTGAAGAAGGCTCCTTCGTAAATCCCTCCTCAACACTGCCTATTTCTAAAGATTTTCCTGATTACTTGTTTCATGATATTACTGTGATGACTACTTCCTTTGAATCTGGCGGGCCTTCTGGAGGTCGAAGCGAGTCAAGGTCTGGTCGCCGGACTGTTATTTCTGCTTCGGGGAAGGAAACCTTGGTTAGTCCTAACGAGAGGGAATCTCCTCGTCCGTTAGACGATCGTTGCATCCTTGAGCAGGTTAAGGATATTATGCTGTCGACGACTCCGCGCTCCGACGATGTTTCTCTTGTTAGTGAGCTGCCGGGCTCTGTTGAGCCCGACGCTTTGTCCTGGGATTTAGGTTTGAGCAATATTCTTCCTGGAGAGTTGAAGAAGCATGAGGGTACTTCCAATGTACGCCTTGTTCAGTCGCTAGTGAAGATGTGCGAACAGGTGGACAAATCTTTCATTATTTTTTATTTTGACTGCGTCGTTATGTGGAGGTTTTTCTCATTCTTTTCCTTTTCCAGGCCAAATATTTTGCACTCCAGCTGGGCGTGCAAAATGACGATCTGTGGAATGGTAAAGAAGCTTACCAACGTCGTTTGGAGTGGGAGTCGGCGAAGGTCGCAGGGCAGACTCTCCAGCTGCAGCTCGTCAATGAGGATTTGAAAAAAATTGCAAGAAGAAAAGTTTTGTTGGGATATAGCTCGATTTGTCAGACAACAAAGTGCGGAATTTAAAAATTTTTCGAGGTATCCAATGGTCCCATAAAAGATGTCTCCATATTATGTATACAAAAGCAAGAACAAAAACGCACACAATGAATTAACAAAGGGGGTTTTTGCGATATACCTCACCACAGGCAAGGTGGTGGAAACCTCCGGTCTTCGATTCTGATTCTGATCCGGTTCACAGGAGTGATCCAATTGTCTCACCTCCAGGGATAGTCCACACCAATTGGGTTCTGGCAACACCTCAAGATCTTAGGCTCAGAACTGGATGCAGGAGATTTGTTATTGAAGGATTGTATGAGATCTCTTGACAAATCAAGATCTAATACAATGGAGGAGGAGATCTCGGCGGCGGCGGCACCAGGAAGCTCACGGCAGCACAGTGGCGGCGGCTACTAGTGGCGGCGGCGGCTAGGGTTTGCAGGACAGGGGGGCGGCGCTTTTGCAGAGAAGGAGACTAGGTTTTTCTCTTAGGGTGTTAGCTAATGAGCTCAAGTAGTTCCCCTTTTATAGACTCCTTCTGACCTAGGGTTTGCAAGAATCCTTATGGGCTTTAATCAATAGAAGCCCATGTCTTGCAATCCTTTATTTAATTAAACTACTTTAATTAAATGCCCAGTCCATTTAAATCAATATTTCTTTTGCATAATTAATTAGCAGCTCAATTAAGTATTTAATTAATTAAGTCAGCCAATTAATTAATTCTCCCACTTGAATTAAATACTCTTAATTCATTTAATTGATTTAATTACCTTTAAATCAATTAATTCCTTTCATTTCCTTTTATAACAGTCACCGTCCAATTGTATTGTGTGTGACCCTCTGGGTTCACCATCAACTGGCAGCAGGCCCACGAATCTTTCGTGATTTAATTTATGAACAATAAATTGTTCCGGTTAATTAAACAACCTTTAATTAACCACTCCTAGAATTAAATCCTTTATTAATTCAGGAGTACCCACACTTCATGGTCGATGTCTAGCCACAAGCCCATGAAGCCCAATATCAGGTGAATTGATATTTGTGAACCTCGTCTCATATAATTGCCATGTACATACGGTCCTTCTATCGACTAATATTCCCGATCAAGACTTAGGGTGTGTGAATTGATCGGCACCTCTAAATTTGTCTCGATAACTATACTTTCTAATTCAGGATAATATACCTTTGTGACCTTTCTAAATTTGGAAATCCCTTTCCAAATTAGTCACCGACTGCGGCCGCAGATTCCTTCGATATATTATCTAAGAATCGTATAGGAAATTCTCTCACTCATTACAGTGAGTCAATAGATTCCATATCGGTACTAACCACTCGCGCACATGTCCATACGCACCCAACCTAGGCATGTTATGACCAAGCTACGTGGCCTATACCTAGATCTAAGTACGTACTTCCATGCACCGAATTCGCCCTAGTACCTCAAGTCAAAGGACTAAATCGTACACTATTATATTCCTTTGAGAAACATCCCATCACCGATGTGCGTCATGCGCTTCCACAATGGGTTTCTCTGTTCGGGTCGTTCGATGCGTTCAATCCTCCATTGAACCACCTACTCGTATGCACTGGACTCAAATTCCTTGCTCATGAAACACTACAAATTCACTCCATGTGAATCATGCATACTTGTACAAGTCTTGGCGATTCCTACGATACCCCGTCTCGTTTAGGAATCTATGACTTGGAACACTTTTAAGATTACGACCTTTGAGACTGTTTCATGATTGCACTCAATACTGAAGTGAATCGTCCCATAGTCAAATGTAATCTAAGGGTTTCAACCAATTGCTTAAATGTATTCGCGAAAGATGAAGTTGGCCATTGTTTATCCTTATACATATATAAATAAACATGCGTATTATTATAAAATCAAAGATCGTTTCATACAGGATAGATCTATTACAAGCTAACAGAACTGGCTTGCAGGGCACTATCCTTTCAATCTCCCACTTGCCCTAAAGCCATTCACCTATGGTTCTAAGACCCATCTTCTCTAGATGACTATCGAACGCCTTTTGTGAAAGTGGCTTAGTTAGTGGGTCAGCTACGTTGTCTTCCGATTTGACATACTCCATGTGCATGTCACCTCTACCCATGATCTCCCTGATCACGTGGTATTTCCTCTGTACGTGTTTGGATTGATGGTGTGATCTCGGCTCCTTCGCTTGAGCTATCGCCCCGTTGTTGTCACAGAAGACGACTACAGGTTCAGCAATGCTAGGAACAACATCCAATTCTTGAATGAAGTTTTTCATCCATACACTTTCTTTTGCTGCATCTGATGCTGCAATATATTCTGCTTCTGTGGTTGAGTCAGCAGTGGTAGACTGTTTACAGCTTCTCCAACTGACTGCTCCACCATTGATGCGGAATATGTATCCAGAGTTGGATTTGAAGTCATCCACGTCAGACTGGAAACTTGCATCAGTGAATCCTTCAAGTTTCAGTTCTCCACTACCACCGTAGACCAAAAACATATCTTTAGTCCTTCGCAGGTACTTTAGGATTGCTTTTACGGCAGTCCAGTGCTCTTCGCCTGGATTTGACTGATAGCGGCTCGTTACACTTAGAGCGTGTGCTACGTCTGGTCGAGTACATAACATCGCATACATTATACTCCCTATAGCAGAGGCATAAGGTATGAGAGACATTCTCGTCTTTTCTTCGTCAGTTGTAGGGCACATAGACTTAGAAAGAGAGATACCATGTCTCATTGGAAGCAATCCTCTCTTGGATTCTTCCATCTTGAATCTTTTCAAGATTGTGTTAATGTACTGAGATTGGGAGAGTCCTATCATCTTCTTCGATCTATCCCTATAGATACGGATTCCCAATACGTAAGATGCGTCTCCCATATCTTTCATAGAGAACTGCGCGGATAACCACGCTTTAGTCTGCGCTAACATCTTGATATCGTCTCCGATCAACAAAATGTCATCGACGTACAAAACAATGAATTGTACTGTGCTCCCACTATTCTTCTTGTACACACAAGGTTCATATACATTTTTGATGAAGCCAAATGCCTTGACTGTCTCATCAAATCGTATGTTCCAGGTTCGGGATGCCTGTTTGAGGCCATATATTGACCTTTGAAGTTTACACAATTTGTGCTCACTTCCTTTGGACGCAAAACCTTCAGGTTGTTGCATAAAGATCTCCTTGTCAATGTCTCCATTGAGAAAGGCGGTCTTTACGTCCATTTGCCATATCTCATAATCATGCCATGCGGCAATGGCAAGCAATATCCGAATGGATTTGGACATCGCTACGGGAGAGAAGGTTTCCTCATAGTCTATTCCAGGCCTTTGAGAATACCCCTTCGCCACTAAGCGTGCCTTGTGAGTTAAAACCTCTCCATTCATTCCAAGCTTACGCTTGAAGATCCATTTGCATCCTACAGGGATAGTTCCCTCAGGTGGATCAACCAAGGTCCAAACCTTGTTGGAATGCATGGAATCCATTTCGGATTGCATGGCTTCGAGCCACGCACCCGAGTCTATGTCTGACATCGCTTCTTGATAGGTCCTTGGATCATTATCACCTCTTTCGTTTTCGTGAATGAAACCAAATCGCTCTGGCTCCTTACGAATTCGATCAGACCTTCGAAGAGTAGGTGTACTAGCAGGTTCATTAAATTCTGGTTCAGCTCCCACTGTTTGTGAGGATGGGTCCGATTCCTGGACTTCATCAAGTTCTACGATTGTCCCATTTCGGTTGGAGAGGAAATCCTCTTCCAAGAAGTGGGCGTTCCTAGATACGAACGTATTACGTTCTTTAGGATCGAAGAACAGGTATCCAATGGATTCCTTTGGATACCCCACAAATTTGCACAAACTAGATCTACTATCTAGCTTATCTCCCTTCTTGTTCTTTACATACGCAGGAGATCCCCATACTCGCAAATACGAATACACGGGTGCTTTACCATACCATACTTGGTGCGGTGTCGTTGGCACTGACTTCGAAGGTACTATGTTTAGTATCTTCGATGCAGTTAATAGGGCCAAGCCCCAAAACGAAAAGGGAAGGTCAGCAAAGCTCATCATGGAACGAACCATGTCTAACAAAGTTCGGTTCCTCCGCTCGGACACTCCATTGAGTTGGGGAGTCCTAGGGGGAGTTCGCTGGGCGAGAATTCCATTCTCTTTTAGATAATCAAGGAATTCTTGGCTTAAGTACTCACCACCTCTATCAGAACGAAGTGCTTTAATACTATGTCCAAGTTGATTCTCAACTTCCATTCGAAACTCTTTGAATTTCTCAAAAGTTTCGGATTTGTGTTTCATAAGATACACATATCCATAACGACTAAAATCGTCGGTGAATGTTACGAAGTAAGAGAATCCTCCTCTCGCATTGACACTCAATGGTCCACAAACGTCAGTATGGATTAGATCCAATGTTTGTTTGGTTCGCTCGGGATTCCCTGTGAAGGGTGATTTCGTCATCTTTCCTTTGAGACAAGATTCGCAAGTTGGGAGTTCATCCAAGTTCTTTATTTCAAGAGCCTTAGAGGAAACCAACTTTTGAATCCTACTCTTGGAAATATGTCCAAGTCTAGCGTGCCAAAGTTGTGGAGTTTGATTATCATATTTTCTTTTTCTAGATTGAATGTGCATGACGTCGGATTTAACAGGTTCTAGGGAATAAAGACCATCTATCAAAGTACCACAAGCATACATTAAACCACCTTTAAATATGCTAAAAGCTCCATTTTCAATGGAAAAATTAAAACCATCAATGTCTAGCATTGGAATAGAAATGATGTTCTTAATTATTGTTGGTACGTACAGACAATCCCTTAAAACCAAAGTAAAATTTCCTAAAACCAATTCGACGTCCCCAATAGCCTCAGCGGCGATCCTAGCTCCGTTTCCAAAGCGCAGGATTCTATCCCCGGGCTTCAGGTATCTTACTGCTCCCATCACCTGCAAATCATTGCAGATATGAGAACCTGCTGCGGTGTCTAACACCCACGATGCACAGTTAATAGAAATATTAACTTCAACCAAGAAAATACCTTTGGCTACCAGTTTCATCTTTAGGTAGTCTGGGCAGTTCCTTTTCCAGTGCCCTGCTTTCTTGCAGTGGAAACATTCGTCTTCTGGGCTCTTGCGCTTCTTTTCAACCACCTTTTTGATTGCCTTCGAAGAAACTACCTTCTTCTTCTTCTTACCTCTCTTAGGCTTTGCAGCCTTCGATTGGTGTGCAATCATTACCGGCTTCTCTTTCTTGAGAGTCGATTCTGCCGTTACCAACAAATTGGTCAGTTCGTGAAGAGCGAGGGTTCTATCCTCCATGTTGAAGTTCAACACGAACTGGTCAAAAGAACGGGGCAGCGAATGGAGAAGGAGGTCAGTGCTAAGATCAGCGTGCAAGTCTACTTCCAATCGCCCTAGTTTTTCAACCAGGTTGATGAAACGCAGACAGTGATCCTTGACACTGCTTCCCTCAGCCATCTTGAGATAAAACAACTCCTTAGTGGTCGCGAACCTTTCGGCACGAGACCTCTCTCCAAACATCTGCTGGAGGTGGAGAAGTATCTCTCTAGCAAGCGGCATAGCAGCATGCTGTTTCTGCAGTTCATTCGACATCGAGGCTAGCATGAGACATCGAACCTGAAGATCATCATCAACCCTTTTAGCATGGGCGGTTCATTGTTCCTCACTAGCTCGTGCTGCGGGTGCAGCAGGCATGGGTGTGTCGAGCACATAGCTACGTCGCTCGGAGTCGAGGACGATTCTGAGATTTCTCAGCCAGTCAACAAAGTTTGAGCCATTTAATTTGTTTGCGTCGAGGATAACAGATAATGGATTCTTAGACATTGTACTTAATATCTACAAATGGAAAGAAGACAACATTTAGCTAACTGATCTTATGTCTAATACTTATAATTAACGAATTTGGACTTGTTTTCGAAAAAGTTCTCCCACTATTTTATCGAAACAATCACCCCTTTGATTGCTCGGGAAATTTAATTCCTAGTAGGTCTTGACGTCCCAGCAGCAATTAATTGCACCCACGACTCGTGGCCATACAACCAATTCTCCAGGTAGGTATACTTTTTACCAATTGTGTTACTCCACAACCTTCAAGCTTATTTTGCCTCGGTTTTCGCACTTATCTAGCACTGCTACATCATAAGTGTTACTAATCGTTAAGTCTATCCCATCAATCGTGATAAGCAACGGGCCCGGTCGTGAGTTCTCCGTAACTAGTTATCGGTCGATCCTCACATCCCGACCAGTCCTCACCCTTGTCATGTTTAGTTAAAAACAGGAGTCAAGGAATTTCACGTATTGTCCCTTTCTTCGACTCGGGTGCCAGACTCTGGATCACCTCTATCGATAAGTAGACAACATACGTTAGTCCCTATTGATGGAAGGCTTGGATTTATATAAATACTTCATTTTATTTTAATCCAATATGACTTAATATTTAAATTCGAGAGGGGGTTTCTGGTTTTGAAAGTTATGCTAACTCTCCTCGAGATCTCACCGATTCAGTTATGCTTTATCTTTTATTACGATCTAGATTCTAGCGCGCAGCTAAAAATAAATCGACAAATAAATAAAAGCCATACAAGCCTAGCATGCATACTACCACAATATGTTTTCGATCGGGAGCCTCCTATGTGGGCCATCATCGAGCCAATGATGTTGGCCCAATTGGTCAATCTAAAGGGTTCTCAAACAGGCCCTATGCTATTACACATTGTACCATGCATACATGGCCTTCTTATCTTCTTGGGCTCCCACCTTGCTTGTAAATGGGCCTCCATCCTAAACTAGGAAAGCAGTAAAGCCCTATTCTATTACAAAGGCTCAAAGTGGCCCAAAAACAATAATAGGCTCGCAGGCCCAATAAAAACCAAGCAATAAATTAAACCAATCACATCTACCCTAAGGTCAAGGCTCGTCTCGATCGAAAACCACGTAAACAGTTCACGTAGAGCAAGAAACATGTAAACATCTTTTACTTTCTTCTAACTTAATTTTAAAACATCATTTTAAAACTAATTCCTATGATTCTTGCTTTTTAGTCACTACTAATTATGACAAAATAAATATCCGGGTAAACAAAAATTAATTTTCTGCTCAATTTCAGAATCTGTTTTTCAACTTTTGAAAAATTGCATTTTCGCCCCTCAACTTTCGAAAATTGCACTTTGACCCCAAAACTTTTAAAAAGTTACAAAAACACCCCTGGGCAGTTTCGGGCAGCAGACCAGAAAATAAAATTTTGAATTTTGAAAAATTTTCGATTTTTCAAATTGACCCCTCAAGTTTCGGTAATTGCAAAACAGCCCCTAAGTTTTCAGAAATTGCAAAACGACCCCAAAAACCTTGCGACCAGAATTGCAAGAACAGTCCAGAATTTTCAAATTTTCAGATCTCAAAAATTTCAAATTTTCAGCCCTCAAAAACCCTGATTTGCGATTTCTACCCCAAAAGTCCTGAAGTTTTCAAAAAACTATAAAAACGGCACAGATCTAGAAAAGCAGTTTTACCCAATGATAGATCTAGTCATAACAAGCAAGAATCAACTTACAGAACATAATTATCACGTGTTCTCATACATATAATTAAACATATACGGTGAACACAATTATGTTCAGGCTTTTGTATAATAATAATGGAGTTGGCTCTGATACCACTGTTGGGATATAGCTCGATTTGTCAGACAACAAAGTGCGGAATTTAAAAATTTTTCGAGGTATCCAATGGTCCCATAAAAGATGTCTCCATATTATGTATACAAAAGCAAGAACAAAAACGCACACAATGAATTAACAAAGGGGGTTTTTGCGATATACCTCACCACAGGCAAGGTGGTGGAAACCTCCGGTCTTCGATTCTGATTCTGATCCGGTTCACAGGAGTGATCCAATTGTCTCACCTCCAGGGATAGTCCACACCAATTGGGTTCTGGCAACACCTCAAGATCTTAGGCTCAGAACTGGATGCAGGAGATTTGTTATTGAAGGATTGTATGAGATCTCTTGACAAATCAAGATCTAATACAATGGAGGAGGAGATCTCGGCGGCGGCGGCACCAGGAAGCTCACGGCAGCACAGTGGCGGCGGCTACTAGTGGCGGCGGCGGCTAGGGTTTGCAGGACAGGGGGGCGGCGCTTTTGCAGAGAAGGAGACTAGGTTTTTCTCTTAGGGTGTTAGCTAATGAGCTCAAGTAGTTCCCCTTTTATAGACTCCTTCTGACCTAGGGTTTGCAAGAATCCTTATGGGCTTTAATCAATAGAAGCCCATGTCTTGCAATCCTTTATTTAATTAAACTACTTTAATTAAATGCCCAGTCCATTTAAATCAATATTTCTTTTGCATAATTAATTAGCAGCTCAATTAAGTATTTAATTAATTAAGTCAGCCAATTAATTAATTCTCCCACTTGAATTAAATACTCTTAATTCATTTAATTGATTTAATTACCTTTAAATCAATTAATTCCTTTCATTTCCTTTTATAACAGTCACCGTCCAATTGTATTGTGTGTGACCCTCTGGGTTCACCATCAACTGGCAGCAGGCCCACGAATCTTTCGTGATTTAATTTATGAACAATAAATTGTTCCGGTTAATTAAACAACCTTTAATTAACCACTCCTAGAATTAAATCCTTTATTAATTCAGGAGTACTCACACTTCATGGTCGATGTCTAGCCACAAGCCCATGAAGCCCAATATCAGGTGAATTGATATTTGTGAACCTCGTCTCATATAATTGCCATGTACATACGGTCCTTCTATCGACTAATATTCCCGATCAAGACTTAGGGTGTGTGAATTGATCGGCACCTCTAAATTTGTCTCGATAACTATACTTTCTAATTCAGGATAATATACCTTTGTGACCTTTCTAAATTTGGAAATCCCTTTCCAAATTAGTCACCGACTGCGGCCGCAGATTCCTTCGATATATTATCTAAGAATCGTATAGGAAATTCTCTCACTCATTACAGTGAGTCAATAGATTCCATATCGGTACTAACCACTCGCGCACATGTCCATACGCACCCAACCTAGGCATGTTATGACCAAGCTACGTGGCCTATACCTAGATCTAAGTACGTACTTCCATGCACCGAATTCGCCCTAGTACCTCAAGTCAAAGGACTAAATCGTACACTATTATATTCCTTTGAGAAACATCCCATCACCGATGTGCGTCATGCGCTTCCACAATGGGTTTCTCTGTTCGGGTCGTTCGATGCGTTCAATCCTCCATTGAACCACCTACTCGTATGCACTGGACTCAAATTCCTTGCTCATGAAACACTACAAATTCACTCCATGTGAATCATGCATACTTGTACAAGTCTTGGCGATTCCTACGATACCCCGTCTCGTTTAGGAATCTATGACTTGGAACACTTTTAAGATTACGACCTTTGAGACTGTTTCATGATTGCACTCAATACTGAAGTGAATCGTCCCATAGTCAAATGTAATCTAAGGGTTTCAACCAATCGCTTAAATGTATTCGCGAAAGATGAAGTTGGCCATTGTTTATCCTTATACATATATAAATAAACATGCGTATTATTATAAAATCAAAGATCGTTTCATACAGGATAGATCTATTACAAGCTAACAGAACTGGCTTGCAGGGCACTATCCTTTCAAGTTTGTCTGGGAGAAAGAGAAAAGTGACCTGGTTCAGGCTGCTGCCCTAGCAGAGGAGTCTCGACGGTGGTCCTATGAGGAAGGTTATGACGTTGGTTATTGATTTAACCGGATTTTGTCGGGTTAATTGTATCAGTAAAATTTGGATATTGGGGGTTCTCAATATATACGATTTATAGGGCTCTGTTACTTTATTCAGGATGGATCAATCTCAAGGAAGAACAATTTCGTAGGAACAACAAGTAATTATCGTAACCCACGTAAGAATAACACAAATATGAAGAGAAAACTCTTTTCTTTATTGAATAATATTGGGTTCTGCAGTTTATGCAGAATTGAATGGCGTCTACCCTTGTGATTTAGGGTTAAGAGTCGTTTAATACAATGATTGACTAGGTATTTATATCATACTAAACCTAGCGTTACAAGGAAATATAATCCTAATAGGACTCGGCCCAAATATCCTTCTTGAGTTCGGAGTGTAGTCTTCTTGTCGAAGAGAGCAGTATTCGGCTGGGTCGATAAGATGATCCAGAACTGTCTTGTTTGGTCGAACCGATCTTATGTTCTTCAGTCGATCCGTACACTATAAGGGGTGCGAAATAGCCCCCATCAGTACTCCCTCACTTCTTCGAGCGTATAGATAATAGAAGCTCGTAGAAGTAGATAATTTTTTACGACTGTGTATCTTCTATGAATGGTGCCTCGTTAAAAACCTTACTTAAGAAAAAACCCCGTGGGAAAAAATCTTAAATAAGGAAAAGAGTGCTACGCATCATAGATAGTCATTTTCTCTCTCCAATTACGAATCGCCACGCGTCCTTTCGGGGAGGCTTTTGATCTTCTTCCGTTTTTGGCGGGAATGTGATTAGTTGTGACGAGTTCGAAACGTCTTTTCTCTTTTCAGTATAAATAGGTGACTATTGAGTTTGTCATTTCTCCTTTATACTTGCTTATAGTTCGTAGTTATTTTCTTGCTTAGTCGTTCATCTTATAAAGCTTTCCTTTTATCGACTTATATCCTCCGAAAATCCGAAAATATGGCTTCTTTAAGAAAATCTTCTTCTTCCTCTAGGGAGAATGTCGCTCCTATTAACGAGGAGGAGTTGCATTCTAATCTTTCGGGCGAACAAACTGCAGTTCCTTAATTTGTCGTTCCTGTTGAAGACACTTTTAAGGTACAGATCCTTTCTGATACAGATGTCGCTGCCCGAGCCAAAAGGGGCAAAGGTACTGCTCCTCAAATTTCTGAACCAATTGAGGACCTGGCTTGTGCTTATACGGTGGACACTTTTCCGGAGGTTGTGAATAATTAAGCCAAATATTTCCCGGAGGGTTCTGAGATAATTCTCCCTTCTCCTTCTGATAGGGTCACATTTCCACCGGAAGGATGTCGAGCCTTTTACACGGCCCATTTTAATAGCGGTCTGCGTCTTCCGTTGTCTCCCCTCTTTCTTGATATTCTAAAAATATTCAGTGTGTGCTTGACACAATTAGTTCCAAATTATGTGGCCTTCATGGTTTGCTTTTCTGTCTTGATGATCGCAAAAGGGTTTAAACCTTCTTTTCGTAACTTTACGCTACTTTTCGGTTCAATATTTCCAGTTCTTCCAATCGCGGATATTTCTTCGCTAGTCAGAGGCCTAGTCGAGCAATCTTCGATCCCCCCGTTTCTAGCAACCCTTCTTGGAAATCTCATTTCTTCTTTGTTCGTCCCCCATATCGTCTTCATTTGGCGGATGGTTCGACCATGCCCTTCTCGTGGGATCATGCTTCTAACTGGGTTCACGGAGGTCGCCTGTCGACTGGCAAACTCATTCTTGATGATGCTCAGTTTATTGGTGAAATCCCGGCTATGCGTGCCAACAAATATCAGAGTGCTCTTCTGATTGGGGAAGCTTTCCTTCGTAAAGTGGGATTGAGTGCTCATACTTTTCCAATCAGTTCATCATCTGAATCACTTGGTAAGCGTTTCACTTTAGCTTAGTGTTGTGATGATACCTTCTATATAGAGAAACTAACTTTCATCTTGTTTCTTTTTCAGCTCATATGGTAGAAAATTCCCGACATTCTTCAAAGGGAAAAATGGTGTTGTCTAAATCCTCCAAATCTATAGAGAACGTCCCGATCGAGCAGAGAGCGTCTTGGAAGAGAAAGCTGGAGTTGAGTCATGAGTCCGAGGAGAATGGAGAGGAGTCTCCAGATTATTCCCAAGATTCCCCTATTCGTCAAGGGACTGGATCTGGTTATCCCCCCCTTCAGCTTAGAACATCCTTGGGAATTCGTGGATGTCGTAGCTGGTCGATGCCTCATCCTAATGATAATCCGGTGGGGAGAAAAAGGAGCTATTATGGTCGTTCTGGTAACGATCTTTCTTTACTCGGCGACAATCATCTGAAACCTACTTTGGTTGAAATGATCGAAGATCATTTAGAGGGAAAGAGAGCCGCTGGTTATTCTGAGAAAGATTCTCTTGTCCACGATGAGAGCGAGAATGCGGTCGATAAGGCGACTCGTGTTCTTTTATCTGGGGTCGATAATGATCGAGAATGATCGAAGCTTCTTCGGAAGGACCCTCTAGAGAAATTTCAGCGAGCTTCTCTTTATGCTGAAAATGTATCCTCCTTTTAAGTTTGCCTTATAGGATATTTTCCTTTGAAGATGTTTTTAGCTTGCTAACTTATTTCTTGTTTTTTTCCTTTACTTTTTCAGACTAAGACTTGTTTAACCTCATATGCCTACGAGACTGCTCTCTGGAAACAACAATGTGAGTTTCTGGATGAGAAATACAAAGCTTTACTTTATAAGTCCTCTGGTTCAGAGGTAGGTCCATCAACGTCTTCTTCCGTTCCGGTTGTAGAGACTAGGGCGACGGGGAATGAGGACCAGGATGTTATAAACAGGGTCCTGGAGACTTCCCGTGTTCAAGAGCAAGCCAACCAAATGGCTAAAAAGTTAGAGGAGTTCCAATTTCAGAGTACTGCTAGGATTAGCGAGTTCGAATCTCAAGTGTCAAGTCTTCAAGCCTCTTTACAGGAGTTTGAGGAGGACGTTCCTCTTAGTGGACTTAGGGATCGATATGGTAGGAATCCGGATGAAAGAGTGATTCGCGAATTTCTTAACTCTCCTGTTCATACGGCGTTGGTGTATCAGATGGTCGGTCCTCTCCTAGAGAGTACTTTCAAGAAGGCGGTTCATCAGTTGGTCGCCTTTGAAATGATCGAGGATCATCGAAAGGAATATTTTAAGGCGGCACATATTCGGTTGAACCGTTATGGCGAAGTTTATTCTCCTTCCGAGCTTCCAGATGTCGTATATCAAAGTTTTCCTTTGGCTCACCTCGTCAAAGAGTTCGGAAAACCATTGCCGATTCCTCCTTCTGATGTTAACGACGAGCTTGATGATACTTTTATCGATCCAGAGGAAGAGGAAGAGGTTTTCGAGCCAACAAAAGGAGAAGACGTCGTTAACGAGCAAACGATTCCGGAGGGCGATCAGGCCGTGTGATTCATTGATTCATAGAGATACCCTTGTAACCATTTATTGTAGGTTTAAATGTAATTTTACACTTTTAACCCTTTGTACGATAAACGTTTCATATTCTGACAGTCACGTCCTTTCATCTTCGCCGTAATAATTCAGACAAGTCATTAACTTCGCCGTAATCATTATGCGTGTGTCTTTTCAAATTCTAGTGTTTATTCCAAGGTCAGTTTTTCTATTTCGCTCCTTTTCCTTGGGTCTGTCGCGTCTTTTTGTATAGTATAAAAGGTAAAAATTTGACTTGGTATTTACCGTTATACTCGTCTCTTCTAATAGAATACTTTTTCCTTGGCTAGTCGATAAACTTTCTCGATATTTACTTTGTACTTTTCAACAATCCGATCATGAGTAATCTTTTTGGCAATACTTCGAAACACCTTCCCGTGAGGGCGCTAGGGATTCCAGACCTAAAAAATCTCGAAGAGAGGGGCCCTCGATGGAGCCTCCTCGTTCGTCTTTAATAACTAGGTCGGTGATCGACACTCCTGTTATCCCTTCTGAGCCTTTTTTCGTAATTAGTTCGTCTTTTGTAGAACCAAATTTTTCTTCTTCTACAGAAGTAGGAAATAGGCCTTCCACTGGTCGGGTGGCTTTTGGAGATTCATCCAATGTGGAGCAGTTTTTTGATATACCTGTTTCTTCAGGTGTTTCTTCTTTTGATCATGGGTTTCATGGAGGGGATTTTGTCAATACCCTTCCTTTTTCTTCCTCTACTGCCCCGGTCGTCAGCGGGGGCCAAACTGAAGAAGGTTCCTTCGTGAATCCCTCCTCAACACAGCCTACTTCTCAAGATTTTCCTGATTACTTGTTTCATGATACTACTGTGATGACTACTTCCTTCGAATCTGGCGGGCCTTCTGGAGGTCGAAGTGAGTCAAGGTCTGGTCGCCGGACTGTTATTTCTGCTTCGGGGAAGGAAACCTCGGTTAGTCCTAATGAGAGGGAATCTCCTCATCCGTTAGACGATCGTTGCATCCTTGAGCAGGTTAAGGATATTATGCTGTCGACGACTCCGCGTTCCGACGGTGTTTCTCTTGCTAGTGAGCTGACGGGCTCTGTTGAGCCCGACGCTTTGTCCTGGGATTTAGGTTTGAGCACTATTTTGCCTGGAGAGTTGAAGAAGCTTGAGGGTACTTCCAATGTACGCCTTGTTCAGTCGCTAGTAAAGATGTGCGAACATGTGGACAAATTTTTCATTATTTTTCTTGCTTTTATTTTTACTACGTCGTTATGTGGGGGTTTTTCTCATTCTCTTCCTTTTCTAGGCCAAATATTTTGCACTCCAGCTGGGCGTGCAAAATGACGATCTGTGGAATGGTAAGGAGGCTTACCAACGTCGTTTGGAGTCGGAGTCGGCGAAGGTTGCAGGGCAGACTCTCTAGCTGCAGCTTGCCAATGATGATTTGAAAAAATTGCAAGAGGAAAAGTCTGTCTGGGAGAAAGAGAAAAGTGACTTGGTTCAGGCTGCTGCCCTAGCAGAGGAGTCTCGACGGCAGTCCTATGAGGAAGGTTATGACGCCGGTTATCTAAAGCGTCAAGAGGAGTTGATGGCGTTTGCTGGTAACTTGACTCCTCGGAGTACTGTTTCTGCTAGTCGGCCTGTTAACAACTCTTCTCAGTGATTTTTAAGTGCCCAACTTTTTGTGTAGTTGCTTGGGCTGAATTTTTTGTATTGGGAGAACGACTAAATTGGAAACTATGATCTTTTGTAGGCGGATCCTTGCCTTGATCAATTTTATTCTGTAGATATATTTTGTTATGCCCAGTTTGCTGTTATGCATAAATATATCATCATGAAATAATCAGCATAGATTAGCGTACTTATCTGATATTGATCTTTGCGGAGAATATCCAGAATAAAGAAAAGGTAGCTTGATCTTGCTTGGTCACTATTTAAGTAACTGAATGATATAATGTTTGCTCTGTGAATCAAATTTTTGTTTATCAACCCAGTATAGTCCCTTGGGTTATATCCAGAATCACGTTGTACATCAAAATGTAGATAGTAGGTTCATTCGTATCGATAATCGATTGAATAGCTGTTAAGGAACGCTCAGCATCTTGGTCGATGTTCAATCCATGCCTTGTAAATTTGTCTTTTTGTGATGTATATCTTATATAAGGAGGCTATTTTATTCCTCCTGTTGAATTCTACTTTCCTTATCATAGTACCAAGTTTTTAGATCGTTGAAAACGGATCGAGGAGTGTTTATTGAGCGGATCAATTTATACTCGACTCGTTATAATTTAGACTTAGGTTTTTATACCAAAAGTCTTTTAATCGTTTAAAAATAATTGAGGAGTGTTTATTGAGCGGATCAATGTATACTCAACTCTTTTTTGTTTTAGACTTAGGTTTTTAATACCAAAACTCTTTTAATCGTCGTAAATATATCGAGGAGTGTTTATTGAGCGGATCAATGTATACTCCACTCTTTTTGATTAGACTTAGGTTTTTAATACCAAAAGTCTTTTAATCGTCGTAAATATATCGAGGAGTGTTTATTGAGCGGATCAATGTATACTCAACTCTTTTTTATTAGACTTAGGTTTTTAATACCAAAAGTCTTTTAATCGTCGTAAATATATCGAGGAGTGTTTATTGAGCGAATCAATGTATACTCAACTCTTTTTTGTTTTAGACTTAGGTTTTTAATACCAAAAGTCTTTTAATCGTCGTAAATATATCGAGGAGTGTTTATTGAGCGGATCAAAGTATACTCAACTCTTTTTTATTAGACTTAGGTTTTTAATACCAAAAGTCTTTTAAACGTCGTAAATATATCGAGGAGTGTGTATTGAGCGGATCAATGTATACTCAACTCTTTTTTATTAGACTTAGGTTTTTAATACCAAAAGTCTTTTAATCGTCATAAGTAGATCGAGGAGTGTTTATTGAGCGGATCGATGTTTACTCAACTCGTTTTGTTTAGACTTAGGTTTTTAATACCAGAAGTCTATTAACCGTCGAAAAAATGATCGAGGAGTCTTTATTGAGCTGATCAATGTTTACTCAACTCGTTTCGTTTAGACTTAGGTTTTTAATACCAGAAGTCTATTAACCGTCGAAAAATTGATCGAGGAGTCTTTATTGAGCGGATCAATGTATACTCGACTCGTTTGTATGGTTGGATCGAGGAGTGTTTATTGAGCGGATCAATGTATACTTATCTTCTTTTGTCCCGATCCCAACCAATGCTATAGTTGTATTCCAAGGAGAGTTTTCCGAAACAATCGATTTATACCCAATCTTGACTTAATATTTAAAATTGCTAAAATCTTTAGTAATTGAACTGTAGGCTAAGGCCTTTATTACAAAGATTAAAACTTAATAAAATAAAACAGCATAATCTGCTAAAATTTATTTACCATAGTATTTCCTAAGGTTGACTGCATTCCAGGTTCTTGGTAAGGCTGTTCCATCCAAGTGTGCAATTTTTTATGAACCTTTCTTTCCTACGCCAATGACAACGTAAGGTTCATCCCAATTTTGTTGTAATTTTCCGACATGCTTTGATACTTCTACCTTTTTCAAGACCAGGTCTCCTTCTTTGAAGGTTCGGATGCGTACCTTTTGATTGTATGCCTTTTCCATATTTGCTTTAGTAACTTGCAAACGTACAGCGGCTTTTTCTCTTAAAGCTTCTGTTAAATCGATATCATTTTCTTTCGTCTTTTCATTTTCCTGATCATTGTACATTTCAATTCTTGGTGTTGGAATTAGAGTTTCAACAGGAATAACAGCTTCCGAACCATATACCAAGCTAAATGGGGTTTCCCCGGTCGAGCTCCTGACTGTGGTTCGATTAGCCCAAAGTACTCCTGGGAGATCATCGAGCCATTTTCCTTTGGTCGCTCCTAATCTTTTTTACAAGGATTTTATTATTTCTCGGTTTGCTACCTCAGTCTGTCCGTTCGCTCTAGGGTGCCCGACCGAAGTGAAATTTTGTTGAATCCCAAGTTTCGAACACCATTCTATTACCTGTTTTCCCGCGAATTGGGTTCCATTATCAGAAATTAGGATCATTGGGATGCCAAATCGACAAACTATGAATTTCCATAGGAAGTTGATCACTTGGAATTGAGTTATTCGTGCAAGGGCGATGCATTCTATCCATTTGCTGAAGTATTCTACAGCGACCAGGACATAAGCTTTCTTGGATCTAGCCGCTGGGAACGGTCCCACGATGTCCATTCCCCATTGATCAAAAGGCCAACATATCGGTATAGGGTGCATGTTTTCTGCTGGTCGATGACATATATTAGCATGGACTTGGCAGTGATGACATTTTTGGACATACTGAGCGGCATCCTTGTTGATGGTAGGCCAATAATAACCTGTTCGGAGGCATTTTAAAGCCAATGCCCTTGCTCCGCTGTGATTCCCTGCGTCTCCTTCATGTACCTCTCATAGAATATCAGTGGTTTGTGATTCAGAGACGCATTTCAGAAGAATTCCTGATACTGATCTCCGGTAGAGTTTTTCTTCTACCAATGTATATTTTGGAGCCCGATATTTTATTTTCTGAGCTTCATTCTGGTCAAGCGGAAATTTTCCTTCTCGAAGATAGTCTATCATTGGAGTCATCCAGTTTTCTTCTGCTTCTTCGATTTCCATTATATCGACCGCCGGTGTTTCATCGATGTCAATGGCCGGTGTATTAGAAATTAGCCAGTTGATCACCCTTTCAGTTTTTCCGTCATGGGCTCCTGTGAACCTAGATAGTTGATCAGCCCATTTATTTTCCGAACGTGGAATGTTCTGTATACCGAAGCTTTCGAATTTTTCAGCTAGTGTTTTCACTTTGGCAAGGTATTTAACCATATTAAATTCCTTAGCCTCGTATAGGCCTTCTATTTGTCTTTGTACTAACTCTGAATCGGTTAATACTTTAAGGCTTTTAATGTTGGCCTTGATCGCCATTTCCATTCCTGCGATTAACGCTTCATATTCTGCTTCATTGTTTGTTACGACGAAGTCCAATGTTATCGCATAATTTAAATCCTCTTTATTCGGTCCGGTGAAGTTGATTCCGGCACCTCCTCCTTCTCGGCACGATGCACCGTCAACATGCATTAACCAAGTTTGATCTTCTATGATCAAGATATCGTCGTTGAGGCTGTTCGATAGTTCGGTTGCCTGTGTTGGAGTTTCCAATAGGAAATCAGCTAACACTTGGGCTTTAATCGCAATTCTCGGTTTGTAGTCGATTTCGAATTGACCGAGTTCGATCGTCCATTTGATTAGTCATCCGGAAGCTTCTGGCTTAGCTAAGACTTGTCTTAGTGGTTGGTTTGTTAAAACCACGATTTTGTAGGTCAAAAAGTAAGGTCGAAGTTTTCGTGCTGCCACTACTAAGGCCAGAGCGAATTTCCCAATTTCCAAATAATTCTTCTCCGCCCCTTCTATTTTGATCAATACTGAACTAACGGCCGCGTCGGAGATCGAGATGTAGATATACAATGGTTCCCCTTCCGTCGGTTTGGCCAACAACGGGGATGTTGTCAAATATTCTTTGAGCTGGTCGAAGGCCCGATCGCATTCTTCGGTCCAAACAAAGTTTTTTGCTTTTCGAAGCGTTTGGAAGAAGGGCAAACTTCTGTCTGCTGATTTTGATATGAATCTGTTCAACGCTATGATTTTCCCTACCAAGCTTTGTACTTGGGAGATGGTCTTGGGAGGCTTCATTTCAGCTATGGCTCGAATTTTTTCTGGGTTGGCTTCGATTCCTCGTTGATGTACCAAATAGCCCAAGAATTTTCCCGACTTAACCCCGAAAGTGCATTTCGCGAGATTTAACTTCATGCGGTATTTTCTCAATATCCGGAAACATCGATCAAGATGTTTTACGTGATCCGCCTCATTCATGCTTTTAACTAACATGTCGTCTACGTAGACTTCCATTATTTCTCCGATTAACTCTTTAACATTAGGTTTACTAACCTTTGGTAAGTAGCCCCGGCATTCCTCAAGCCGAACGGCATTACTATAAAGCAATATACTCCTTGCTCGGTTATGAACGCAGTTTTCTCTTGGTCCCGCTCATCCATGTATATTTGATAAAACCCTTGAAAGGCATCCATCATGCTGAAGCCAGCGGTTGAGTCAACTAATAAGTCGATCCTTGGGAGGGGATATGGATCACGCGGGCATAATTTGTTAAGGTCGGTAAAATCGTTACACATTCTCCACTTGTTATCCTTTTTATCCCCTTTTGCAACTAGAACGACATTACATAGCCATTCTGAGAAGTGTATTTCTCGAATTTGTTTTGCTTTAAGTAGCCTTTCTACTTCTGCTTTGATGATTTTATCTTTTACTGGCCCGTGATTTCTCTTCTTTTGTCTAGCGGGTTTTGCCAAGGTATCAATTTTTAGCGAATGCTTGATTACTCGAGGATAAATTCCTTCAATGTCATTCGCACTCCAAGCGAAGACATCAACATTACCTCTGAGAAAGTCAATCAACATTACTTCCCCTTCTTTGCTTAACTCAGTACCTATTCTTGTTGTTTTCGACGAGTCCCCTTGCACTAGAATTACATCCTTATGTTCCGGTGGCTTTAAAGCTAAATCTACCGGCTCCTTTCCCTTTTTATCCATTCGGTCAGTGCTAGGGATTTCAACCTCGTTTCTAATGAGATCGTCTACGAGCTTTCTTTTGCTCGGGGTAATTGATTTGGGGTGGTTTTTCAAAGTTAATGAGGTGCTGTAGCAATCCCATGCCATACAGTGATCATTCATTATTTCCCCGATACCTCTGTCGGTGGGAAATTTCATCTTCTGATGATAAGTAGAGACAACGGCTCGGAATAGGTTGAGGGCTGGTCATCCTAATATTGCGTTATAAGCGAAGGGTGTTTCTACCACTAGAAATTTTACTAGCTTTACTGTCCGGTGCGGTTTTTTCCCGAGTGATACACTTAAGGTTATTGTTCCGCTGGGGACAATTTCGGATCCTCCAAATCCTACTAATGGTGTAGCTACTTTCTGTAGGTTTATCTGTCCCAAGTTCCTCTTGGCTAAAACCTCCCGGGAGATGATATTCGCCGAGCTCCCATTATCGATTAGGATCCTTTTGACACTATAATTTGCTATTTCTAGCGACACTACCATCGGGAAATCGGGGTTATCCTCTTTTGTGTCCCAAGCAATGTTTTTGGGTACTTCGCCTTCGTTAAAGCTGATCAACTGGTTGTTTGTTGGCTTGTTTTCTAGAGTCCATATTTCTTTTGGGTATTTTAAGCTTCCAATTATGGATCTACCTGTCCTTCGTCGGGCGTTACGACTATCCCCGCATGCGGGTCCTCCGGATATTGTATGGATAGTTCCATTGATCTGGTCATGGTTCAATTCCTGTGTAGGACCATGCTCGGGTGACCTTCGACGAGAACTCCTTCTTTGATTATTATTCCGAGGGCTTCTACTTTTTCCCATCTTGCGGTTATCTCGCTCTAGATAGTCGTCTAGTTTTCCCTGTTCGATTAGTTTTTCAATTTCTTTGTTAAGGTGAAAACAATTTTCCGTTCGATGTCTGTGTGCCCGATGGTATTTGCAGTATAACTCATAGTTTCGAGATCCTGGTCTGGGCTGAGCGATTTTCTTCGCTTCAGGGATCCAATTATTCCTTTCTAGTACTTCCAATATTTCTTCCGTCGGAGCATTTAGCCTTGGGTGTTCTACTTGAATAACCCTGCCTCTGATCGCTAGTTCGGGGTTTCTTGGTCTTTGGTAGAAATTAGGTTGTCTTTCTTGGTCGGTTTTATTGTATTCCAATCGCTGGAAAACGTTGCCTTTTCTAAAAGATCGCTCATAATCCATGGATCTTTGGGCAAGAATCCTATCATGCCGTTTGGAGCCTGAAGTTGTGACTTTGTTTTTGTTTTTATCTTTAAAGGAATTCATCTCTTCTTGGGTCATATATTTAGATGTCGAGCTCATGATGTCGGCAATTGGTTGTTTTCGACTAAGGGCATTTCCGAACTGCCTATTCTTCGTGAGGTCGAAGAGAATAGAAATTATGTAATCGATATTTGGGGAATCGGTTTTAAGTAATTCTACGTTAAATCTCGTCAACCAGTTTCTTAAGGATTCTCCCTCTTGTTGGTGTATAGTTCATAAGTAGCTCATCGGAAGTTTTTGCCTCTTCTGACTTGCAAACTGCTGTGTCAATTTATTGCATAATTCCCAAAAACTGAATATGGAGTTGGCAGGTTGCTTGGCGAACCAGTCCAAAGCGAGTCATTCAAATGTGGTTACCATTAATTTGGTGGTGAATTCCACCGAGTGAGCGTATAAGTTCATTATATTGGTGAAGCTAAACATATAGTCATCTGGATCAGTGGTTCCGTCGTATCGGGGTAGTCTACCCGGGACCTGTCCGATTGACTGTGCCTCCTTTATTTCTCTGCAGAAAGGAGAACAGGCCGCAAGGCTCTCCTTGAGTTCCGTGGTTCGGGCCCACGGGTTTTGAACAGATTGTAGGCGTTGTTCGAGTCGTTCCTGCACCATCCTTTCGATTTCTCTTTCCGAGAATCGCGTTGTTCGTGGTCGATCTGGGATTGCATCATCTATGTCATCCTCGATAGGGATTATTGTACGTTCCTTGGACCCGCTGCGCCCCGGCTGTGGTTTTCTTTGTCCTGGTTTCCTTCGGGGATGGTTATCGGAGGGTTTTGAATTGCCCTGCTGCGGACTGTGTAGCGAGCGCCGCTCGCTTGCCGGGCTGTCAGCTTGTTGAGAGGTTTGATTGTTTTGCCTTGGCGCTCTTTGAGCGGGATTTGCCCTGGCAGTCCTAATGTTTAGAGGAATTTGTTCAAGTACGAGTAATTCTTCTGGAGAGAGTGATTTAACGAGCATTGCAATCTGTCGCAATTTCTCCTGAGCGCCCGGGAGAGGAACGGGGATCGCAGGGACTTCCGGTTCTTCCGGTATTGTACCGGGAAGATCTCCTTGGGGTTCCTGCTGATGGGGAAGGGGACCCTGCAAATTCTCGTTGGTGTCGTGGGTGTTATTATCATTATTGTCCTGTGGATCTTCAGAAGTGTTATGACCGGTGGTTGTGTTACTTCTTGCTCCAATATGAGCACTTTTCCTTGGGCGAGCCATATGTCGATCGAATAATTATCCTAGCCCCTCGGTGGGCGCCAACTGATTTAACCGAATTTTGTCGGGTTAATTGTATCAGTAAAATTGGGATATTGGGGGTTCTCAATATATATGATTTATAGGGCTCTGTTACTTTATTCAGGATGGATCAATCTCAACGAAGAACAATTTCGTAGGAACAACAAGTAATTATCGTAACCCACGTAAGAATAACACAAATATGAAGAGAAAACTCTTTTCTTTATTGAATAATATTGGGTTCTGCAGTTTATGCAGAATTGAATGGCGTCTACCCTTGTGATTTAGGGTTAAGAGTCGTTTAATACAATGATTGACTAGGTATTTATATCATACTAAACCTAGCGTTACAAGGAAATATAATCCTAATAGGACTCGGGCCAAATATCCTTCTTGAGTCCGGACTGTAGTCTTCTTGTCGAAGAGAGTAGTATTCGGCTGGGTCGATAAGATGATCCCGAACTGTCTTGTTTGGTCGAACCGATCTTATGTTCTTCAGTCGATCCGTACATTATAAGGGGTGTGAAATAGCCCCCATCAGTTATCTAAAGCGTCAAGAGGAGTTGATGGAGTTTGCTGGTAACTTGACTCCTCGGAGGACTGTTTCTGCTAGTCGGCCTGTTGATAACAACCCTTCTAGGTGATTTTGTTCGACCTGGCAGGCCTAGGACTGTCTCTTTTTTTTTTTTTTTTTATAAGTGCCCAACTTTTTGTGTAGTTGCTTGGGCTGAATTTTTTGTATTGGGAGAACGACTAAATTGGAAACTATGATCTTTTGTAGGTAGATTCTTGCCTTGATCAATTTTATTCTGTAGATATATTTTGTTATGCACATTTTGCTGTTTATGCATAAATATAACATCATGGAATAATCAGCATGGATTAGCATACTTATCTGATATTGATCTTTGCGGAGAATATTCAGAATAGAGAAAAGGTAGCTTAATCTTGCTCGGTCAGTGTTTAAGTAACTGAATGATATAATGTTTGCTTCTGCAAATCAAATTTTTTGTTGATCAACCCAGTATAGTCCCTTGGGTTATATCCAAAATCACGTTGTACATCAAAATGTAGATAGTAGGTCATTCGTATCGATAATCGATTGAATAGCTGTCAAGGAACGCTCAGCATCTTGGTTGATGTTCAATCCATGCCTTGTAAATTTGTCTTTTTGTGATGTATATCTTATATAAGGAGGCTATTTATTCCTCCTTTTGAATTCTGCTTTCCTTATCATAGTACCAAGTTTATAGAGAAGATATCACTCAAGGTATCTTCCTAAAATCTATGTTTCTCTGTACCAAATGTGAGTTCCATATTCCTCAAATAAAGCAATCAGTATATCCATATATCATTTCTTTGATATGGGAGGAATTGGAAAATGTAGAAGTCTTGGCCAGATCTGACCTATTTAGACCTCCTTCAGCAATTCTTTGGTATATTAGGCAGTGACTCTCCTGTAGTCTCGAATAATGACGACTATTCTCCTGATTTACATGTCAGATTTCTTGGACTCCAAAGGAGTTTTTGTATGGCTAAGTTAATGGCTCTCCACATGACGTATAAGGAAGTGACGACCCTCGTATGGTGGAGGGTTTGGTCTTTTATCTCTAGACGATCAAGTATCCTTTTTACAACGGTTTTAGACTTGTATGCCCTCGTTGTGGATCCTAGGTTTTCAAGCGATCGACTATCATATATGAGTGTGCAGGCCTTTCTGGTCCGGAGCACCTTTAGGTCCGCTTGGATTATTTCGCTGATCGCTTCGATCTACGGCTTCTTTTGTTATCGACTTGTTGAGTCGATTAGATAGTGCCGTTCCATCTTACTTGCATTAATTATAGGAAGTCAGACGGTCGCATTTCGTCCCTTGATCAAATACTTTTTCAGCCGTTGGATTGCTTAGGTCTATCCCTATAAATAGGGAAGTGATTTGCATACTTCATTTGCAATTTCTCAAAAAGGATGGAGATCTCAGTTTCCTTGGATTTTATTTTACCTTCAGATCCCATAATATTCAAAAAGTCGCATTATCGCGATTCATACTGTCAGAGTGGCTTAAATTTCCTCTGCCTTGTTCTAACAAGTCCCATTAATATCCTACCTTGTACTAACGGGTCCCACGTAGCCTTCACTTTATTCATCATGGGTTTGAGGTCCGTGGTTTCCGTTTGCACATGGTGGGTTCATACTTACCGGGCACCGCCGCACTTCAAAGTTACCTCCGGATTGATAGATCGGCGAGGTGTGCTGGTAAGTTTTCACTTTTGCGACGGCCCCGAAGAGATGCTGCTTTAGAGTAAAAATCAACCCCCTAAAGTAGAAGCAGTATCTTGTTGTGGGTGAACGAGTATTGCCGGTTATCTGGCTGGTAATGCTCAATTCGTCTGGAAGAACAGTTGATCTTCAGAGCCTGGCCATCGAACTAAAGAAGTCGACCATCCTGAGCAGCATGCTTCTTAGGTGGTCGATCATAATCGTTGAGGTACTAGGGAGGAGATTAGTGTTTCCGTGGACATTGTCGTGAAGATCGCTGATCTATAGGATCATTTCATCTAAACCATTGTAACGATATGTAGACCTCTGTAATTTAGGACTTTTGTATGTAATTGATTTGATGAATAAAATATTATTTCTATCCCTTGCATTCTCCTTGTTGTTTATTTGGTCATAATTTTATTTATGAGGAGCATTTTCCGAGCAGATGGATTCATACTCAATTCATATTCAAGATTTAGGTGTATTAGCAGATCTTTTAGATCGTTAGGAATAGATCGAGGAGTGTTTATTGAGTAGATCAATGTATACTCAACTCTTATTTATTTAGACTTAGGTTTTTATACCAAAAGCCTTTTATATCGTTGAAAACAGATCGAGGAGTGTTTATTGAGCGGATCAATGTATACTCGACTCTTCTTTGTCTAGACTTAGGTTTTTAACCCATAAGCCTTATTAATCGTTAAAAATAATCGAGAAGTGTTTATTGAGCGGATCAATATATACTCAACTCTTTTTTATTAGACTCAGGTTTTTAATACCAAAAGCCTATTTATCGTTGAAAATAATCGAGGAGTGTTTATTGAGCGGATCAATGTATACTCAACTCTTTTTGATCAGACTTAGGATTTTAATACCGAAAGACTTTTAATCGTTAAAAGTAATCGAGGAGTGTTTATTGAGCGGATCAATGTATACTCAACTCTTATTTATTTAGACTTAGGTTTTTATACCAAAAGCCTTTTAATCGTTAAAAGTAATCGAGGAGTGTTTATTGAGCGGATCAATGTATACTCAACTCTTATTTATTTAGACTTAGGTTTTTATACCAAAAGCCTTTTATATCGTTGAGAACAGATCGAGGAGTGTTTATTGAGCGGATCAATGTATACTCGACTCTTCTTTGTCTAGACTTAGGTTTTTAACCCATAAGCCTTTTAATCGTTAAAAGTAATCGAGGAGTGTTTATTGAGCGGATCAATGTATACTCAACTCTTATTTATTTAGACTTAGGTTTTTATACCAAAAGCCTTTTATATCGTTGAAAACAGATCGAGGAGTGTTTATTGAGCGAATCAATGTATACTCGACTCTTCTTTGTCTAGACTTAGGTTTTTAACCCATAAGCCTTATTAATCGTTAAAAATAATCGAGGAATGTTTATTAAGCGGATCAATGTATACTCAACTCTTTTTTATTAGACTTAGGTTTTTAATACCAAAAGCCTTTTAATCGTTAAAAGTAATTGAGGAGTGTTTATTGAGCGGATCATTGTATACTCAACTCTTATTTATTTAGACTTAGGTTCTTATACCAAAAGCATTTTATATCGTTGAAAACAGATCGAGGAGTGTTTATTGAGCGGATCAATGTATACTCAACTCTTTTTTATCAGACTTAGGTTTTTAATACCAAAAGCCTTTTTATCGTTGAAAATAATCGAGGAGTGTTTATTGAGCGGATCAATGTATACTCAACTCTTTTATATCAGACTTAGGTTTTTAATACCAAAAGCCTTTTATATCGTTGAAAACAGATCGAGGAGTGTTTATTGAGCGTATCAATGTATACTCAACTCTTTTTTATCAGACTTAGGTTTTTAATACCAAAAGCCTTTTTATCGTTGAAAATAATCGAGGAGTGTTTATTGAGCGGATCAATGTATACTCAACTCTTTTTTATCAGACTTAGGTTTTTAATACCAAAAGCCTTTTTATCGTTGAAAATAATCGAGGAGTGTTTATTGAGCGGATCAATGTATACTCAACTCTTTTTGATCAGACTTAGGTTTTTAATACCAAAAGCCTTTTAATCGTTAAAAGTAATCGAGGAGTTTTTATTGAGCGGATCAATGTATACTCGGCTCGTTATAATTTAGACTTAGGTTTTATATACCAAAAGCCTTTTAGATCGTTGAGAACAGATCGAGGAGTGTTTACTGAGCGGATCAATGTATACTCGACTCGTTGTTTATTTGGACTTAGGTTTTAGTACCAAAAGTCTTTTGATCGTTGAAACATTGACCGAGGAGTTTTTATTGATCGGATCAATGTATACTCGACTCGTTTGTATGGTTGGGTCGAGGAGTGTTTATTGAGCGGATTAATGTATACTTAACTCCTTTTGTCCCGATCTCAACCAATATGATAATAGAATTTCCAAGGATTGTTTACCGAAACAATCGATTTATACTCAATCTTGACTTAATATTTAAAATTGCTAAAATCTTTAATAATTGAACTGTAGGCTAAGGCCTTTGTTACAAAGATTAAAACTTAATAAAATAAAATAAAGCGGCATAATCTGCTAAAATTTATTTACCATAGTATTTCCTAAGGTTGACTGCATTCCAGGTTCTTGGTAAGGCTGTTCCATCTAAGTGTGCAATTTTGTATGAGCCTTTCTTTCCTACGCCAATGACAACGTAAGGTCCATCCCAATTTTGTTGTAATTTTCCCACATGCTTGGATACTTCTACCTTTTTCAAGACCAGGTCTGCTTCTTTGAAGGTTCGGATGCGTACCTTTTGATTGTACGCCTTTTCCATATTTGCTTTAGTGACTTGCAAACGTACAACGGCTTTTTCTCTTAAAGCTTCTGTTAAATCGATATCATTTTCTCTCGTCTTTTCATTTTCCTGATCATCGTACATATCAATTCTTGGTGTTGGAATTAGAGTTTCAACAGGAATAACAGCTTCCGAACCATATACCAAGCTAAATGGGGTTTCCCCGGTTGAGCTCCTGACTGTGGTTCGATTAGCCCAAAGTACTCCTGGGAGTTCATCGAGCCATTTTCCTTTGGCCGCTCCTAATCTTTTTCCCAAGGATTTTATTATTTCTCGGTTTGCTACTTCAGTCTGTCCGTTCGCTCTTGGATGTCCGACCGAAGTAAAATTTTGCTGAATCCCTAGTTTTGAACACCATTCTATTACCTGTTTTCCAGCGAATTGGGTTCCATTATCAGAAATTAGAATCCTCGAGATGCCAAATCGACATACTATGAATTTCCATAGGAAATTGATCACTTGGAATTGAGTTATTCGTGCAAGGGCGATGCATTCTATCCATTTGCTGAAGTATTCAACAGCAACCAGGACATAAGCTTTCTTGGATCTAGCCGCTGGGAACGGTCCCACAATGTTCATTCCCCATTGATCGAAAGGCCAACATACCGGTATCGGGTGCATGTTTTCTGCTGGTCGATGACAGATATTAGCATGGACTTGGCAGTGATGACATTTTTTGACATACTGAGCGGCATCATTGTTGATGGTAGGCCAATAATAACCTGTTCGGAGGCATTTTAAAGCCAATGCCCTTGCTCCACTGTGATTCCCTGCGTCTCCTTCATGTACCTCTCGTAGAATATCCATGGTTTGTGATTCAGAGACGCATTTCAGAAGAAATCTGATACTGATCTGCGGTAGAGTTTTTATTCTACCAATGTATACTTTGGAGCCCGATATTTTATTTTCCGAGCTTCATTTTGGTCAAGCGGCAATTTTCCTTCTCGAAGATAGTCTATCATTGGAGTCATCCAGTTTTCTTCTGCTTCTTCGATTTCCATTATATTGACCGCCGGTGTTTCATCGATGTCGATGGCCGGTGTATTAGAGATTAACCAGTTGATCACTCTTTCTGTTTTTCCGTCATGGGCTCCTGTGAACCTAGATAGTTGATCGGCCCATTTATTTTCCGAACGTGGAATGTTCTGTATACCGAAGCTTTCGAATTTTTCAGCTAGTGTTTTCACTTTGGCAAGGTATTTAACCATATTAAATTCCTTGGCCTCGTATAGTCCTTCTATTTGTCTTTGCACTAACTCTGAATCGGTTAATACTTTAAGGCTTTTAATGTTGGCCTTGATCGCCATTTCCATTCCTGCGATTAACGCTTCATATTCTGCTTCAATGTTTGTTACGACGAAGTCCAATGTTATCGCATAATTTAAATCCTCTTTATTCGGTCCGGTGAAGTTGATTCCGGCGCCTCCTCCTTCTTGGCACGAAGCACCGTCAACATGCATTAACCAAGTTTGATATTCTATGATCAAGATATCGTCGTTGAGGCTGTTCGATAGTTCGGTTGCCTGTGTCGGAGTTTCCAGAAAATTAGCTAACACTTGGGCCTTAATCGCAATTCTCGGTTTGTAGTCGATTTCGAATTGACCGAGTTCGATCGCCCATTTGATTAGTCTTCCGGAAGCTTCCGGCTTTGCTAAGACTTGTCTTAGTGGTTGGTTTGTTAAAACCACGATTTTGTAGGTCAAAAAGTAAGATCGAAGTTTTCGTGCTGCCACTACTAAGGCCAAAGCGAATTTCTCAATTTCCAAGTAATTCTTCTCCGCCCCTTGCAGTAATTTGCTTAAATAATAGACAGGCTTATGTTCTGAACCTTCTATTTTGACCAGCACTGAACTAACGGCCGCATCGGAGATCGAGATGTAGATATACAATGGTTCCCCTTCCGTTGGTTTGGCCAACAATGGGGATGTTGTCAAATATTCTTTGAGCTGGTCGAAGGCCCGATCGCATTCTTCGGTCCAAACAAAGTTTTTTGATTTTCGAAGCGTTTGGAAGAAAGGCAAACTTCTGTCTGCTGATTTTGATATGAATCTGTTCAACGCTACGATTTTGCCTACCAAGCTCTGTACTTGGGAGATCGTTTTTGGAGGCTTCATTTCAGTTATTGCTCGAATTTTGTCTGGGTTGGCCTCAATTCCACGTCGATGTACCAGATATCCCAAAAACTTTCCGGATTTAACCCCGAAAGTGCATTTGGCAGGGTTTAGTTTCATGCGGTATTTTCTCAATATTCGGAAACATCGATCGAGATGTTTTACGTGATCCGCCTCGTTCATGCTTTTGACTAACATGTCGTCTACGTAGACTACCATTATGATGGGGGCTATTTCGCACCCTACATACTGTACGATCGACTAAAGAACTTGAGATCGGTTCGACCAAATCGGGCTGTTCAAAGATCATCTCATCGACCAGGCCGAATACAGCTCTCTTCGATCAAAAGACAATACTCCGGACCCAAGAAGGATATTTGGGCCGAGTCCTATTAGGACTATGTTTCCTTGTAACGCTAGGTTTAACATGATATAAATACCTAGTTAATCATTGTATTAGACAACGACGAAATCCCTCAAACTCCAAGAATATATGATTATACGCTGCTTACAATAGCACAACTGAATAAGATTCAATATTATCCTTAGCTTTTGATCTCCATATCGGTGTGTTCTTAGCTTTGTTTGTGGTTTTTACTTCTTGTTCTTGAATATTGCTTTTCTTTGTAATCGATCCATCCGGAATAAAGTAACGGAGCCCTACAAAATATATATAAATATCGAAAACCCCCCGATATCACAAATTCACTGATATTCAATTAACCCGACGAAATCCGATTAAATCAGTTGGCGCCCACCGTGGGGCTAGGTTAATTATTCGATTGACACATGGCTCGCCCAAGGAAAGGCGCTCGTATTGGAGCGAGAAGCAATACAACCACCGGCCATAACACATCGGAAGACATACAGGACAACAACGATAACAACGTTCCCAATACCGACGAGAATGTCCAAGATACACACCCCCAACAGCAGGGACCCCAAGGAGGCCTTCCCGGTGCCATACGGGAAGAACCAGAAGGCCCCGAAGTCCCCGTTCCTCTCCCGGGCTCTCAGGACAAACTGCGACAAATAGCAATGCTCTTCAAATCACTTTCTCCAGAAGAATTGCTAGTACTAGATCAAATTCCTCGAAACGTTACGGCTGCCAAGACAACTCCTGCTCCAGGAGTGCCAAGGCCAAACGAACAAACCTCTCAACAAGCTGACAGCCCAGCAAGTGAGCGACGCTCGCTACACAGCCCACAGCAGGACAATTCTAAACCCTCCAATAACCATCCCCGAAGAAGACCTGGTCGAAGAATACCACAAGCGGGTCGCAGCGCATCGAAGGAACGAACAATCATCCCTATCGAGGATGACATAGATGATGCCATCCCAGATCGACCGCGAGCGACTCAATTCTCAGAAAGAGAAATTGAAAGGATGGTACAGGAGCGACTCGAACAACGCCTACGATCTGTTCAAAACCCATGGGCCCGGACTGCGGAACTCCAGGAAAGCCTTGCGGCTTGTTCTCCTTTCTGCAGGGAAATAAAAGAGGCACAATCCACGGGACAGGTCCCAGGTAGATTACCCCGATATGATGGAACCACCGACCCGGATGATTATATCTTTAGCTTTACGAACATAATGAATTTATATGCCCACTCAGCCGAATTCACCGCCAAGTTAATGGTGACCACATTCGAAGGACTCGCGCTGGATTGGTTTGCAAAACAGCCGGCCAACTCCATATTCAGTTTCCGGGAATTATGCAATAAATTAACGCAGTAGTTTGCAAGTCAGAAAAGACAAAAACTCCCGATGAGCTACCTAGGAACCATACACCAACAAGAGGGAGAGTCCCTAAGAAATTGGTTGGCAAGATTCAACGTGGAATTACTCAAAATCGATTCTCCAAACATCGATTACATAATTTCTATCCTCTTCGACCTCACTAAAAACAGGCAGTTCGAAAACGCCCTCAGTCGAAAACAACCTAGAACGTTTGCAGACATCATGAGCTTGGCGTCTAAGTATATGACCCAAGAAGAGATGAATTCCTTTAACGATAAAAACAAAAACAAATCCACAGCTTCAGGCCCCAAGCGGCATGATAGGATTCCTGCCCAAAGATCCTTGGATTACGAGCGATCTTCCAGGAGAGGTAACGTTTTCCAGCGACTGGAATACGGCAAAGCCGACCAAGATAGGCAACCTAATTTCTATCAAAGACCAAGAAACCCTGAACAACCAATCAGAAGTGGGGTGAATCAAGTAGAACACGCAAGGTTAAATGTTCCTATGGAAGAAATATTGGAAGTTCTAGAAAGAAATAACTGGATTCCCGAGGCGAGGAAAATCGCTCAGCCAAGACCAGGGTCTCGAAACTACGATCAATACTGTAAGTACCATAGGGCACACGGACATCGAACGGAAAATTGTTTTCACCTTAAAAGAGAAGTTGAAAAACTGATCGAACAAGGAAAACTAGACGAATACGTAGAGCGAGATAACCGCAAAAGGGAAAGAAGTAGAAGCCCTCGGAACGGTAATCAAAGAAGAAGTTCTCATCGTAGGTCACCTGAACGTCGACCTACCCAAGAGTTGAATCACGACCAGATCAATGGGACTATTCATACGATATCCGGAGGGCCCGCGGGTGGAGATAGTCGTAACGCCCGACGAAGGACAGCCCGATCCATAATTGGAAACTCAAAATACCCAAAAGAAATTTGGACCCTGGAAAGCAGGCCATCAAACGATCAGCCGATCAGCTTTAACGAAGGTGAAGTACCTAAAAATATCGTCTGGGACACAAAAGAGGACAACCCCGACTTCCCGATGGTAATCTCGCTAGAAATAGCAAACTACAATGTCAAGATGATCCTGATCGATAATGGGAGCTCAACCAATATCATCTCCCGAGAAGTTTTAGCCCAAATGAACTTGGGACAGATAAACCTGCAGAAAGTAGCTACGCCATTAATAGGATTCGGAGGGTCCGAAATCATCCCCAGCGGAACAATAACCTTAAGCGTATCACTCGGAAAAATACCCCACCGGACAATGAAGCTAGTAAAATTTCTAGTGGTAGAAACCCCTTTCGCTTATAACGCTATATTGGGACGACCAGCTCTCAACTTATTCCGAGCTGTTGTCTCTACTTATCATCAGAAGATAAAGTTTCCGACCAATAGAGGCATCGGAGAAATAACAAACGATCATTGCATGGCTTGGGACTGCTACAGCACCTCGTTAACTATGAAAGAACATCCACAATCGATTACTCCAAGTAAAAGAAAGATCGAAGACGATCTTATTAGAAATAAAATTGAAATCCCGAGTACTGATCGAATGGATAAAAAGGGAAAAGAACCGATAGATTTATCATTGAAACCTCCTGAACATAAGGATGTAATTCTAGTACAAGGGGACTCGTCCAAAACAACAAGAATAGGTACAAAATTGAGCAAAGAAGGGGAGATAATGCTAATCGACTTCCTCAGAGACAATACCGACGTCTTTGCCTGGAGCGCAAATGACATTGAAGGAATTGATCCTCGAATAATCAAGCATTCCCTAAAAATTGATCCTTTGGCGAAACCCGCCAGACAGAAGAAGAGAAATCATGGACCGGTAAAAGATAAGATTATCAAAGCCGAGGTAGAAAGACTGCTTGAAGCGAAACAAATCCGAGAAATACATTTCTCGGAATGGCTATGCAATGTTGTTCTAGTGGCAAAAGGGGATAAAAAGGACAACAAATGGAGAATGTGTAATGATTTTACTGACCTTAACAAGTTGTGCCCGCGCGACCCATATCCCCTCCCAAGGATCGACCTATTGGTTGATTCGACCGCTGGCTTCGCGATATTCAGCATGATGGATGCCTTTCAAGGGTTTTATCAAATATACATGGATGAGCGGGACCAAGAAAAGACTGCATTCGTAACCGAGCAGGGAGTATATTGCTTCATAGTAATGCCATTCGGCTTAAGAAATGCCGGAGCTACTTATCAAAGGTTAGTAAACCTAATGTTCAAAGAGTTAATCGGAGAGTTAATGGAAGTCTACGTGGACGACATGCTAGTCAAAAGTATGAACGAAGCGGATCACGTAAAACATCTCGATCGATGTTTTCAGATCTTAAGGAAATATCGTATGAAATTAAACCCCGCGAAATGCACCTTTGCTGTCAAATCAGGAAAATTCTTGGGATATTTGGTTCACCAACGCGGAATAGAAGCCAACCCAGAAAAAATTCGAGCCATAACTGAAATGAAACCTCCCAAAACCATCTCCCAAGTACAAAGCTTAGTTTGTCGATTCGGCATCCCAAGGATCCCAATGATGGAAATTTATAGTTTGTCGATTCTATGGAAATTTATAGTTTGTCGATTCGGCATCCCAAGGATCCTTATCTCCGATAATGGAACTCAATTCGCGGGAAAACAAATAATAGATTGGTGCACAAAACTTGGAATTCAACAAAATTTTACCTCGGTAGGACATCCTAGAGCGAATGGACAAACTGAAGTAGCAAACCGAGAGATAATAAAATCTTTGGAAAAAAGATTAGGAGCTGCCAAAGGAAAATGGCTTGATGAACTCCCAGGAGTACTTTGGGCTAATCGAACCACAGTAAGGAGCTCAACAGGCGAAACCCCATTTAGCTTGGTATATGGGTCGGAAGCAGTTATCCCTGTTGAAACCTTAATCCCAACGCCAAGAATAGAGATGTTCAACGATCAAGAAAATGAAAAGTTGAGAGAAAATGACATTGATTTAACAGAAGCTTTAAGAGATAAAGCTGCTGTACGCCTACAAGCGACTAAAGCAAATATGGAAAAAGCATACAATCAAAAAGTACGCGTCCGAACCTTCAAAGAAGGAGACTTGGTCCTGAAAAAGGTAGAAGTATCCAAACATGTGGGAAAGTTACAACAAAATTGGGATGGACCTTACATCGTCATTGGCGTAGGAAAGAAAGGTTCATACAAAATTGCACACTTGGATGGAACGGCCTTACCAAGAACCTGGAATGCGGTCAACCTTAGGAAATACTATGGTAAATAAATTTTAGCAGATTATACTGCATTGTTTTATTTTACTTTATCAAGTTTCAATTCTTGTAACAAAGGCCTTAGCCTACAGTTCAATTATTAAAGATTTTTTTAGCATTTTCTATACATCGATTATTTCGGTTAACACTCCTTGGAATTGCACAATCATATTGATGGAAATTAGAACGAAACGAGTCGAGTATACATTGATCCGCTCAATAAAAACTCCTCGCTCAATCTCATCGATCTAAAGACTTTTTGGTTAAAAACCTAAGTCTAAATTAAAAACGAGTCGAGTAAACATTGATCCGCTCAATAAAAACTTATCGATATATCAAAAAGACTTTCAGGTACTAAAAACCTAAGTCTAAATTAAAAACGAGTCGAGTAAACATTGATCCGCTCAATAAAAACTCCTCGATATATCAAAAAGACTTTCAGGTACTAAAAACCTAAGTCTAAATTAAAAACGAGTCGAGTAAACATTGATCCGCTCAATAAAAACTCCTCGATATATCAAAAAGACTTTCAGATACTAAAAACCTAAGTCTGAATTAAAAACGAGTTGAGTAAACATTGATCCGCTCAATAAAAACTCCTCGATATATCAAAAAGACTTTCAGGTACTAAAAACCTAAGTCTAAATTAAAAACGAGTCGAGTAAACATTGATCCGCTCAATAAAAAACTCCTCGGTATATACCCAGCGATCAAAAAGACTTTCAGGTACTAAAAACCTAAGTCTAAATTAAAAACGAGTCGAGTAAACATTGATCCGCTCAATAAAAACTCCTCGATATATCAAAAAGACTTTCAGGTACTAAAAACCTAAGTCTAAATCAAAAAAGAGTTGAGTATACATTGATCCGCTCAATAAACACTCCTCAATCTAAGTCTAAACAAACGGGTTGAGTATAAATTGATCCGCTCAATAAAAGCTCCTCGATAAATCTGTAGCGATCAAAAAGATTTTAGGTGATAAAAACCTAATTCTAAATTATGACAAGTTGAGTAAACATTGATCTGCTCAATAAACACTCCTTGATCTGTTCCTAACGATCTAAATGATCTGCTAATACTCCTGAACGTTTCAAGATAAACTACATATGAATCCGTCTTCTCAGAAGTTTGCTGCTTTTAAATAAAATGGCAGAATTAACGACAAGAAAGATATAAGGGATAAAAGTAATATTTTATTCATCAAATCGGTTACATACAAAAATCCTACGTTACAAAAGTCTACATGCTACTCAAAGATCGTTACAACGATTTAACTAAAATGATCCTATAGGATCGGCTGTCTTCATGACAATGTCCACGGAAACACCAATCTCCTCCCTAGTACCTCGTCGATTATAATGAACCACCTAAGAAGCATGCTGCTCAGGATGGTCGACTTCTTTAGTTCGATGGCTAGGCTCTGAAGATCAAGTGTTCTTCCAGACGAAATGAACATTACCAGCCAGATAACTAGCAATACTCATTCACCCACAAGAAGATACTGCTTTTAAATTATCTATAAAACATTTTACTCTGAAGCAGCATCTCGCAAGGACTGTCGCGATAAGCGCGTTTACCAGCCCACCCCGGTAATTTGTCACTCCGGAGGTAACATCGAATAGCAGGGGTGAGTGGCAAGTAGGAACCCTCCATGTGCAAACAGAAACCATGGACCTCAAACCTGTGAAAACAACATTTGAGGCCTCATGGGACCCGTCGATACAAGGTAGGGCTGACATGGGACCCGTCAATACAAGACTGGGAACGATTTCACTATTTTGAATAAACAAATCATGATAATGTGATTTTTTGAAGACAATGGGATCAGAGGGCAGAATAAAATCTAAGGAATCTGAGATCTCCATCCTTTTTGGGAAATTGCAAATGAAGAATATAAACCACCCCCCCTATTTATAGGGGTAGATCTAAGGGATCCAACGGCTGAAAAAGTGATTTAATCAACGGACATGGATACAACCCTTTGACTCCCCGTAATAAATGCAAATAAGTTGGAATGGCACTATCTAATCGCCTCAACTGGTCGACAACAAAAGAGGTCGTGAATCGAAGCGATCACCCATATGACACAAGCAAACCTAAAAGAACTCCAGATCAGACATACCGGAACGATCATACTTCATGGTCGATGGCTTAAAAACCTAGAATCCACAAACGAAGTCATACAAGCTTTAAAATCACAGCGAAAAGGACAGTTGCTCGATAAAAGACCAAACCCTTCACCATGCGAGGGCCATAACTGCCTTATACCTCATACGGGTAACCAGTAACTAAGCCATACAAGAACTCATCTGGAGTCCAAGATATTTGATATAGAAATCAGGAGAATAGTCCTCCTTATTCAAAAAGGCAAAGACGTCACTGCCTAACATACCAAAGAATTGCTTAAGAAGGTCTGAACAGGGTAGATCTGGCTAAAACCCCTACATTTTCCAATTCCTCCCATATCAAGAAAGTGATATAATGGTACACTAACCAAGGAACATATAGTTCAAAGTTAATGCTGGGAAACATAAAGGTTGGGAAGAGACTGAAAGGGATATTTTTCCTTAGTTCGATGTAAAGAAAAAAGCAGAATTCAACAAAAGGGACAATACCCTCCTTATATAAGATTTAGATCACAAAAAGACAAAAGTATAAGGCATAGATTGAAGATCGACCAAGATGATGAGCGTTCCTTAACGACGATGATCGATATGAATAACCTATTGTCTAAATCATGACGTAAACCATGCTGGTGCATGTAATCCAAAGGAGTATGCTGGGTATGATCAACAAAAGACTTGATTTGCAGAAGCAAACATTATACAAAGACTTGATTTGCAGGAGCAAACATTATACAAAGACTTGATTCGCAGAAGCAAACATTATATTTATGCACAAAGGAAGAACGAGCATAACAAAGTATATCTACAGAAGAAAATTGATCAAGGCAAGAATCTGCCTACAAAAGGTCATAATTTCCAATTTAGTACTGCTCCCATTACAAAAAAATTTTAGCCCGAACAAATGTACAAAAGTCGGGGAACCAAAAAACAAAAAAAAAAAAAAAAAAAAAAAAAAGAGACAGTCCAAGGCCTGCCAGGTCGAACAAGGATTACTGAGAAGAACGCTCAGCAGGTCGACTACTGGAAACAGTCCTTCGAGGAGTCAAGTTCCCAGCAAAAGCCATCAACTCTTCTTGACGCTTTAGATAACCAGCGTCATATCCTTCCTCATAGGATTGCCGTTGAGACTACTCCGCTAAGGCAGCAGCCTGAACCAAGTCACTTTTCTCTTTCTCCCAGACGGACTTTTCCTCCTGCAATTTTTCCAAATCATCATTGGCAAGCTGCAGTTCGAGAGACTGCCCAGCAACCTTCGCCAACTCCGACTCCAAACGACGTTGATAAGCACCTTTACTTCTCCACAGTTCATCGTTTTGCACACCCAGCTGGAGTGCAAAGTACTTACCCTGGAAAAAAGAAAACAATCCTTACGTAAGAAGGAAGTCAAAAATTAAAACAAATGAAAAAATGAAGAGACTCGCCCACCTGTTCACATATCTTCACCAGCGATTGAACAAGGCGTACGTTGGAAGCATCCTCAAGCTTCTTCAGCTCACCAGGCAAAATAGTGCTTAAACCCAGATCCCAAGACAAAGCATCAGGCTCAACTGAGCCAGAAAATTCACTATTGGAAGGGACACCATCAGAACGAGGAGTCTCTGACAACATAATATCCTTGACTTGCTCATAGATACATCAATCATCTAACAGACGAGGAGATCCCCTCTCGTCGGGGCTAACGGAGGTCTCCTTGCCCGAAGCAGAAATAACAGTCCGACGACCAGACCTTGACCCAAACTGACCCTCAGAAGGTCCTCCAGATTCAAAAGAAGTAGCCGTTACTGTGGTATCATGAAACAAATATTCAGGGCAATCTTGCCAAATAGATTGTGTTGTGGAAGGATTGACAAAAAGGTCATCACCAGCTCGCCCTCCGCTGGCGACTGGGCAGTAGAAGTAGAAAAAGGAAGGGAACTAACAAAATTCCCTCCATACTCGTAAGAAGAAAAACCTAATGAAACAGGTATATTGTAAACCTGCTCCACGTTAGAAGAATCTCCGAAAGCTATTCGACCAGGCGAAGGCCTATTACCTATCTCTGGGGAAGAAGGAAAGTTTGGCTGAACAAGCGACGAACTAATTTCTGGTAAAGGTTGGGAAGGGATAACAGGATTATCGGTCATCGAATTGCTGATCAAGGACGAACGAGGAGGCTCCATCGATGGCCCATCTCTTCGAAGTTTTTTAGATCTATTATCTCTAACACCCTCACGAGAAGGTCGCTTCGAATTATTACCAAAAAGGTTACTCATGATCGGATTATGGAAAAATATAAATTAATATCGAGAAAGTTTATCGACTAGCAAAAGAAAGAGTATTCTGTTAAGAGAGGAGTATATCGGTAAAAAATAAGTCAAGTTTTTACCTTTCGTATTTATACTACACGAAAGGACGCAACAGACCTAAAGAAAGGGCGCGAAACAAAAAAACTGACCTTGGAGCAAACGCTAGAATTTGAAAAGACACACACATAATGATTACGGCAAATTTAATGACTTGTCTGAATTATTATGGCGAATGTGAAAAGACACGACTGACAGAATACGAGACGTTTAGCGTACAAAGAGAATAAAAGGTAAAATTACAATTAAAACCTACGAGTAAATAGTTACAATGATTATTTCAAAAAATCACTATCTTAAGAAGCCTGCTCGCTATCCGGAATTCTCTGATCACTACCGACGTCCTCAGTCTTGCCAATATCATCTTCCTCTTCTTCTTCGACTTCGGGATCAATAAAAGTATTATCGAGCTCCTCGTTAACATCAGAAGAAGGAATCGGCAATGGATTTCCAAATTCTTCGACAAGGTGAGCCAAAGGAAAATCTTGATATACAACATCTGGAACCTCGGAAGAAGAATAAATTTCACCATAGCGATTCAACCGAATGTGAGCAGCCTTAAAATACTCCTTTCGACGGTCATCGATCATCTCTAAGGCGACCAGCTGATGAATGGCCTTCTTAAAAGTATTTTCAAGAAGAGGACCGACCATCCGATAAACCAACGCCGTATGAACAGGAGAATTAAGGAATTCACGAACGACTCTTTCGTCATGATTCCTACCGTATCGATCCCTAAGTCCACTAAGTGGAACATCCTTTTCGTACTCCTCTAAAGAAGTTTCAAGGCTTGACACTTGAGATTCAAGCTCACTAATTCGAGTCGTGCTCTGTAACTGGAATTCCTCTAACTTTCTAGCCATTTGATTGGCCTGCTCTTGAGCACGAGAAACCTCCATCACCCTGTTTATTATTTCTTGATCTTCAGTCCCGGTAGCACGAGTCTCTACGACGGGAACTGCAGAAGATGTTGAGGGACCAACCTCTGACCCGGAGGATTTATGAAGTAAAGCTTTATTCTTCTCTTCCAGGAACTCGCACTGTTGTTTCCAAAGTGCATTTTCATAGGCGTATGACGCAAGACAAGTTTTAGTCTGGAAGAACAAAGAGACCAAGAAAAAGAGATGGATTAGTAAATTAAGGAAGACCCTTAAAATTATCTGTTAGTATGATCAAAGGAAAAAGATATCACCTTTTCAGCGTAAAGAGAAGCTCGCTGGAATTTCTCCAGAGGATCCTTATGAAGAAGCTTATTTAGATCGCGAGTAAAAACACCAGACAAAAGAACACGGGTTGCCTTATCGACCGCATTCTCATTATCATCGTGAATAAGAGAGTCCTTCTCGGAATAACCAGCAGCCCTCCTTCCCTCTAAATGATCCTCGATCATTTCGACAAGAGTAGGTTTTGGATGCTTATCTCCGACTAAAGAAAGATCGTTACCTGAGCGTCCATAATAGCTCCTCTTTCTATCAACTGGATCATTAGCAGGATGAGGCATCGACCAGGTGCGACATCCTCGAACACCCAAAGATGTTCTAAGCTGAAGAGGAGGATAACCGGATCCCGTGCCCTGACGAATAGGGGACTCATGAGGAGAATCTGGAGATTCCTCTCTATTCTCCTTAGATTCATGACCCAACTCAAACTTCCTTTTTCGTGACGCTCTCTGCTCGATAGGGACGTTCTCTACGGATTTGGAAGATTTCGACAGCACCATTTTTCCCTTCGAAGAATGTCGAGAGTTTTCTACCATGTCGGCTGAAAAAGAAATAAATTATAAGTTATTTTTCTTCCCTATAAACGGTATCATCACAACACTAAGCTAAAATAAAGTACTAACCAAGAAGTTCAGATGATGAATTGATGGGAAAGTTGTGAACACTTAACCCCGCCTTACGAAGAAAAGCTTCCCCGATCAGAAGAGCACTTTGATATTTGTTTGCACGCATTTCGGAGATCTCAGCGATAAACTTAGCATCGTCAGGAACTAGTTCGCCAGTCGGTAAGCGACCTCCAGGAATCCAACTGGAACCATGATCCCATGAAAAAGGCACGGTCGAACCATCCGCCAAGCAAAGATTAGACGGAGGACGAACAAAGAAAAAATGAGATTTCCATGAAGGATTACTAGAAACAGAGGCATCAAAGATCGCTCGACTAGGTCGCTGACTAGCGAAGAAGTATCCACGATTCGAAGAACTAGAAATATTGAAGCGGAAAAGTTGCGTAAAATTACGAAAAGAAGGTTTAAACCCCTTTGCGATCATCAAAACAGAAAAGCAAACCACAAAAGCAACGAAATTTGGAACCAGCTGTGTCAAGCACACAGTGAAAGTTTTCAAAACTTCGAGAAAAAGGGGAGACAAAGGAAGACGCAGTCCGCTATTGAAGTGAGCCGAATAAAAAGCTCGACATCCCTCCGGTGGAGATGTGACCCTATCAGTAGGGGAAGGAAGAATTATCTCGGAACCTTCCGGGAAATATTTGGTATAATTATTCGCAACCTCCGGAAATGTTTCCACTGTATAAGCACAAGCAACGTCCTCGATTGGTTCAGAAATCTGAGGAACAGTACCTTTGCCCTTTTTGGCTCGGGTAGCTACATCCGCCTCAGTAAGGATTCGTACCTTGAAGGTATCTTCCACAGGGACGACGAAGTCAGATACTGTAGATTGTTCGCCCAAAAGACTAGAATGCAACTCCTCCTCGTTATCGGGGACGACGATCTCTCTAGAAGAAGATCTTCTTACAGAAGCCATATATCCTGGTTCTCGGAAAATGAAGGTCGATAAAAGGAAAAATTTTTATTTGATGAACGACTAAGCAGGAAAATGACTACAAATTATAAGGAAGTATAAAGGAAAAATGGCGAACTCAAGAGTCACCTATTTATAATGAGATGAGAAAAGACGTTTCGAACTCATCGCAGCTAATCATATTCCCGCCAAAAGCGGTAGGATATAAGAAGCCTCCTGAATAGACGCATGGCGATTCGCAATTGACAGAGAAGACGACTATCTATGATATGTAGCACTCTTTTCCTTACTTAAGATTTTTTCCCACAGGGTTTTTTCTTAAGAAAGGTTTTTAACGAGGCTCCATTCATAGAAAACAAACGGTCGTGAAGATTTATCTACTTCTACGAGCTTCTATTATCTATACGCTCGAAGAAGTGAGGGAGTACTGATGGGGGCTATTTCGCACCCTACATACTGTACGATCGACTAAAGAACTTGAGATCGGTTCGACCAAATCGGGCTGTTCAAAGATCATCTCATCGACCAGGCCGAATACAGCTCTCTTCGATCAAAAGACAATACTCCGGACCCAAGAAGGATATTTGGGCCGAGTCCTATTAGGACTATGTTTCCTTGTAACGCTAGGTTTAACATGATATAAATACCTAGTTAATCATTGTATTAGACAACGACGAAATCCCTCAAACTCCAAGAATATATGATTATACGCTGCTTACAATAGCACAACTGAATAAGATTCAATATTATCCTTAGCTTTTGATCTCCATATCGGTGTGTTCTTAGCTTTGTTTGTGGTTTTTACTTCTTGTTCTTGAATATTGCTTTTCTTTGTAATCGATCCATCCGGAATAAAGTAACGGAGCCCTACAAAATATATATAAATATCGAAAACCCCCCGATATCACAAATTCACTGATATTCAATTAACCCGACGAAATCCGGTTAAATCACATTATTTCTACGATTAACTCTTTGAACATTAGGTTTACTAACCTTTGGTAAGTAGCCCCGTCATTCCTCAAGCCGAACGGCATTACTATAAAGCAATATACTCCCTGCTCGGTTATGAACGCAGTTTTCTCTTGGTCCCGCTCATCCATGTATATTTAATAAAACCCTTGAAAGGCATCCATCATGCTGAAGATCGCGAAGCCAGCGGTTGAGTCAACTAATAAGTCGATCCTTGGGAGGGGATATGGATCACGCGGGCATAATTTGTTAAGGTCGGTAAAATCGTTACACATTCTCCACTTGTTATCCTTTTTATCCCCTTTTGCTACTAGAACGACATTACATAGCCATTCTGAGAAGTGTATTTCTCGAATTTGTTTTGCTTTAAGTAGCCTTTCTACTTCTGCTTTGATGATTTTATCTTTTACTGGCCCGTGATTTCTCTTCTTTTGTCTAGCGGGTTTTGTCAAGGGATCAATATTTAGCGAATGCTTGATTACTCGAGGATCAATTCCTTCAATGGCATTCGCACTCCAAGCGAAGACATCAACATTATCTCTGAGAAAGTCAATCAACATTACTTCCCCTTCCTTGCTTAACTAAGTACCTATTCTTGTTGTTTTCGACGAGTCCCCTTGCACTAGAATTACATCCTTATGTTCCGGTGGCTTCAAAGCTAAATCAACCGGCTCTTTTCCCTTTTTATCTATTCGATCAGTGCTAGGGATTTCAACCTCGTTTCTAATGACATCGTCTACGAGCTTTCTTTTGCTCGGGGTAATTGATTCATGGTGGTTTTTCAAAGTTAATGAGGTGTTGTAGCAATCCCATGCCATACAGTGGTCATTCATTATTTCCCCTAAACCTCTATCGGTCGGAAATTTTATCTTCTGGTGATAAGTAGAGACAACAACTCGAATTAGGTTGAGGGCTGGTCGCCCTAGAATTACGTTATAAGCGAAAGGTGTTTCTACCACTAGAAATTTTACTAGCTTTACTGTCCGGTGCGGTTTCCTCCCGAGTGATACACTTAAGGTTATTGTTCCGCTGGGGACGATTTCGGATCCTCCAAACCCTACTAACGGCGTAGTTACTTTTTGTAGGTTTATCTGTCCCAAGTTCATCTGGGCTAAAACCTCCCGGGAGATGATATTCGCCGAGCTCCCATTATCGATTAGGATCCTTTTGACGTTGTAATTTGCTATTTCTAGCGACACCACCATTGGGAAATCGGGGTTATCCTCTTTTGTGTCCCAAATAATATTTTTGGGTACTTCGCCCTCGTTAAAGCTGATCAGCTCGTCGTTTGTTGATTTGCTTTCTAGAGTTCATATTTCTTTTGGGTATTTTAAGCTTCCAATTATGGATCTAGCGGTCCTTCGTCGAGCGTTACGACTATCCCCGCCTGCGGGTCCTCCGAAAATTGTATGGATGGTACCATTGATCTGGTCATGGTCCAACTCCTGTGCAGGACCGTGCTCGGGTGACCTTCGACGGGAGCTCCTTCTTTGATTATTATTCCGAGGGCTTCTACTTCTTCCCCTCTTGCGGTTATCTCGCTCTAAATAGTCGTCTAGTTTTCCCTGTTTGATTAGTTTTTCAATTTCTTTTTTAAGGTGAAAACAATTTTCTGTTCGATGTCCATGTGCCCGATGGTACTTGTAGTATAACTCATAGTTTCGTGATCCTGGTCTGGGTTGAGCGATTTTCTTTGCTTCCGGGATCCAATTATTCCTTTCTAGTACTTCCAATATCTCTTCTATCGGAACAGTTAGCCTCGGGTGTTCTACTTGATTAACCCTGCCTCTGATTGCTAGTTCGGTGTTTCTTGGTCTTTGATAGAAATTAGGTTGTCTGTCTTGGTCGGTTTTATTGTATTCCAACCGCTGGAAAACGTTACCTTTTCTAAAAGATCGTTCATAATCTATGGATCTTTGGGCAGGAAACCTATCTTGCCGTTTGGAGCCTGAGGCTGTGACTTTATTTTTGTTCTTATCTTTAAAGGAATTCATCTCTTCTTGGGTCATATATTTAGATGACAAGCTCATGATGTCGGCGAACGTTCTTGGTTGTTTTCGGCTGAGGGCATTTCCGAACTGCCTATTCTTCGTGAGGTCGAAGAGAATAGAGATTATGTAATCGATATTTGGGGAATCGATTTTAAGTAATTCTACGTTAAACCTTGCCAACCAGTTTCTTAAGGATTCTCCCTCTAGTTGGTGGATAGTTCCTAAGTAACTCATCGGAAGTTTTTGCCTCTTCTGACTGGCAAACTGTTGTGTCAATTTGTTGCATAATTCTCGAAAACTGAATATGGAGTTGGCAGGTTGCTTGGCGAACCAGTCCAAAGCGAGTCCTTCAAATGTGGTCACCATTAATTTGGCGGTGAATTCCGCCGAGTTAGCGTATAAGTTCATTATGTTCGTGAAGCTAAAAATATAGTCATCTGGATCAGTGGTTCCGTCGTATCGGGGTAGTCTACCCGGGACCTGTCCGATTGACTGTGCCTCTTTTATTTCTCTGTAGAAGGGAGAACTGGCCGCAAGGCTCTCCTGGAGTTCCGTGGTTCGGGCCCACGGGTTTTGAACAGATCGTAGGCATTATTCGAGTCGTTCTTGTACAATCCTTTCGATTTCTCTTTCCGAGAATCGCGTTGTTCGTGGTCGATCTGGGATTGCCTCATCTATGTCATCCTCGATAGGGATTATTGTACGTTCCTTGGACCCGCTGCGTCCCGGCTGTGGTGTTCTTTGTCCTGGTTTCCTTCGGGGATGGTTATCGGAGGGTTTTGAATTGCCCTGCGACGGGCTATGTAGCGAGCGCCGCTCGCTTGCTGGGCTGTCAGCTTGTTGAGAGATTTGATCGTTTTGCCTTGGCGTTCTTTAAGCGGGATTTGCCCTAGCAGTTCTAACGTTTCGAGGAACTCGTTCAAGTACTAGTAATTCCTCTGGGGAAAGTGATTTAACGAGCATAGCAATCTGTCGCAATTTCTCCTGAGCGTCTGGGAGAGGAACGGGGATCGCAGGGACTTCCGGTTCTCCCGGTATTGTACCAGGAAGATCTCCTTGGGGTTCCTGCTGATGAGGAAGAGGACCCTGCAAATTCTCGTTGGTGTCGTGGGCGTTATTATCGTTATTGTCCTGTGGATCTTCAGATGTGTTATGACCGGTGGTTGTGTTACTTCTTGCTCCAATACTAGCGCTTTTCCTTGGGCGAGCCATATGTCGATCGAATAATTAACCTAGCCCCACGGTGGGCGCCAACTGATTTAACCTGATTTCGTCGGGTTAATTGTATCAGTGAATATGGGATATTGGGGATTCTCAATATATATGATTTATAGGGCTCTGTTACTTTATTCAGGATGGATCAATCTCAAGGAGGAACAATTTTGTAGGAACAACAAGTAATTATCGTAACCAACGTAAGAATAACACAAACATGAAGAAAAAGCTCTCTTCTTTATTGAATAATTTTGGGTTCTGCTATTTATGCATAATTCAATGGTGTATTTGCCTTGTGATTCAGAGTTGTATAATACAATGATTGACTAGGTATTTATATCATACTAAATCTAGTGTTACAAGGAAATATAATCCTAATAGGACTCGGCCCAAATATCCTTCTTGAGTCTGGGGTGTAGTCTTCCTGTCGAAGAGAGCTGTATTCGGCCGGGTCGATAAGATGATCCCGAACTGTCTTGTTTGGTTGAACCGATCTTCTGTTCTTCAGTCGATCCGTACATTATAAGGGGTGCGAAATAGCCCCCATCAGTTTCTTTGTAACTCCTTCGCACACATTGTTCTCATCTGAGTTAATCTCCTAGTATATCTTGTCCGCTATTTTCAGAATCAATGTTTCTGTGTACGGACTGCGAGCTTCATTCTCCTGAGATAAAACAATCTTTTATACTGCCGTGACGTATCTTTGGTATGGGAGGAATTGGAAAATATAGAACCATCAGTTAGATCCAGCTTGTTAAGACCTCCTTAAGCAATTCTTTGTTATATTAGGCAGTGACGAGTTCGTATGCCCTAGCAAGGACGATTGTCTCTTCTATTATTCCGTCAGATTTCTTTGACTCTAAGAGGAAAGCTGGATTCTACATTATCGGGTTCCCATTAGTTTTCAAACGATCAACTATTTTGTAAACTCCGTGTAGAAAGAACAGATCTGGCTTTTTTTTTTTTTTTTTTTTTTTTTGGTGGGAATGCTTATTCCTTAATCTATCTTTCTTCTTTGGTGTTGATCGCTAGTTGATTTTCTGTTCCCAAATTACTTAAGCTGTTAGTCATCAAATCGACCTTGTTGCCTATTGGTTCTGATATGCTTAGTCGTTTTCGACCTCAATATCCCGTTCTCGCCGAGCAGCTTTATCGACTATTCTTGTGCCATTCCAACTTACTCGCATTAAATATGGGAAGTCAAAAGGTTCTTTTCTCCTCCGTTGATTTAATTAATCCCCAATCGTAGGATCAAATTAGACTTCCTTATAAATAGGTAACAACTCTTTCCATCATTTCAACTTAAACCGTACAGAATGGAATTTTCAGTTTCCTCAGGATTCACTTTACCAAGTGATCCCATAATCTTTAGAAAATATTTCGATGAAGAACGTCGAGGCACTAGGAAGGAGATTGATGTTTCCTTGGACATTGTCGTGAACAGCTCCAATCTATCGGATAAGATTTTCCACTTTTGTACTTGTAACGATTTGTAAACCGAAAGATATTCTTTGTACACAGATGAATAAAAGCTTTATATTCTCTATATTTTGTCTCATATGTTTATTCTTGCTTATAGTATTTCCGATTTTTACTTCAATCAGTCTGTCGAAGACTTAGGTTCTTTTCCAAAATTTTGGTTGTAACCTTTTAATTCTTAACTTTGGAGATCACTGAGTGTTTTAGCGATTAAGTCAATTTTACTTGAACTTAATAAGTAGGTTGCCTACCAATAAATGGGTTTAACCTATTTTTTGGAGATCGATGAGTATTTATCGAGCGAGTCAATTTTACTCGATTCAGGACTTAGGTTGTGTACCAATAATTGGTTTTAACCTTTCCTTTTATAATCATGTAGATCGGTGAGCATATATCGACTAGATCGACTTTACTCACTTTTTGTACTTAGGTTTTCTACCATAATTGATTTTAACCCGTTTTATCATTTGCTGTGGAGATTGATGAGTTTATATCGAGCGGATCGATTTTACTCAAAAGGTTTTTTACCAATAATTGACTTTAACCCGTTTGTTCTTTACTGAGAAGATCGATGAGTGTATATCGAGCGGATCGATTTTACTCAATTTTTGTACTTAAGGTTTTTACCAATAATTGGCTTTAACCCGTTTGTTCTTTACTGTGGAGATCGATGAGTGTATATCAAACGGATCGATTTTACTCAATTTTTGTACTTAGGTTTTTTACCAATAATTGGCTTTAACCCGTCTGTTCTTTACTGTGGAGATCGATGAGTGTATATCGAGTGGATCAATTTCACTCAATTTTTGTACTAAGGTTTTTTACCAATAATTGGCTTTAACCCGTTTGTTCTTTACTGTGGAGATCGATGAGTGTATATCGAGCGGATCGATTTTACTCAATTTTTGTACTTAGGTTTTTTTACCAATAATTGGCTTTAACCCGTTTGTTTTTTACTGTGGAGATCGATGAGTGTATATCGAGCGAATCAATTTTACTCAATTTTTGTACTTAGGTTTTTTACCAATAATTGGCTTTAACCCGTTTGTTCTTTACTGTGGAGATCGATGAGTGTATATCGAGCGGATCGATTTTACTCAATTTTAGGTTTTTTACCAATAATTGGCTTTAACCCGTTTGTTCTTTACCGTGGAGATCGATGAGTTTATATCGAGCGGATCGATTTTACTCAATATTTGTACTTAGGCTTTTTACCAATAATTGGCTTTAACCCGTTTGTTCTTTACTGTGGAGATCGATGAGTGTATATCGAGCAGATCGATTTTACTCAATTTAAGGTATTTTACCAATAATTGGCTTTAACCCGTTTGTTCTTTACTGTGGAGATCGATGAGTGTATATCGAGCGGATCGATTTTACTCAATTTTAGGTTTTTTTACCAATAATTGGCTTTAACCCGTTTGTTCTTTACTGTGGAGATCGATGAGTATATATCGAGTGGATCGATTTTACTCAATTTTTTTACTTAGGTTTTTTACCAATAATTGGCTTTAACCTCTTAAATCGTTGTTTTGGCTAATAATTTATAACCATGGAACATACCCTTAAAGAATTTTAAGCAAAAGCTTTTATTGCAACTAACAGTACGAAATCATTGGAACAAACATAATGAATGATAATTAAAATAAATAAAGGAAAATAGGAAGGATAATTCTTAGGAGTTATCTTCCGTAGTATTTTCTCAAGTTAATTACATTCCATGTCCTGGGTAGGGGTGTTCCATCCATGTGCGGAATCTTGTATGAACCTTTCTTTCCTAAGCCAACAACGACGTAAGGTCCATCCCAATTCCGTTGCAGTTTTCCGACGTGCTTGGACACCTCTACCTTTTTCAGTACTAAGTCTCCTTCTTTGAAGGTTCGTATATGCACCTTTTGATTATAGGCTTTTTCCATATTCGATTTAGCGACTTGCAAACGTACTGCCGCTTTTTCTCTTAAGGCTTCAGTCAGGTCGACATCATCATTTCTAGTCTTTTCATTCTCTTTGTTGTCGTACATATCGACTCTTGGTGTTGGGACCAATGCTTCGACTGGAATAACAGCTTCCAAGCCGTAAACTAAACTGAAAGGGGTCTCACCAGTTGAGGTTTTGACAGTCGTCCGGTTGGCCCAAAGCATCCCAGAGAGTTCATCTAACCATCTCCCTTTGGCTGCCCCTAATCTTTTCTCCAAGGATTTCACTATCTCACGGCTTGCTACCTCAGTTTGTCCGTTTGCCCTTGGGTGTCCTACCGAGGTGAAATTTTGTTGAATTCCAAACTTAGAGCACCATTCTAATACTTGTTTCCCCGCGAATCGAGTTCCATTGTCAGAGATTAGGATTCGTGGGATACCAAATCGACATACGATAAATTTCCACAAGAAATTAATTACTTCAAACTATGTTATTCGGGCCAGAGCGACGCATTCTATCCATTTACTGAAATATTCGACAGCGACTAAGACATACGTTTTCTTCGACCTGGCTACTGGGAAAGGTCCCACTATGTCTATTCCCCATTGATCAAAAGGCCAGCACACAGGTATAGGGTGCATCTTTTCTGCTGGTTGATGGCTTATATTATCGTGAACTTGGCAATGGTGACACTTTTGCTCATATTCAACGGCATCTTTGTTTATGTTAGGCCAATAGTATCCTGTGCGGAGACATTTCAAAGCTAAGGCCCTGGCTCTACTGTGGTTCCCTGCCTCCCCCTAGTGTATTTCTCGAAGTACATCATTAGTTTGAAGTTCAGAAATGCATTTTAGTAGAATTCCTGATACCGATCTTCTATACAGTTTTCCCTCTAACAACGTGTATCTTGGTGCTCGATATTTTATTTTTCGAGCCTCGTTTAGATCAGGTGGCAGGTTTCTTTCCCGAAGGTAATCCATCATTGGAGTCATCCAGTTCCTTTATGCTACTTCAATTTCCATCATTTCAGCGACAGGTGTGTCGTCATTGTCTATTGCTGGGGTATTCGAGATCACTCTTTCTGTTCAGCCATCTCTCGATCCCGTGAATCTAGAAAGTTGATCAGCCCATTTGTTCTCTGAGCGGGGAACATTCTGTATTTCGAAGTTCTCGAATTTTCCAGCCAGCTCTTTTACTTTGGCGAGGTACTTGATCATGTTGAATTCCTTTGCTTCGTATAGGCCTTCAATTTGTCGTTGTACCAACTCTGAGTCAGTTAATACTTTGAGGCTTTTTATGTTAGCTTTGATAGCCATTTCCATTCCTGCAATTAATGCTTCATACTCTGCTTCGTTATTAGTTACCACGAAATCTAACGTGATCGCATAATTTATGTCTTCATTGTTTGGCCCGGTGAAATTGATTCCAGCTCCGCATCCCTCTTTACTCAAGGCACCATCGACATGCATTAACCAGGTGTGATTTCGACAATCAAGATATCATTATCATGACCGGTTGCGTCGTTAGGTTCTTGTATCGAAGTTGGAGTTTCTAATAAAAAGTCGGCCAGAATTTGAGCCTCAATAGCAATTCGTGGTCTATATTCAATTTCGAATTGTTCTAATTCGATCGCCCTTTTAATCAATCTGCCAGAGGCTTCTGGCTTCGCCAAGACTTGTCTTAGTGGTTGGTTTGTGAGCACGACTATTTTATAGGTCAAAAAGTATGGTCGGAGTTTGCGTGCTGCCACCACTAAGGCTAAAGCAAATTTTTCTATCTCCAAATAATCCTTCTCCGCTCCTTGTAGTAATTTACTTAGATAATAGACAGGCTTATGTCCAGTGCCTTCTATTTTTACTAATACCGAGCTAATGGAAACTCTGGAGATTGATAGTTAAAGGTATAACGGTTCACCTTCGGTTGGTTTGGCTAATAATGGGGAAGAAGTTAAGTACGCCTTTAGTTGGTTGAATGCTTGATCGCATTCCTCGGTCCAAACAAAGATCTTTGCCTTCCATAAAGTTTGGAAGAAGGGCAAACTTCTATCTGCTGACTTGGATATGAATCTGTTTAATGCGACAATTTTTCCTACTAAGCTTTGCACTTGGGATATTGTCTTAGGTGGTCTCATCTCCGTTATGGCTCGAATATTTTCGGGATTAGCTTCAATTCCTCGCTGATGAACCATATATCCTAAAAAATTCCCGGATTTAACCCCAAAGGTACATTTTGCGGGATTGAGTTTCATGCGGTATTTTCTCAATATCTTGAAACATCGATCGAGATGTTTTACGTGGTCGGCTTCATTCATGCTTTTGACCAACATATCGTCCATGTATACTTCCATTATTTCTCCAATTAGCTCCCTAAACATTAAGCTAACTAGTCTTTGGTAAGTGGCACCAACATTCCTTAGGCCGAATGGCATGACAATAAAGCAATATATTCCCTGTTTTGTTATGAAAGCAGTTTTCTCTTGGTCTCGCTCATCCATGTAGATTTGATAGAAACCTTGAAAGGCGTCCATCATACTGAAAATAGCGAATCATGCCGTTGAGTCGACCAATAGGTCGATCCTCGGGAGAGGGTAGGGATCTCGTGGACATAATTTATTGAGGTCCGTGAAATCATTGCACATCCTCCATTTATTATACATTTTTATCTCCTTTAGCCACTAAGACAACATTGCATAGCCATTCCGATAAATGTAATTCTCGAATCTATTTAGCTTTGAGTAGCCTCTCGACTTCTGCTTTGATTATCTTATCCTTTGTCAGCCCATGATTCCTCTTTGTTTGTCTTGCTGGTTTTGCCATTGGATCAATTTTTAAAGAATGTGTGATTACTCTTGGGTCAATACCCTCAATGTCGTCCGCACTCCAAGCGAAGATGTTGGTCCCAAGTGGTCAGATGAGGTCTAGAGGGGGGGGGGGGTGAATAGACATCTGAAAATTTTTAGACTTAAAACTTTTCAGTCTTCTGTCAGCAGACTAAGCTGATGAAGAACAGTAAGTTGACTATGCTGATCGTGAACAAATCTTGAACAGCAGAGTGACCACTCTTCTTACAATTACTTAGCTGTTTTTCAGCAAAACAATTTTTCAAGAGTATACTTGCAGCGGATGTTTGAAAGTGTTTTTCACAAGTAAACTAAGTCCTTTAAAAGATTTTATCCCCAGTTTAAAAACTCCTTTAAAATCTTTCAAAATAATTCAAAGTGTAATCTTATGCAAATTCGAAATATGCAGGAAAACTTAAGTGCAAAATCAACACAAAGAATTTTTATAGTGGTTATATAGATAAAAATCCTTTAGTCAACTCTTCCAGATCACTTAGATTCTGGGTTATACTATAAACACAAAGTTTACAATATTTCTCCACTTATACCTAAACAACAAATGAAAAGGCTATAAGCTCACAATAGGAAATCACTCAGAAAACCTATCCTCTGAAGTTAAATCACTCACAAAGACGGATTTAACTTCGCACAACACTCAGCTAAATACAAATCACTCAGAATGTATTTTTCTATTTTCTTCAACTGGGTTTCTGTCAACAGATGACTTCCACCAGACGAGTGAGCTGTTCGAGCTTCTTGAGACATAGAATTAATTACACCAAGTGCATTTATTACCGTTGAACTATCTCATGATCTCTTCTACTCTGATGATCGATGCAACTATGCGGATAGATTACTCTGCTGATCAAATATTGAACTAATCTGATTTGAGTCAGCTGATGGTCTACCCTTCTGATTGCTGTTTCAGCGTGAGATCAGTAGTCTTCTGGGCTTCGAACTTTGAACTCTTCTGATGTCTTCTATACTTGTTCAAAATTCTTCTAAGGGAGCTAAGCTTTCCATACTTAGCTGATTTTGACGTTTTGGAAATCATCAAAACCTTCCCTTATCTTCTTGTCTTCTTTACACTTCATCTTCATCTAACAATTTCTCCCTTTTTGATGATGACAAAACTTCAGCTAAGTACCTGTACCTAAACTAAAGTTTTGGTCCTCAAAAATTTCTGAGATAGAAATAGTCTGTTGGAATCAAACTTGAACTTTTATAGATTTGCAAAAGATTACATATTACAAGTTCAATCTGATAAGATGTGCAAAAAAAAAATTACAAGGAATTAAACAGAAGTAATCTAAACAAGACTAGTCCTCTTTAGCTTCCTTGTTCTCTTCATTTTCTTCAGCAGGTTTGGAAGTTTTAGTTTCCAACTCCTTGAAGAACTTTTGTTTTAATAGCTCCAACTTATTTTTCTTGACATCAGGATCTCGCTGTTCTTAAGCTGAGTCCTTAGCAGCAGCAATTTCTTTATCAGACTTAGCTTTTGCCTCAGCTTCAGTTTCATCAGCTTCACCTTCTTCTTCTGTGATCTTCTCATCTGTTGGTCTGCTTGTGCCTTCCTTATCTTCATCAGTCTTTTCATCTTCAGCAGATTCCCCCAGTACTTCAGTTCCTTCTAATTCAGCATTTTCTTCATTTTCTTCCCTAAGTACCCTATCTTCTCCCTTTTTGTCATCATCAGCAGGGTTGATTGGATATTTTGGTAAGACTGGTGTGATCTGAAGTGAATCACAGAGAAGTTTGATGTTCTCTTCCATAGCATCAAGTTGAGCTTGTTGTCTGAGTTGATTGGCTTCAAAAGCTTCCATCCTGTTTAGAACAACTTCTCCTTGGTCACCTAACTGAATCTGAGTTGCCAGCAACAGATCAGCAGATGCCTTGAAGTCCTTCGTCAGATTGATTAATACTTCATCCTCAGCTTGAATAGCCATCTCAACTGTTTCTGTAATCTCCCTCCAACCAGCAGCTGTACTTTGAGTTCTTCTCCTGATTACATCTATATCTTGACAGATAGTCTTCACATTTTGAGCAGTATCTTCTATCAGAGAGGTTGGAACAGCAGCAGCTTTCTGAGTTGGTTGACTTACAGCAGTCAACAGATTGGCAGTCACCTTTTCTTCTAACTCCTTCATTGATTTTGAAATCATCTGCTGAATTGAATCCAACAGAGATGTTTGCTGTAAGTTCTGAGAGGTAGAGGCAACTTCAGATGGAATTGGAGGTAAGGCAAAAGGTTCTGTTTCAGCTATCTGATCTGCTGAACCAGGAGTAATCTCTTTCTTTCTGGTCTCATCAGCTTGACTAGGAGTGCTTTCCTTCTCCTTAGTCTGATCATTTATTTCAGATATATCTTCCTTTTCCTTAATTTGTTCAGCTGGATTTGGAGTGCTTTCCTTCTCCTTATCAGCTGGCTCAGAGGTTTTCTCCTTTTCTTTGTTCTGATCAACAGGATCAGCAGTACCATCTTTTTCAGGTTCTTTGTTCTGATCAGTAGGGTCAGATGTACCCTCTTTTTCTTTCTTTTGATCAGCATTATCAGAAGTCCCTTCCTTTTCTTTGGCAGGATCAGAAGCAACTTCTTTCTCTTTATCTTTGTCAGCAGGGGGTTCAATCTTCTTAACAGATTTAACAGTTTTCATCAGACCTGCATTATACAAAGTAGACCTGTGAGAAATCCAAGTAAAATCATCAAGTGGAATGAATGGGGAGATTGGATCCTCAGGTAGCTTTTCATATGGCCTAATATTAGATCCATAGACAATCTGTTTTACACTTGGAAGGGGAATCATAGAACTTGGTTGTCCCCTCATTTTCCTAGTCTTCTTGGCCCATGTTTCCATTGTCTGGGAAACTGCGAACTTTATGGATCGTTCCTTGAGATCTTCATCATCAGCATACTCAGCAGGAACAGATTCATAAATTTTCTTTGCCTCTGCCTTCACAATGTGACTGATCCTCAGTCTCAATTTGTCCAAAAAGAACTCTGAGTCTAATGCTTGAGTTAGTGAAACTGTCTCAAGCCACTTTAACACCCAGGCTTCTTCTTCAGCAAATGGCTTCCAGCTTGCAATTTGATCTTTGCTCTTTGTCAGACGATAATGTCTCCATCTATTATATCTGATCTTCTCTTTGTTGAACATCGTCAGACGAGTGATCTTTGCATTCTCAGCATCCAACTTTTTGATGAATTCTTCAAAAGCATCAGGGTCCTCTTTGACAATTTCCAATGCCAGTTTGACCTCTTCTCTTCTTTTAGGTTGTATTGCTGGAGTAGGCATAACTGGTTTAGGCTTGTTGGGATCTCTCTGTTCACCAATTACAATGCCTCCAGTATGCTTAGGACCATGAGAGTCCTTAGCACTTGCCTCAATAACAGCAGCTAACTCAGCTGCTTCTATAGCATCCCTTTGTGCTTGAGTCATTTTGCTGGCTTCTTCTTCCAGCCTTTTGAGCTCAAAGTTTTTCAGACGATCATCCTCAGCCTTTTCTGCAGCTTTCTTTTGTCTTTCAGCCTCATCTTGTCTCTTCTTTTTAGCAGCAGAAACATAAGGGATCACAATTTTACCAGTCCTCAGCTTCTTTGCTTCTGGACTTTCCACAACTTGAATTGGAGTGGCAGCAACAGGAGTGGGGTGCAACAGGAGAGCTTCTCCTTCACTTGTTGTGCCAGTCTGCTGTTCTTCTTTATCTTCAGCAGACACTCTAACAGCAGGTTCTCCAGCATACTCAACAGCAGTCTCTTTAGTTGGCTCTTCAATGATGATTGGTCTTTCTGCTGATGCTGGTATCTCCTTTACTGTTTCAGTTGTTTCTTCAGAGAATGTTACTTTTCTCTTTGCCCTTGACTTGGCAATTTTTCTTGAAGGTTCAGGTTTAGGAGGTCCTTTAGCAGCACTCCTTGTTCTCATTCTCTTTTTAATTTGGGGAACATTTTCTTCTGATTCTGTCCTTTCTGGAGATGAACCAGTCTCCATCTTTTCAATCTCCTTAGTAAAGTCATCAATGACTTTCTCAGGGATCACAATTTCAGGCTGTGTTGATCCAGCTTCAACAGTAGTGCTAACTGTTTGATCAGCAGGCTTACTGGTCTGACCAGTCTTCTTGCCCTTCTTTGCAGGTTCTTTGGCAGCCTTGGTAGGAGCCTTTCTTTTAGAAGTGCCCACACTCCTAACTGGCTCGTACATTTTGAATTCTTTTCCACCATGAATGGTCTTTCCATTTACCAGAGGACATCCCAGGCTTAAGAACAGATGACTGAGCAGAATTCCATACTTTACCTTCTTATCACACAGAAGATCAAATACATGAGCAGCCCAGTTGATTTTCAGCCCATAGTATATGCAAATCATCGTGTAATATCTCCTTCTAGGCAAACCATCTAGGGAACTAGTACTGCAGTCCAGCACCTTAGCAATTATGTCAGCAAATCTCTGATACTCATCTTTCAACTGAGTCTTCATCAGAGTTCCCGTCATCTCTTCTCCCTCCTTAGCACATATTAACCAGAATTCTTCCTCTTTTTCATACCCTAGGTCTGTCACGTCACCTCCTTCATTAGTCAGTTTGTACACTTCACTTAACACTGCAGTCGAAATACAAATCTTCTTGCCCCCAATTGTGGCAGTCATAATAGTCTTTTCATTGTCGATCTTTCTGGTTCTGTAGAAGTCATCAACATCTTCAAGATACACATGCCCCTCACGAGCTTCCAGAATAGGTACTAGAGATGCTTCCTTGATCTTTGTCATGATTTCCCTCATCAAATCTGTACCAGTTTTGAAGAATTTGTCGTAGCTTAGATATCTTCCTTCAATGACATCCATTTTGTGATTAAGTGGAGTAGAACCTGTGAGAATTTTAAGAACTAACGAACAGAGAGCTTAGAGAGTTAGAGAATTTTGGAATTTTGTGTGAGTAAGACGACTGATCTGTTCAGATCGGATTTTATACGTTTCTTTTGGTGTTGATTATCGTGATAAATATGAACCGTAAGATTGATCTGACAGTTTTAAATCGTGCGGGTGAGAATTGCGGACTTCAAATTTATTATTTTAATGTCAGATGGGCGGGAAACTCAATCGGCACTTATCTGTTACTTATAAAAGCATGTTTCTAAAGATACGATTTATAACCATGCTTATATAATGTATCAGATGAGTAGATTTTAACTTATCTGACAGACGAGTGATCTGTTATCTGATATTACTAGAGAAAGCCAATAGCTAGTAATCTTCCTTTGCTGTTTGTCAATCCAGCAAGATAAAATAATCTTCAGTCTTCAAGAATTAAGAACACATCTTCTAATAACATAACTTCAACTAACTGTCATTAACCAATTTCATCTTTAGAGCAGAAGTACCGCTAGTCTTTCACGTTCCCCCTGTCTTTAAGAATTCATAAGTTAACTAGTCTGTTGAAAGTTAATCCTTGAATATGATAACAGATAACTAAGCTGATGAACTTCAGTCTTCTGATAAGTTCCCCCTCAGCTTATGCATCCAAATTTAGTAGTCCTAGTTTAGCTCTTAGAGTTGAAAATCTTACTTCAGTTAAAGGTTTAGTGAAAATATCAGCAATCTGATTGTCAGTATGAACATACTCAATAATAACATTTCCTTTTTCCACATGATCTCTAATGAAGTGATGCTTGATCTCAATATGTTTAGTCCTTGAATGACTTGTAGTGTTCTGAGTAAGTGAGATTGCACTTGTATTATCACAGTAGATTGGAATTCCACTGATCTTGATATTGTAATCTTCTGGTTGATGCTTCAACCAAAGTATATGTGCACAGCAAGCTCCAGCAGCTATATATTCAGCTTCAGCAGTAGATATGGATACTGAAGTCTATTTTTTAATCATCCATGAGATCAGACGACTGCCCAAAAATTGACAAGCACCTGTTGTGCTTTTCCTATCAATTTTGCAGCCAGCAAGGTCTGAATCTGAATATTCAATAAGCTCATATCCAGATTCTCTAGGATACCACAATCCCAATTCTTGAGTGCCCTTAATATATTTCAGAATTCTCTTGGCAGCTAAGAGATGAGATTCCTTAGGATTTGATTGAAATCTAGCACAAACCCCAACTGAGTACATGATATCAGGTCTGCTTGCTGTTAGATATAACAGTGACCCAATAATGCCTCTGTATTTGGTTATGTCCACTGATTTGCCATCTTCATCTTTATCCAAACGAAGACTAGTAGACATAGGAACAGTAGCAGTAGAGCTAGTTTCCATACCAAATTTCTTGAACAGATCTCTTGTGTATTTTGCTTGGTTGATGAATATTCCATCAGGCAACTGTCTAACTTGCAAACCAAGAAAATAATTGAGTTCACCCATCATGCTCATTTCAAACTTACTCTGCATCAGCTTGTAGAACTTGTCACACATCTGTTGGTTAGTTGAACCAAAAATAATATCGTCCACATATATTTGCACAAGTAATATATGATTTTCCCATTCAATTGTGAACAAAGTCTTATCTACCTTACCTTTACGAAATCCTTTAATTAAAAGAAAATCAGATAGGGTATCATACCATGCTCTTGGAGCCTGTTTCAGTCCATAGAGGGCTTTCTTTAGACGATACACCTTGTTTTCTTGTAGATAAGCTTCAAATCCAGGTGGTTGTTCAACATACACTTCTTCTTGCAATTCTCCATTGAGAAAAGTAGACTTCACATCCATCTGATAGACAGTGAAGTTCTTGTAAGCAGCATAGGCAAGAAACAGTCTGATTGCTTCAAGTCTTGCTACTGGTGCAAATGTTTCATCAAAGTCAATTCCTTCTTCTTAACAATAACCCTTGGCCACTAATCTTGCTTTGTTTTTGGTAATAATACCATCTTCATTCATCTTATTTCTGAAAACCCATTTAGTGCCAATTACCCTTTGATGACTTGGTCTTGGAACTAAGTACCATACTTCGTTCCTTTCAAATTGATTCAACTCTTCTTGCATAGCTTCAATCTAGAAGGAATCATTTAGAGCTTCTTCAATTTGTTTAGGCTCTATTTGAGATAGAAAACTAGCAAACATAGCATCTTGTGCAGCAGCTCTTCTTGTTTTCACTCTATCCAAAGGATCACCAATCACTAACTCTGGTGGGTGATTCCTGAGCCATCTAAGATCAGGTTGCAGGTCTGGATGTTGTCCTTGATTTTGATCTTGCAACACTACTGTTGGAGTTCCAGTAGTAGTCTGTTGAACATTTGTTGTCTGTTGAACAGTCTCTGGTCTGTCAGCTATTTGTAACTCGTCTGTTAGACAATCAGTGATCTGATTTTGAACAGCACTTGAGTTGGCAGCTGAGTTGAGATCAGGTAGTATGATGGGAACATATTCTTCATTCTTTCCAACATTCAACTTCTGTAAATCAGTAGACAGATCTTGATTAATATTTTGATTCTTCTCAGAAGATTGACTTGGCTCAACAAATAATACATGAATGGATTCTTCTATTAGTAATGTTCTTTTGTTAAAAACTCTATAAGTCTTACTAACAGTAGAATATCCTACAAAAACAGCTTCATCAGCCTTCTCTGCAAATGCAGTAAGGTGATTTTTCCCATTATTTAACACAAAACATTTACAACCAAAAATCTTAAAATAATGAATGTTTGGTTTCCTGTTGTTCCAAACTTCATATGGAGTCTTGTTCTGATTTTTGTATATCATGCATCTGTTCTGGGTAAAGCAGGCTGTATTTGTTGCTTCTGCCCAAAATCTTTATGGCCGCTTGGCTTCAGCTATCATTGTTCTGACAGCTTCCTTCAGTGTTCTATTTCCTCTTTCAGCAACACCGTTCTGTTGAGGGGTTCTAGCATCTGAATACTCATGATGTATAACTTTGATATTACAATACTCTTCAACAGTAGAGTTTGTGAACTCTGTCGCTCTATCTGATCTGATCTTCAATATATTTATACTTTTCTCATTCTGGATCAGTTCCATCAGATTAGTAAGTTGTTCCTTGGTTTCACTTTTCTTCTTCATGAAGATCACCCAAGTATATCTTGAATAGTCATCCACAACAGCTAGGCAGTATTTCTTTCCACAGTTGCTGACCGGATCAATGGGTCCAAATAAGTCCATGTGTAGCAGCTCCAAGATTCTTTCAGAAGATTGGTGCTTCTTGCTTTTGAAAGATGACTTGATTTGTTTCCCTTTCTGACATGCGTCACAGAGCTTGTCTTTGCTCATGACTGTTTTTGGAATCCCTTCTACCAGATCATTCTTTATCAATCTGTTTATGGTCTTGAAGTTTAAATGATTCATCCTTTTGTGCCATAGCCAGCTAACTTCACTTGGTGTAGATACCACCAAACAGATGTTTGAATTCTTGTCAGCAGAATTTCAGTCGACTATGTAGACATTTCCTTGTCGTCTTCCAGATAAAATTACCTTCTTTGTACCAATTTGTTCAACGTAGCACTTATCTGTTGAGAAGATGACTGAATATCCTTTGTCACAAAATTGACTTATGCTCAGAAGATTATATTTGAGGCCTTTAACATATGAGACGTCAGATATCTCTATGTTTCCTCTGATCAGTCTCCCTTTAGCTTTAATCTTGCCTTCCTTGCTGTCTCCAAAAGTAACCTTTGGACCATCCACAGCAACAACATCAGTCAGCTCATGTATGCTTCCATACATGTGTCTTGAACAGCCACTGTCCAAGTACCAAATCTTCTCTACTCTACTCCTACTCCTACTCCTAATCCTAACCTACAAAACAAAAATAAAATTATTTTAGGTACCCTTATTGAGAGGGTCCTGGAGGATTAGTTCCACCTTTGACAACCCAAGATGTTGATGTCTTAGGCTTCTTAGGCTTCTGAGTTTTAACAGGAGCATGAACAGTTTTATCATTATCATATTCAGCAGATAAGTCATGTTGATGATCAGCATGATAAGGAAAATGTTCATAAGCAGGGTAAGATGCATGATAAGCAGGATATGCATGCATTGGATGAGCAGGATATGGTGCATAGTAAGTAGGGAATTGAGGTGCATGATATATCGGAGGATATGCCGCAGGTTGCACATAATAAGACTCATTTCCATACCAAGAATTTTGATTTTTCTTATTCTTATGCTTCTTTGGTTTACTATTAGCTTGCTCATTAACAGATGACTTAGTTTTACCACTAGTCTGATTCAGTTTAGCTTTATTAGCAGACTTCTTAGGACTCTGTTGTTTGGTCTTACTAGTCTGTTTACCTATACTAGGCTCTTTGCTCTTTTTAGCCTTAGGAGTTTTTGTCTCCTTTACCACTTTCTCAGGTGAAGCAGGTTTAGTAGTTTGAATATACAGAATGACCTTACTATTGTCAGCAGATATAAATTTTTCAGTATGATTCAATTCTAGTTTATCTTGTTCTAAAGGCATCTTCTGTGTACTAGATGTATGAGTGGATGCAACAGATGATTTCTCATGAGACTCAATAACCTTTTCAAGTTCCATGATTTTACCCTTATAAACTTCACATTCAGCTTTCAGAGATTCATGTTCTTGCTCAAGTTGTTTATATTCAGCTGATTCTCTTGGCTTTTCAGATGTGAGTTTCAGTGAACTATTTTGCTCTTTTAGCAGAATCATCTCTTCCTTAAGCTTTTTATATGCTTCAGCAATAGTAGTGTTGTTAAGCATCATTTGTTCAAATGAATTAAATAATTCATTATCAAGAGGAGTTACCTCATCCTCAGAGTTATCAGATTCCTTGGCCATCAGGCAGAGAAGAGCAGGTTTCTCTTCATCAGAAGTGTCTGAGTCTGAATCAGATGAGTAGACAGCAGTCAGCTTTTCTGCTTCAGCCATCATTGTCTTTCCTCTCTGATACTTTCTTTCCTTTCTGATTATCTTCTCTTCTTCAGTGTACTTTTCTGCTTTTGGATAAGGACAGTCTCTGATGAAATGTCCCAATTTCCTGCAGTTATAACACATTAGTTTTGCTTTATAATCATCTTTATCTTGAGAAGAAGAGTTAGGTTTAGAAGTAGAAGCATTGTTGTATTTGTTCTTCATTTTTCTCATGTAGAACTTCTTGAAATTGTTCATCAGCAATGCTACATCTCCAGCTGTATACTCCTTTTTGTTGAGTAGTGTGGCTTCATCAGATGAGTCCACTTCTTTACTTTTCTGTGCTGGTCTTCTAGGATTTTCAGCAGCAACTAAGGCAGCTGTGGGGCCTGAAGTTGAGGTTTCTTCAATTCCCATTCTAGGCAGTTTATACTCAAATGCCTTGAGTACGGAGAACAGCTCTGTAAGAGAAATCTTCCCCAGATCTCTTGATTCTTCCATCTCTGTTACTTTCATGTTGAACTTGGGAGGTAAAGCCTGTAGTACTCTGACAGTGATCTCTTTGTCAGTGAAGGTCTTTCCCAATTTTAGAACTTCATTGAGTGTTCTGGTGAACCTGGTATCCATTTGATCAATGGTCTCTCCAGACTTCATCTTTAAGTTATCCAGTTTCTCCAATGCAACAGTAAGCTGATGCTCTTTTATTGCATCATTGCCTTCGCTCATATCTCTGACTTTATCCCACATCTCTTTTGCAGTCTTGCAATGTTTGACTTTGTCAAACCGATCATTATACAGGGCTTTAGTCATGATAAATCTTCCGACTTTATCCAGATTAAATAGCTTTATTTCCTCTGGAGTCATTTCATGAAGGTCTTTTTCCACCACGGTATCAACTTCATTTATCTTTATCGTCTTGGTGAATCTGAATGGACCTTTTATGATACATGTATACATGTTGTCATTGTAGGCAGCTAAGAAGATCTCCATTCTGATCTTCCAGTCTTCAAAACATATACCAGCAATGTGGGGAACATGGCTGATACAGTCCATTTTTCAAAAAGTTTTAATTTTTCAAAAAGATGCTCTTTTGAAAAGTTTTGAAAACCTTTGAAAAGCACTTGGATCAAGCTCGTTGATCAGGCAGCTGATTCTAATGAACCACCTGCTCTGATACCACTTGTTGGTCCCAAGTGGTCAGATGAGGTCTAGAGGGGGGGGTGAATAGACCTATGAAAATTTTTAGACTTAAAACTTTTCAGTCTTCTGTCAGCAGACTAAGCTGATGAAGAACAGTAAGTTGACTATGCTGATCGTGAACAAATCTTGAACAGCAGAGTGACCACTCTTCTTACAATTACTTAGTTGTTTTTCAGCAAAATAGTTTTTCAAGAGTATACTTGCAGCGGATGTTTGAAAGTGTTTTTCACAAGTAAACTAAGTCCTTTAAAAGATTTTATCCCCAGTTTAAAAACTCCTTTAAAATCTTTCAAAATAATTCAAAGTGTAATCTTATGCAAATTCGAAATATGCAGGAAAACTTAAGTGCAAAATCAACAAAAAGAATTTTTATAGTGGTTATATGGATAAAAATCCTTTAGTCCACTCTTCCAGATAACTTAGATTCTGGGTTATACTATAAACACAAAGTTTACAATATTTCTCCACTTATACCTAAACAACAAATGAAAAGGCTATAAGCTCACAATAGGAAATCACTCAGAAAACCTATCCTCTGAAGTTAAATCACTCACAAAGACGGATTTAAACTTCGTACAACACTCAGCTAAATACAAATCACTCAGAATGTATTTTTCTATTTTCTTCAACTGGGTTTCTGTCAACAGATGACTTCCACCAGACGAGTGAGCTGTTCGAGCTTCTTGAGACTTAGAATTAATTACACCTAGTGCATTTATTGCCGTTGAACTATCTCATGATCTCTTCTACTGCTAATCGATGCAACTCTGCTGATAGATTACTCTGCTGATCAAATACTGAACTAATCTGATTTGAGTCAGCTGATGGTCTACCCTTCTAATTGCTGTTTTAGCGTGAGATCAGTAGTCTTCGGGGCTTCGAACTTTGAACTCTTCTGATGTCTTCTATACTTGTTCAAAATTCTTCTAAGGGAGCTAAGCTTTCCATACTTAGCTGATTTTGACGTTTTGGAAATCATCAAAACCTTCCCTTATCTTTTTGTCTTCTTTGCACTTCATCTTCATCCAACAGAAGATGTCAACATTATTCCTGAGAAAATTTATTAACATTATTTCCCTTGTGGACTAAGCTCGGTTCCGATCCTGGTCGTCTTTGAAGGATCTCCTTGAACGAGCATAATATCCTTGTGTTCTGGTGGTTTTATGGTTAAATCGACCAGCTCATTTCCCTTCCGATCTATTCGGTCAGTGCTGGGGATCTCGACTTCAGCTCTTTCGATGTCGTCCTCGAGCTTCCTTTTAGCTGGAGTAAACGGTATGGATCGGTTTCCCAGTGTTAGGGAGGTGTTATAACAATCCCACACCATGCAGTGATCATTCCCTATTTCTCCGATCCCAGAATCTGTCGGAAATTTTGTCTTCTGATGGTATGTTGATACTACTGCGCGAAATAGGTTGAGGGCCGGTCGTCCTAATATCGCATTATATGCAAAAGGAGTTTCTACGACCAAGAACTTTATCATTTTTACTGCTCGCTGCGGTCTCTTTCCCAACGAGACACTCAAGTTTATAGTCCCATAGGGGACTATTTCTGAGCCTCCAAATCCCATTAAAGGAGTGGCTACTTTTTGAAGCGTTATTTCTCCCAAGTTCACCTGTGTTAGGACTTTCTTAGATATGATGTTCGCTGAGCTGCCATTATCGATTAAGATCCTTTTAACATTGTAGTTCGCTATCTCGAGAGATACTACCATCGGGAAGTCAGGGTTATCTTCCTTCAGATCCCAAACAATATTCCTTGGTACTTTGTTCTCATTGAAGCTAATGAGTTGTTCTTTAGGTAATTTTCTTTAGAGCGTCCAGACTTCCTTCGGATGCCTAAGGTTCCCTTCAATCGATCTCGCGGTTCTACGACGAGCATTACGACTGTCTCCCCTTGCCGGTCCTTCGGAGATTGTATGGATGGTGCCATTGATTTGATCATTGTTCAATTCTTGTGGCGGACCATTATTAGGGGACCTTCTTCCCGGGGTTGTTCTCTGATTATTAGCTCGAGGACTCCTGCTTCTGTTTCTCTTGCGATTGTTTCGTTTGAGATAGTCGTCCAACTTTCCTTGTTCGATCAGCCTTTCGAATTCCTGCTTCAGGTGGAAACAATCTTCGGTGCGATGTCCATGGGCCCGATGATATCTACAATATAGATTGTAGCTTCTAGCACCTGGCTTTGGTTGTGCAATTCTTTTTGCTGGCGGAATCAAATTGTTCCTTTCAAGTACTACCAGAATTTCTTCGATAGGAATCGTCAATTGGGGGTATTCCACCTGGTTTACTCGATTCCGGTTTGGTAGTTCGGCCGATCTTGATCTAGGATAGACATTAGGTGTTTTGTCCATATCATTCCGATTATACTCTAATCGTTGAAAAACGTTTCCTTTTCTGAAAGATCGATCCTAATCCATGGGTTTTGAAACAGGAGCTTTGTCTTGCCGCCTCGATCCAAAGACGGGGGCTTTGTTCCTATTCTTGTCCTTGAAAGAGTTCATCTCTTCTTGAGTCATATATTTTGATGCCAGAGTCATAATATCCGCGAAAGTTCTCGGTTGTTTTCTGCTTAGCGCATTCCCAAACTGTATGTTTTTGGTGAGATCGAAAAGGATGGAGATTATGTAATCAATATTTGGGGAATCAATTTTCAGTAATTCCACGTTAAATCTCGCCAACCCGTTTCTCAAGGATTCTCCTTCTAGTTGATGAATGGTTCCAAGGTAGCTCATCGGCAGTTTCTGTCTTTTCTGGCTAGCAAATTGTTGAGTCAGTTTGTTGCATTACTCACGAAAACTGAATATGGAATTGGTGGGTTGTTTTCCGAACTAATCCAAAGCTAATCCTTCGAATGTGGTAACCATTAGTTTTGCGGTGTATCCTGCTGAGTGAGCATATAAATTCATTATGTTCGTAAAGTTGAATATGTAATCGTCAGGATCGGTGGTTCCGTCATATCTCGGTAGTCGTCCTGGAACCTGCCCAGATGATTGAGCTTCTTTTATCTCCCTAAAAAAGGGAGAGCATACTGCTAAGCTTTCTTGGACCTCCGTGTTCCTGGCCCACGGATTTTGAACGGTCAATAGACGTTGTTCTTGGCGTTCTTGTATCATCTTTTCGATCTCTTTTTCCGAGACGCGGACAGTTTTTGGTCTATTAGAGATTACATCACAAACATCATCATCGACGGGAATCATGGTATGTTCTTTTGATCCTCGACGTGTTGGTCGGTTTCATATCGCTCCTTTGTGGACTGTGTAATGATCTCTGCTCGCTCTCAGGGCTATCTGCTTGTTCCAATACCTGATCGACCTACCTCGGAGCTCTCCGACCTGGATTCATCCTAGTCGCTCTAGGGTCTCTGGGCACATGCTCGGGAACCAGCAGTTCTCCTAGGTATAATGAGTTAAATAGCATTACGATCTGTCTTAATTTCTCCTGTGTTTCTGCCAAAGGGACAGGGATTGTAGGAGCCACGGGGGTTTCTGGTACCGTATTGGCGGCAATTTCTTACTGTCCTTGAGAATTTTGGACATGGATCCCTTGGCGTTCTTCATGATTCGGCAATTGATTGTTTTCTCGTTAATTATCATCATCGTTAATGAATGGATTGTCATTCGTCATATCGTTTTGTAAGTCGTCCGACGTCATAGGTGGATCCGTCGTGTTGCTTCTTGCCTCGTTGCGAGCGTTCTTCCTCGGGCGAGCCATATGTTTATCGAATAATTAACTGTGCCACACGGTGGGCGCCAACTGATTTAACCGTTTTTCGTAGGGTTTGGTTAAATTAATAATAATGGTTTATTGGGGTAAAATTATAAGGAGATTATAGGCCTAGTTAATTTATTCTGGATGGATCAATCTCAAGGAAGAACAACAAACAGTAATGTAACGAACGAATATATAATCAATATGTATAGCAAAAGCTCTTTTATTATATTAATCTCAGAATGCCCAAGTATGTAGGGGTAAGCTCTGATAGTGTGTGTCATACAATGATGAATCTAGGTATTTATATGTTACAAAACCCTAGCCATACAAGAAAACATAATCCTATTAGGACTTGGGACACTTATCCTCCTTTAGTTCGGATTGCAGCCTGGTCGCCGTGGAGGGTCTTCTCTAATCGGGTCGAACCGTTATGGTGCATGAGCTATATGGTCGGGCCGACCTCATATGCTTAACTCAATCCGAATACTACAAGGGGTATAAAATAGCCCCCATCAGACATTAGGTCTTTTATCCTGATAATTGCGATTGTATTCCAATCTCTGAAATACATTTCCCCGCCTTAGGGATTTGTCATAATCCGTTATTTTTGGGATTGGAGCTTTATCCTGTCGCTTCATCCCCGACGTGGAAGTTTTACTCCTATTTTTGTCTTTAAAGGAGTTCATCTCTTCTTGAGTCATATATTTCGAGGCTAAAGTCATTATCTCCGCGAATGTTATTGGTTGTTTTCGACTTAGGGCATCACCAAATTGCCTATTCTTAGTAAGATCGAATAATATGGAGATTATGTAATCGATGTTAGGAGAATCGATCTTTAGTAACTCCACATTGAACCTTCCCAACCTTGTCCTTAAAGATTCTCCATCCTGTTGATTAATTGTTCCGAGATAACTCAAAGGGAGTTTCTGTCTTTTCTGACTAGCAAATTGTTGAGTGAGTTTATTACATAATTCTCGGAAGCTAAAAATAGAATTGGTTGGTTGCTTGCCAATCCAATTTAACAGTAACCCTTCAAATGTTGTGACCATTAACTTAGCAGTATATTCAGTCGAATGAGCGTATAAGTTAATTATGTTTGTGAAGCTGAATAAGTAATCGTCTGGATCAGTGGTGCCATGGTAATGAGGTAGACGTCCTGGTAGTTATCCCGACGATTGTGCTTCCTTAATTTCTTTACAAAAAGGAGAGCATGAGGCAATGCTTTCTTGAACTTCTCTACTTCTCGCCCAGGGTTGTTGAGTAGCTAGCAGCCTTTGTTCTACGCGTTCTTGCACCATTTTTTCAATTTCTCTTTCGAAAACGCGCACCGTTTTGGACGGGTTAGATAATGGGTCGACCATATCGTCATCGATAGGGATAATAGTATTTTCTTTCGATTGTGGTGGTACGGGATGAACAGTAGCTCTTTCCCGATTAGGTCTTCTTCGTATATTATTATCAGTTGGTCTTCCGTTACTCATGTGTGGAGTAGCCAAAGATTGCTAATCGGTTCCCGGGCTATCGGCCTGATCTGAGATGTGATTGATCGGCTTCTGAGTTCTCCTCACAGGTTGCGCAGCTGCTGTCCTCGAAATTCTATGCTCTTGCTCGGGAATTGTCAGGAATTCTGGGTATAAAGAGCTCACAAGCTGCGCTAGTTGCCTGAGCTTTTCCTCCTCTTTGGTAATGGAGGGGGAATCGTTTTGACTATAGGTTCTGCTGGGACCGGATCCACCGCCGGATTCTGCAGTTCCAAGGGACCTGCATGTTGGAGTTCGGGTGATCTTCTTGAGTTGCACGATGATCGAGTTTCTGATGTTGGTCGACACATAACGGGTTGTTGATGCCTTCGCCATCGGTGTTTTCGTGCAACCCATCCGTCGGTGGGGGTGGGTGCGTGGTGTTGCTTCTTCAATCGTTGGGTGCGTTCTTCCTCGGGCAAGCCATATGTCTATCGAGTAATTAACTGAACCCCACGGTGGGCGCCAACTGATTTTACCGAATTTTGTAAGGTTCAGTAATATCAATAATAATATGATTGAGGCTAGATTGAGTATAATTTACGGGCTTAGTTACTTTACTCTGGATGGATCAACACAAAGATGAACAAACAAGCAACCTAAGAACAGAAGAAACATTATGTAATATGTGTAGCAGAAGCTCTCTTATTCAGTTAATCACGTATTACAAAGTATGTAGGTGTAAGTTTTATATTCTGTGTTGTGCCCTAATACAATGTAAGTGGTGGATTTATATAGATCTTCGTCCCTAGCTATACAAGGAAACATAACAATAATTGGACTCAGACTAATGTCCCTAAGGACTTCGGACTCTGGAGCTAGATCGCTGAGATGCTCATATTAGGTCGAGACAACCTCCATAGTCGATCCGCATTTAGGTTGAGTATCTAGTCAGGTCGACCATATTCTTCTTGAGTTCTCGACTATCCTTTAGGGTGTAAAATAGCCCCCATCGGTCTACTATAACAAATTGTGCTAACGTTGAAAACTATATGTAACCAATTTCAATCCATAAAGTGCGATCAATTACTGCAAACATCGCAAACGCACAATTTTTAATTCTCTACTAAACCAATTAAGCACATAAACAACAAGAACTCATCTAATAGGCAAAATAAATAAAATGAAATATCACTCATACGATATGACTCTTACCTATTACGGATTAAAGAGATGGTTGATTGTCGTCTTCACCTAAATAAACTCCCATCGTCAAATGAGAATCAAATATAGAATGCCCATGCTGAAATGAAGTCGCTGCCGGACTAACCACCGTTGATCGGCGTTGACCGTGTTGGTGATTGGAGTTGACCACCATTGACTGTTGCCGAAAAAGTTAGCATCCATCATTAATACGCTCTCCTCTTCGCCTACAACACTGTGGTGAAGCCCGATTGTCGAAGACATGACCGAATAATGGACATGCAAAGAAATCCACATTCACCTCCAATTTTCGCAGGAAAAACACTTTATATTCCTTTAATTACCGCCACCATTGTGTTCCTCTCGTCGAGTAGATCAACTTTGACTACTCATTTTCTTGATTTGGTTAAGAAATGAAGAAGTTATTAACAAAAGAAGGAAGTGGAGTTTTATGTGAGAAAACACACGTTTCAGTGTGTTTAAATGGTGGAAGAAGAAGAGAATAAGGTAATGGACTGATTTTTCTTTGTATTTAATGGGTGTTTTGCATTTAACACCCTCAAGAAGTGGGTAGGCACTTTTTAGTTCTCAAAGTCTTGGGACAATTCAACAAGTTCCCTTTTTATTTTATCTTTGCATTTCAATCCTCAAAATAACATAAGAGTGAAGCATTTATAATTCATAATTTGCACAAAAACAGTAATTCAAGTGAATATTAATTTGACTATATCAAATTAATTAAATTTCAAAAAAAAATTGATCACTCATTGAATTTTATTTTGTTAACAATTTTAATTTCAATTATTAAATCCACATAATTAAAAATTATCAATTTCAAGTGAATAAAATTATATAAAAGAATCGGGATTTTACACCTAATCTTGAGCAGAAAAGTGAATGATTTCCATAATCGTCAGGCCATGGCCTCAACTTTCGAACACAAAAGTGATGCAATTCCGGAATCGTCAGGCCATGACTCAAATTGTATCAAGCCATGGCCTCAATTTTCGAAAAAAAAAATTAAAGTCAAGCCAAAACATCACAACTGCCTTTCTATCTCACTCTTCCATTCTCCAAATCCATAATAAACCATCTTCTCCCAAAAACCATCTCCGCCGCCCTCCTTCGCGCACAGCAGCCGCGCCGCCGCGACCCTCCAACCCTCGCAACCCTCCTCTTCCCACCAACAGCTGCACCGCCCTCCTCCTCTCACATCATCCGCGCCGCCGTGACCCACCATCCCACCAACAGCCACCCCGCCCTCCACTTCTCACCGCCGTGCCGACACCCGAAACCCTAACTCCACTGCCACTGTCTTCACGCCGCACCAACCAGCAACACAGAGCCGCGCCACCGTCCACCATCTCGGTTGGTCTTCGATAAAATTAATTTTTGCTTTTCTTTGCTCGAATACTCATTTAATGTTATAATTAGAGAGCTTGTTATACTATTTTCGGGTTTGCGGTTGTGATTATTTGAGGGTTTTGGAGAAACGTTATCTTGAACGGTTATTGTTGGTAATTGTGGTTTCGTCTGATTGGGTTGATTAGTTGGTGATTGTGGTTGTGATTGATTGTGTTCCTTGATTGGTGTGGTGATTGCGGTTGTGGTTTGAAAGAAACTTTAGTGGACTGATTAGTTTGGTGTTGCGGATTTTACACGCGCAAATAAACGCAAGTGCACGTATCGAACAAGTAACAAAGAGTAAGTTCGTCTCCACAAGGACTTGAATAATATCTACCAATTCTAATTCCTAATTTACTTTTAAGTCGATTCCAAATTCAAATGTGCTTTTGGGTTTTAATTAACTAGATTAACTAAATGATTTAACTAATCTAAATACTTGGATTGAGTTCGAATAATGAGAAGAAAAACCTAGGGTTATAATCCACTATATATGTTATCTATCGATTGCTCAATTGAGATTTTCGTAATTATTGTGGTGATAAGAGTGCTACCCGAGGATTCAAGTATATTCCTACGTATCTTCCGAATTACGTAAGAACCTAATGTATTATAAAAATCGACTGTGATTCATAAATAACACAAAGCATTAAACACGAACCTCATGTAACGGATATAAACGCCTTAAGTATATTACTATCCTAAGAGTCGTTTACTAGTTAATTTATATCTAATCCTAATCTCCCTTATCCAAGTTCAACAAGAATATTAAATCTAACAACTAGGTGATCAATCAAGTTGCAAGCATAGAGAATGAAATTAAATCAAACACAAGAATTGCCCCTAACTACGAATACTCCAATAAAAATAATCAAAGTAACATAGTTTCATAAAAACCCTAGATTCTAAAGAATTAGTTCATGATAAATATATGAAGAAAAATAATAAAGAAAAACAAATCTGAGTTCGTGTGGTTTTATAGACAAAACGATGAATCCGAGATAAAGATCTTCAATATTGTGTTATTCTTGCTTTGGTGATCTTTAAGACTTTTCTCTTTTCTTCTTCAATCTTTCTCCAAGTAGATCTTTGATGTTGTAGGTGTATTCTACGAGAGAAATTTGTTCAGAGCTGATCAAAGATGTGTAATTTCGTGACCTAGAAGTCCTTATATAGATCTACCAAGTTGAGTACCAGTAGGAGACTTTGGGCCCAAGAATTCCCTTAAAATCCCGCTGAAAATCGCGTCAACTTTGCACAACAATTTTGCAAGTGGCATAACTTTCAGCTCCGAACTCCAAATCAAGATCCGTAAAATCTGTGGTGTAGCTAACTCATTCCTCTACATCATAGTCGAAATTAAACTTCAATGGAGCTTCCTTGAAAGAGTTATGGTCCTCGGAGTGCATAATAACATTTCTGACAGCTTTTTCCTTCTTCGTTCTTGCACTACTTGACTTCATTTGATCTTTAATTCGTTGTTCTTCGCTTCCAATCATGTTCATTAGATCCAAAATAGCTTAGGCCTACAAATATGAACACAATATATAAGAAAATGCCTCAATTCATGCACAAAACAATCAAACCAATGACTCGAGCGAACAAAACACAAAACTAACTAAAATTGCCTAAGATTCTACCAAAACTCTAATAAAAATAATCGAATGAGTAAAGAAAATAGACTAGATAAACTGTTTTCACAGAGTTATCAGTCATATTGAATCAAATGGCACCACGAAGTCGAGCTGTACGAAAAAAGCCCCCTTTGAACAAATTAGCACCAAAGGCCACATCTAAGAATAAGCTTGGTTTTGCAAAGGAGAAACATGGGCATACTGTCGGGTTTGATAGCGATAAGTTTGTTAACCCGAAAGCACAAGAGAAATATTTTGACGCTCATGAGCTCAAGAGGACGTTTATTACGGAGAGGGGTGGGGAGTGTACCAACGAGAATTTCCCCGAATTTTTTGGGCTATTTCAAAAATGGGGATGGGTGGACTTCATTAAACAACCGACAGAGATTGAGGGCAAAATCGTAAGAGAATTCTACGCAAATGTCTCCCAAACTCCTGACACAACTAAGGTTGAGGTTCGTGGACGGAAAGTCAAGTTCGACAAGGTGACCATCAATAACCTTTATAAGTTGCCGAACTATGACATTGACCAGTACACAACTTGCCTCACTGTCGCAGTAGACATGAAAGATATCGTGAAGTTCATTTGTCTCTCGGGCACTGTCTTACCGGCGACGGGTAAAATTTTGAAGGCATCGCTCACTCCTACGGCTAAAATTTGGTCCTACTTCATTGCTTCACGGCTTATGCTCACTACTCATTACACTAAAATGTCGGAGGAAAATTCCCGCCTCATCTATTCCCTCATGAGAGAACACACCCTTCGGTTCAACAATAAACTTAACTCGAACGAATACTAATAAAGTAATTCTATTGGGACTCAGAGACGTTAATGTTATCAATATACAGACAATCCACGATTTTTGGGTCAATGTTGCAAGTCCAAGTACTTTAGTCTCCCTTATGAATTTTTCTACGAGCTCCTAAAGGGTCATAGTATTTTGCGTCTCCTTCACTAGAATATAATACCATACTAGGACCACGCAATGGTTGGTAACCTTCAAAAAGAGTCTTGAAATACTGTGCAAGCCAACCATAAAAAAAATGGACTTGAAATGGAAAAGTTGCACAAGGTTTTGAAGATTTTGAAATGGTGTTAAGACCTTTGTAGATAGCCGACAATATTGGAAATGCAAGGCTCACTTGACGACCACTCTCCATAAGACTAGCCATCTTTAAAGTACTTGGGCGTATCAAGTTAATGTTTTTGGTGGGAAGAGCAAAAGTACAAAGCCAACAAGCTAAGTATGCCGCCAAATATGTCTCATCCTTCATAGTGCCTCTAAGTTTGAGCTTCGAGAATACGTCTTCTTCCAAACGAGACCATGTCTTATGATCTTTAAAATCGTCAAATGGATTATGAGTAGATTTAGGGCGAACACTCTTATTCTCTTTTTGTGGAGAAGGTGGCTCGCACTTCTTTACTTTCTTAGACCAAAATTGGATCCATCTCTCAATTGAAACTTGGGAATGGTTGTCACCTTTGACACTTGCTTGAAGTAAATGAAATGGGTGGAACAAGTTCTTGCATGATCGAGGTACATATGGTTCTCCCTTTTCATCTACACCATTCACTACTAGAAAAACTGTTTTTAGCGATGGAATTTAGAGGCGGAAAGGAATTCCGTCGCTAATTTTTACTAAAATAGCGACAAAAACACTATTCCGTCGCTAATTCTGTCGCTAAATCGGACCAAAATAGCGAAAATTTTCAGTCCCTAGATCCGTCGCTATGGAAATGTCTAATAAAAAAATTTTAAAAAAATTAAATGTAGTTCCGTCGCTGACATATAACTTTTAGCGACGGAACTAAATTTCCGTCGCTGAATTGATAAAAAGTTAGCGATGGAAATTTATTTTCCGTCGCTGGATTGAAATTGTTAGCAACGAAAATCAACCAGCGACGGAAAATTGATTTAAACTTTTTAGCGACGGAATTTACTTTCCGTCGCTGGTTGAAATTTTTCAGAGATGGAAATTTATTTATTGCCATATATTTAGCGACGGAAATTTAAATCCGTCGCTAAGATGAATCATTTTTTTTTATTTTTTTATTAAAAAATGACTTTGATTTGTTTCTAATATAATTGCGAACAACTTCAATATACATATCCAATATATAAGCAACAATTTTAGCTCATATATAGTCAACAATTTCGAATTTTCGAGCCAAGTTAGCTTCCCATTTGGATCTTCGATTGACAAAATTTAAAAATAATTTCCCCAAAACTTTGATTTTTGAAGGGGTTAGTGGTCCTGAACAAGTTAGTCTCCCGTTTTGAAGTTAGTCTCCCGTTTTGATCTTCGATTGATGAAATTTTGAAATAATTTTCCTTAAACTTTATTTTACGGAGGGGTTAATGGTCATGTACAAGTTAATTAGTCTCTCGAAATTTTGAAATAATTTTCTCTAAACTTTGATTTACGGAGGGATTAGTGGTTATGTACAAAGTATACACATAACTACCATATTTTTTTTTTTTTTGAAAGCTACACATAACTACCATGAATTAGATTATGAATTCACTAACTAGATAAATTTGTTAGAATTATAAATTCAAAACTATTATCAGGTTTTGTTATTTAATTTTCATCTTATTCACTAAATCAACCACAAACAAAAAGAATAAATATATATATATATATATATATATATATATACTCCTTTCATGGAATAGCAAAAAAATTCGTTATTATTTATACATTTATTATTTCCTTCTTATAATTGTGATTGGCAGCACTTGCTCAATTAATTGAATCTAATATATATACTTTTAGAACTTTTGGTGCACACAATTTATTTTGCCACATTATTGAAACTTATAGAAAATTCTGAAATCACTTTGGCTTTAACGGAGAAAAATGGAAGTAAAAAATACATTATGAAGCAATTATCTTATAATTTTGACAGCTACTATATAATTACCTCTTTGAAGTAATTCCAGTCTGCTTAAAATATATATATTTTCTTATTTGACATTAATTATCTCAATTTATTTTATAATTTTCATTAGACTATTTGATTTTTTATTATGTCAAAAAAATGTGTTTTGAGGTTACATTTTTTTTTCTTTATGTTTTGGTCAACTATCAAATAATCAAAAGCTAAAATGTGCTTCCCAGTTTATTATAAGCTAAAATTATTTAATTAAGAAAAAATAATTATCAAATAATCAAACATATGTATACTTTTTATATAAAATGAAATTTCCGTTTGACCCAAAAAAAAAAAAAAAAACCTTAGTTTCATGTTCATCAATTAAATAAGGGATTAATTGAAATAAAAAGTAAAAGACTAATGCAGTAGAAATAGAAATATTAAAAATTCCTTTTTCACTCACTCTCTCTGTTCTCCCCGCCCTAACTTACTATCTCTTCCACAGCCGCATCCCCCGCCGCAGTCACAGCCGCAGTTCCTCTTTCTCCCGCAGCCGCAGTCTTTCTTTCTCCCGCAGCCGCACCCGTCGGCTTCTTCTTTCTCCGGCAGCCGTGCGACTCCACCACGGCCAGCCACTCCTTTTCAAATCGCGCAGCCGGCCCTGCCGCAAGCCCAAACCCGTGGTCGAAACAATCCAGATAAGAGACGATTTTCAAATTTTGAAACTAGTTGCAATCATCTTGGGTATTATTCCTTTGAGGTAAATTCTTCAAAGTTCACAATTTCTTGTAAAATTGAATTTTAATCACTGTTTTATGTATTAGCTAGTGGTTTAATTAGTCCTAAATACTATGTTGTTCTTTTTGATTGCTTTCTATTATGTGTGCCTAGTTGATGTTCTTTAATTTTCTGGGTGAATTTCGTAGTTATCTCAGAGCATGATTGATATATGTAGTTTTCACTCTTCTAATGTAGTAAACTTTTGGGATAAATGGAGTAATTAATAACAACTATCCAGGTAAATGTTTTAAACTATATTATGGTTCAATTATTATAAACAAATCGATAGTCTCATTCCCAGCTATGGAGAAAAATTGAAGATTTCTTGAAAATTCTATGTTGTTCTTTTTGATTGCTTTCTATTATGTGTGCCTAGTTGTTGTTCTTTAATTTTCTGGGTGCATTTGGGTATATGGGGAATAATGAAACCAGCTTGTCATAAACAATGGCTTGTGAATTTTAGTGGCTCACATGCTTTTGATGGCAGTTTTTTATAACTTGGCTGTTGGCAGTTCAATTTCAGCTTGCCTTTTCTTTTTTATGATTTGAGATTATTATTCTTCACTACTGTACTCTCAATCTTCTTCCTTCTATATTTAGAAGTTTGTAAATTGTTTACTTGCATATTAAGTCTTCAAGTATTTTACATTTCCAAAAGGGTAGTAATATAACATTTATATTCATCTTTGTTGATGTTTCAGTTTGACTGGGAAGGAGATTTACCCTTAAAGTTCCCACAGAGAAATCTAGTTATTTATGAAATGCATATTCGTGGATTTACAAAGCACGAATCAAGCAACTCAAAATTTCCTGGCACTTACCTTGGCGTGGTGGAGAAACTTGATTACTTGAAGGTACAATTTTTAATTGAATTTTCAGAAAGCACGTTTATGTTTGTGCTACTACGATTGGTGCAATGAAGTTGTTACTAGTATGAGATTGTACAACGCCACCATCAAATAACAAACAAGCCTAACTTCGTAAATCAGAAAAGCATGGCCACTAGTTTAAGTAAATCAAAGGTGTTCAAGCTACTTACTTGGAGAACATTTGCTGCTTGACATATAAAGAGATCATGGGTGTCAAGCAGTTGAATCTTATTATGTCATACATACTTTATTTATACTGCTACCAAGTTTTTAAGTGACCCTATCGATATATTCATGCAACTGAAATTGGTTCTGGTTCATGAGGTTCTGCTTATATGTTCCTACTTAGAGTCAGTCACCAACATGAAATAAATTCTCTCTTCTACGTGCAATTTACTACGTTTCACATTATATCATAATGGACCTTCAACGGAAGCTCCAAATAAGACTCTTAAGATATCATGATTTTATATTATTTGTAGTTGCTCCAGTAAATCACGCTGTAGGGAATTTCATATGCCATCTTGCTAAGTTTTGTATGATAGCTATTTTATTCACATTTCCCTTTTCTTGCAGAAACTTGGTATATGGATGAATTTTCTAGGTGAATTTGCCGGTTCCCAATCTTCATGTTATATGTCATCCCCAATGTTTGGGTGTATGGGGAATATGGCACCCCTTCCACATCAATCGACCCGGACTCCGGCACAGGCCCTATCTTCGCCTCATGCTCAATCTTCACCTCATGCGCAATCTCAGCCACAAGATGTTACCCGACCCCTTTCTCAGCAGCCAAATGATCAATTCGATATGAATGTTTACTTTTTTTGGAATAATTTTACTTTAGTTTTCGATGTGAAGGTTTATATTGTTTGGGAACAATTTTACTTTAGTTTCATGATAATTTTGAATTAGATCTTTAGGTTTTTATTGAGCACTAATTAATTTATATATTTTATGTATGTGATTGTGGTATTGAATTGTTGGATTAATTGTGTAGTATTGAATTGTTGGAATGTTTGTGGTAGCCAATTGTTGGATTAATTGCGGTGAAATAATTCATTAATTAAAAAAAGATATTAAAAAAATAAAAAATAATAATTTTTAAAAAATAAAAAATAATAATTATTTTTTAAAAAAATTGAAATTAATCAGCGACGGATTGAAAACTCCGTCGCTAAACATACTACCAGCGACGGAATGAAAATCCGTTGCTGATAGTACTAACAGCGACGGAAAATATCCGGCGCTAAAGTTACTCCTAGCGACGGAAATGAAATCCGTCGCTATTAGTATGTTTAGTGACGGAAATTGTATCCGTCGCTGTTAATTTGTTTAGGGACGGATATAATTTCCGTCGCTAGGAGAAATTTTAGCGACAGATTTTACAGTTGTTTAGTGACGGATATAATTTCCGTCGCTAGGAGAAATTTTAGCGACAGATTTTTGTTTCCGTCGCTAAATATTCAGCAACGGATAAAATCCGTCTCTAACTCCGTCGCTAAATTCGTTGCTAATTTTTAGCGACGAATTTGTTCCATCGCTAATTCCGTCGCTAAATCAATTAGCGACGGATTTTGATTTTGGAGCAAAATCCGTCGCTAATTTCGTCGCTATTTTAGCAGATTTTTGTAGTGATTTATCTCCACTTCACTAGGGATTACCTCATCATAGAGGATGCCCAAAATGGGAAGACCAGCAATAGAGTGAAGATCCCATAATGATATGGATAATTAACCCAGGAAGATAGTAAGGTATTGGTTTGAGGACACCACAACTCACAAAAAGCCTTCATGATGTTCGCATTGTGATCATATGTACATAAAGAGGCGTGCACCGAATGGAAAATTCTAGCTGCGTGTAGTGCAGTCTTGCATCGACTCAAGACATCTTCAGTCCATTCCCAATACCCCCTCAAATAACGGAATTCTCCAGGCACTTCAAAGGGATCTGATCTTACGCATTTTCGTTAGTTCGATAAGGGTGATGTAAAATGCCGTGCTAATGTATGTAAATGGAGGTAAAAGATCAATAGTATTGTATTCAGTATGATCGAGTACAATTTAAAAGGATTGAGAGTCCTATCCGAGCATTATTGGATGCCGTACAAGCTAGAGGGTGAAATACATATAAGAAAGCCTATGCTATACTTCCTATGTAATTTCGAGCAGTAGCCTTAGAGGAAGAGCACCTGGGAAGTTGTCTTGTCATAAATTCTTGGACTATTTATAGCTGAGTTGATGGGCTTGGGCCTGGGCTCGGCCCAATACTAGCCTTCTATCTCAGATTCTCATTATGGGCTCGGACACAGTTTATTCAAAACCCTGGCTCGGCTCGACGTTTCTGGGGAAGGGAATTGGTGTTATTCGATCCACATCGAGCTAGCTTGAGTAGGGGATCCAAATTACCCATCATCAATACTCCCCAACTTCTCGAGCGTAAAGCGGAGCTTGCGCTTGAAGAAGTATAAGCTATGTTCCACGCTGGTACGAGATGAACCGTTCAGAATATGTTTCGGATATGCCTCATTAAAAACCTAACTCGGAAAACCCATTGGGATAAAAACCGAGCTAGGGAAAAAGAGTGCATATATAAGAAACAATATATCGGCATGTCGAGATGATAACCTTGTCGTCCGCTGTTTGCGTAGGATCTCTAAATCGGAATGTTCTTTGTTATAAATTACTGCGATGCCTCCTTCAATTCCTAAGCGGACGCTTTATTTATTTTCCAACCATGAGCTAAAAGGATCTATGGGATACCACGGGGACAATTTCCAAGGAACATATCTCACAATTTGGAAAGTGAAGGATCAAGAATGCAATTCTCAGAAGGATAACTTTAAATTTTTACCCAGAGTAAGTTCAACCGTCGCGGTTACTCGGGGACCTGTTTGCAATTTTACCTTTTTAACCCCGTATATATATGTTGTCTCGTTGAAAAATTACTTACATATCACATCCTTTCTTGAGCTCGGAGCGTTCGAGTCGAAAAGCACTTATTTTAGTATATTTGTTTCCCAATTCATAATGTCAAGTTCCAGAAGTTCAAGGGGTAAGAATAAGGTCGGAGAAAACCAAGAATCCGATCCTTTGTTAAAGCTTGTCGACGATTACGAAGATGGAGAATTTCGTCAAGAAGACGAGGATGATGACCCGACCGAAGATCTTGAGGAAAATGTGGTCGAGAAGCTCAGCATCGGCGAGGGAGCCTTCGTCAGGATTTTTAAACATACGCTTCCTTCTGACATTGCTACCTCGAACAGGTTAGAACTTCCCGCCGCGCAAACTTCCTGTTATTTTTCCAAAAAGGATCGCGTTTACCTCGAGGCGGAGTTCGGGAAGTTTCTTCCTAAGGGTTTTTCGATCGTCATTCCCTCTTACACCGAACGTGTTACCGAGCCTCCGGCTGGCTGTCAAGCCTTCTACGAGAATTAATTTTCTTGTGGCTTGAGTATTCCATTCATTCCCCTTATCAGAAACATCTTGACTTTCTTTTCTCTTTCTCCCGCTCAGCTTCTCCCGCACTCGGTTGCGTATATTATAGCGTTCAGTTCAGCGCTCTTATGGAGGCCAAGGGGGTAGAGGCCTCCTTTAGTAACTTTTGGCAAATATTCCGAATGGACCTATGCAAGGGTTCCAATGTGGGATTTGTGTCCATCCACCAGCGGTCGAAGCGGCCTTTTCTTACGAATATAACAACGGAAAAGAGTAAAGGTTGGAAGAGGAGGTTCTTTTTTGTGAAAGGTCCTGATGTTCCAATATCAGAAGGTAGCTCGAAAATGAGACCATATCGATGGGATGATGTAAACTCTTGGTCATATGGTCCTCGTAGGATTAAAGAAAAACTCAACCACCGTCTTTCCGACGATTTTCTTGAACAGTTACGGTCCAATCCTTACCAAACCAGGCTCTTAGTTCAGGAAGGTGTTTTGCGGTTGACTGGCTTGAGCCATTGTGATTATCCTGCCCCAATGATCAAATATTCTCATCCTTTATCCAATCAGTCCTTTGAAGGATCCCTTCCGCAGTTTAGTGACTTGCCAGCTTCTGCTGCTCCACCTCTCGCCCCTCTTTCTTTGGGTATGCTTTCTAGCTTCTTCCTATTTTGAGGTGTGACAGATCAATTCTTCTTGTTTAAACTCATATACACCTTGTATTTCCTTTGCAGGTCGAATTGTTGAGAAGTTTCGACTGTCCACTGCCGACTCTGATGGGGGCTATTTCGCACCCTACATACTGTACTATCGACTAAAGACATTGAGATCAGTTCGACCAAATCATGGCTGTTCAAGATCATCTCATCGACCAGGCCGAATACAGCTCTCTTCGACCAGAAGACAATATTCCGGACCCATGAAGGACATTTGGGCCGAGTCCTATTAGGACTATGTTTCCTTGTAACGCTAGGTTTAACATTGTATAAATACCTAGTTAATCATTGTATTAAACAACTACGAAATCCCTCAACTTCAAGAATACTTAATTATACACTGCTATTACAGCACGACTGAATAAGATTCAATATTATTCAAAGCTTTTGATCTCCATATCGGTGTGTTCTTAGCTTTGTTTGTGGTTTTACTTCTTGTTCTTGATTATTGCTTTTCTTTGTAATCGATCCATCCGGAATAATGTAACAGAGCCCTACTAAATATATATACAAATATCGTGAACCCCCCCGATATTACAAATTCACTGATATTCAATTTAACCAGACGAAATCCGGTTAAATCAGTTGGCGCCCACCGTGGGGCTAGGTTAATTATTCGATTGACACATGGCTCGCCCAAGGAAAAGCGCTCGTGTTGGAGCGAGAAGCAATACAACCACCGGCCATAACACATCGGAAGACATACAGGACAACAACGATAATAATGTTCCCAATACCGACGAGAATGTCCAAGATACACATCCCCGACAGCAGGGACCCCAAGGAGACCTTCCCGGGGCCATACGGGAAGAACCAGAGGGCCCCGAAGTCCCCGTTCCTCTCCCAGACGCTCAGGAGAAATTACGACAAATAGCAATGCTTTTCAAATCACTCTCTCCAGAAGAATTACTAGTACTAGATCAAATTCCTCGAAACGTTACGGCTGCCAAGACAACTCCTGCTCCAGGAGTGCCAAGGCCGAACGAACGGACCTCTCAACAAGCTGACAGCCCAGCAAGTGACCGACGCTCGCTACACAGCCCACAGCAGGTCAAATCTAAACCCTCCGATAACCATCCACGAAGAAGACCTGGTCGAAGAATACCATAAGCGGGTCGCAGCGGATCGAAGGAACGAACAATCATCCCAATCGAGGATGATGTAGATGAATCAATCCCAGATCGACCGCGAGCGACTCAATTCTCAGAAAGAGAAATTGAAAGGACGGTACAGGAGCGACTCGAACAACGACTACGATCTGTTCAAAACCCATGGGCCCGGACTGCGGAACTCTAGGAAAGCCTTGCGGCTTGCTCTCCTTTCTGCAGGGAAATAAAAGAGGCACAATCCACGGGACAGGTCCCAGGAAGATTACCCCGATATGATGGAACCACCGACCCGGATGATTATATCTTTAGCTTTACAAACATAATGAATTTATATGCCCACTCCGCCGAATTCACCGCCAAGTTAATGGTGACCACATCCGAAGGACTCGCGCTGGATTGGTTTGCCAAACAGCCAGCCAACTCTATATTCAGTTTCCGGGAATTATGCAATAAACTAACGCAGCAGTTTGCCAGTCAGAAAAGACAAAAACTCCGGATGAGCTACCTAGGAACCATATATCAACAAGAGGGAGAATCCCTAAGAAATTGGTTGGCGAGATTCAACGTGGAATTACTCAAAATCGATTCTCCGAATATCGATTACATAATTTCTATCCTCTTCGATCTCACTAAAAATAGGCAGTTTGGAAACGCCCTCAGTCGAAAACAACCGAGAACGTTTACCGAAATTATGAACTTGGCGTCTAAGTATATGACCCAAGAAGAGATGAATTCCTTTAAGGATAAAAACAAAAACAAAGCCACAACTTCGGGCTCCAAACGGCATGACAGGTTTCCGGCCCAAAAATCTTTGGATTACGAGCGATCTTCCAGGAGAGGTAATGTTTTCCAGCGATTGGAATACAACAAAGCCGACCAAGATAGGCAACCAAATTTCTACCAAAGACCAAGAAACCATGAACAACCAATCAGAAGCAGGGTGAATCATGTAGAACACCCAAGGTTAAATGCTCCAATGGAAGAAATATTAGAAGTTCTAGAAAGAAATAACTGGATTCCCGAGGCGAGGAAAATCGCGCAGCCGAGACCAGGGTCTCGAAACTACGATCAATACTGTAAGTACCATAGAGCACATGGACATCGAACGGAGAATTGTTTTCACCTTAAGAGAGAAGTTGAAAAACTAATCGAACAAGGAAAACTTGACGAATACATAGAGCGAGATAATCGTAAAAGGGAAAGAAGTAGAAGCCCTCGGAACGGTAATCAAAGGAGAAGTTCTCATCAAAGGTCACCTGAACGCCGACCTACTCAGGAGTTGAATCATGACCAGATCAATGGAACTATCCATACGATATCCGGGGGTCCCGCGGGTGGAGATAGTCGTAACGCCCGACGAAGAACAGCCCGATCCATAATTGGAAACTCAAAATACCCAAAATAAATTTGGACCCTGGAAAGCAGGCCATCAAACGATCAGCCGATCAGCTTTAACGAAGGCGAAGCACCTAAAAATATTGTCTGGGACACAAAAGAGGATAACCCCGACTTCCCGATGGTAATCTCGCTAGAAATAGCAAACTACAATGTCAAGAGAATCCTGATCGATAATGGGAGCTCAGCCAATATCATCTCCCGAGAAGTTTTAGCCCAAATGGACTTGGGACAGATAAACTTGCAGAAAGTAGCTACGCCATTAATAGGATTCGGAGGGTCCGAAATCATCCCCAGCGGAACGATAACCTTAAGCGTATCGCTCGGAAAAATACCCCACCGGACAGTGAAGCTAGTAAAATTTCTAGTGGTAGAAACCCCTTTCGCTTATAACGCAATATTGGGACGACCAGCTCTCAATTTATTCCGAGCTGTTGTCTCTACTTATCATCAGAAGATAAAGTTTCCGACCGATAGAGTCATCGGAGAAATAACAAACGACCATTGCATGGCTTGGGACTGCTACAGTACTTCGTTAACTATGAAAGAACACCCAAAATCGATTACTCCAAGTAAAAGAAAGATCGAAGAAGATCTCAACAGAAATAAAATTGAAATCCCAAGTACCGATCGAGTGGATAAAAAGGGAAAGGAACCGCTAGATTTATCATTAAAACCTCCAGAACATAAGGATATAATTCTTGTACAAGGGGACTCGTCTAAAACAACGAGAATAGGTACAGAACTGAGCAAAGAAGGGGAAATAATGCTGATCGACTTCCTCAGAAACAATGCCGACGTCTTCGCTTGGAGCGCAAAAGACATTGAAGGAATCGATCCTCGAATAATCAAGCATTCCCTAAAAATAGATCCTTTGGCGAAACCCGCCAGACAGAAGAAGAGAAATCATGGACCGGTAAAAGATAAGATTATTAAAGCCGAGGTAGAAAGACTGCTTGAAGCGAAACAAATCCGAGAAATACACTTCTCAGAATGGCTGTGCAATGTTGTCCTAGTAGCAAAAGGGGAAAAAAAGGACAACAAATGGAGGATGTGTAATGATTTTACTGATCTTAACAAGTTATGCCCGCGCGACCCATATCCCCTCCCGAGGATCGACCTATTGGTCGATTCGACCGCTGGCTTCGCTATATTTAACATGATGGACGCCTTTCAAGGGTTTTATCAAATATACATGGATGAGCGGGACCGAGAAAAGACTGCATTCGTAACCGAGCAGGGAGTATATTGCTTCATAGTAATGCCATTCGGCTTAAGAAATGCCGGAGCCACTTACCGAAGGTTAGTAAACCTAATGTTCAAAGAGTTAATTGGAGAATTGATGGAAGTCTACGTGGACGACATGCTGGTCAAAAGTATGAACGAAGCGGATCACGTAAAACATCTCGATCGATGCTTTCAGATCTTAAGAAAATATCGTATGAAGTTAAACCCCGCAAAATGCACCTTTGGCGTCAAATCTGGAAAATTCTTGGGATATTTAGTTCACCAACGCGGAATAGAAGCCAACCCAGAAAAAATCCGAGCCATAACTGAAATGAAACCTCCCAAAACCATCTCCCAAGTACAAAGCTTAGTTGGGAAGATCGTAGCATTAAACAGATTCATATCAAAGTCAGCAGACAAAAGCCTCCCTTTTTTCCAAACTCTCCGAAAGGCAAAGAACTTTGTTTGGACCGGAGAATGCGATCATGCCTTCGAACAACTCAAAGAATATTTGACAACACCTCCAATGTTGGCAAAACCAACGGAAGGAGAACCATTGTATATGTACATCTCCATCTCCGACGTAGCAATTAGTTCAGTACTAATTAAAGTCGAAGACTCAGAACATAAGCCCGTCTATTATCTAAGCAAATTATTGCAGGGAGCTGAGAAGAATTATTTGGAAATTGAGAAATTCACGCTGGCCTTAGTGGTGGCTGCACGGAAACTTCAACCTTACTTTTTAACCTATAGAATAGTGGTTTTGACAAATCAACCGCTAAGACAAGTCTTAGCAAAACCAGAAGCCTCAGGAAGACTAATTAAATGGGCGATCGAACTAGGCCAGTTCGAAATTGATTACAAACCAAGAATCGCTATAAAAGCCCAAGTATTGGCTGATTTTATATTAGAAACACCAACACAGACAACTGAATCGTCGAGTTGCCTCAACGACGACGTCTTAATCGTAGAAAATCAAACTTGGTTAATGCATGTCGACGGTGCTTCGTGCCGAGAAGGAGGAGGCGCCGGAATCAACTTCACCGGACCAAATAAAGAAGATTTGAATTACGCAATAACATTGGACTTCGTCGTAACAAACAATGAAGCGGAATATGAAGCGTTGATTGCGGGAATGGAGATGGCGATCAAAGCCAACATAAAAAGTCTTAAAGTACTAACTGATTCAGAATTAGTGTAAAGACAAATTGAAGGCCTATACGAGGCTAAAGAATTCAATATGGTCAAATACCTCGCCAAAGTGAAAACACTAGCTGAGAAATTTGAAAGCTTCAGTATCCAGAACATCCCACGTTTGGAAAATAAATGGGCCGATCAGCTATCAAGATTCACAGGATCCCATGACGGAAAGACCGAACGGGTGATCAACTGGTTGATCTCTAATACACCGGCGATCGACATCGATGAAACACCAGTAGTCGATATAATGGAAATCGAAGAAGCCGAAGAAAATTGGATGACACCGATGATAGAATATCTACGGGAAGGAAAATTTCCACCTGACCAAAATGAAGCTCGGAAAATAAGATATCGAGCTCCTAAGTATACACTTGTAGAAGGAAAACTCTACCGAAGATCGGTATCAGGAATTCTTCTAAAATGCGTCCCTGAATCACAAACCATCGATATACTTCGAGAAATTCATGAAGGGGATGCAGGAAATCACAGCGGATCAAGGGCATTGGCCTTAAAGTGTCTCAGGACAGGTTACTATTGGCCTACCATCAATAAATATGCCGCTCAATATGTCCAAGAATGTCATTACTGCCAGATCCATGCTAACATATGTCATCGACCCGCAGAAAACATGCACCCAATTCCAGTATGTTGGCCATTTGACCAATGGGGAATGGACATTGTGGGACCATTTCCAGCAGCTAGATCTAAGAAATCCTATGTTCTGGTCGCTGTAGAATACTTCAACAAATGGATAGAATGCATCGCCCTCGTGCGAATAACCCAATTCCAAGTTATCAACTTCCTATGGAAATTTATAGTTTGTCGATTCGGCATCCCAAGGATCCTTATCTCCGATAATGGAACTCAATTCGCGGGAAAACAAATAATAAATTGGTGTACAAAACTTGGAATTCAACAAAATTTTACCTCAGTAGGGCATCCTCGAACAAATGGACAAACTGAAGTAGCAAACCGAGAGATAATAAAATCATTGGAAAAAAGATTAGGAGCTGCCAAAGGAAAATGGCTTGACGAACTCCCAGGAGTATTATGGGCTAATCGGACAACAGTAAGGAGCTCAACCGGGGAAACCCCATTTAGCTTGGTATATGGGTCGGAAGCGGTTATCCCTGTTGAAACCCTAATCCCAACGCCAAGAATAGAGATGTTCGATGATCAAGAAAATGAAAAGTTGAGAGAAAATGACATTGATTTAACAGAAGCTTTAAGAGATAAAGCTGCTGTACGCCTACAAGCCACTAAAGCTAATATGGAGAAAGCATACAATCAAAAAGTACGCGTCCGAACCTTCAAATGATCGACCTTTTGACCAGACTGATCCATTAGGCAGCGGCGGCGAAGATGGCGTTGGTCCGAATGCTGGGTTCGAGCACGCCAGAGGGGGCGATTCATAGTCTTGTAGTTAGGAATCGAATGTATATATGCATGTAACCCATTTTTGTAATCAGACTTGTTTTCTTTTGGATTTGATTCGTATAACTTGTAAATTCCAATCTTACAAATATTTGGACGTCACTTGCCTTTCATAGTTCGATATCTTGTCGTATTCTATGCTCGATATCAATTTATTCCATATAGAATCTTTCTTGAAAGTCGCGTCGATTCCACTATTGTAATCATAGGGTCTAGCGCCTATAAATATGAGGATCTCTTCAATTTTTGTCAGAAATTATTTTCAGAGATCGGAGCTCTTCCTCTATATTCTGCATTCTTCTAATTTCTTAACTCGCTCCCCATTTATCATGGAAAATATACTAGGCAAGGCTATCGACCCCAAACTGCTATTTGGTGGTTTGAAGAATAAAAGTTCGTCCAAAGAGCAAAAACCTGCCAAGGAGGCCAAGCCCTCCAAATCCTCTTCTAAAACTTCTGTGTCTTCCCCAAAAGCTCCTAAAGGAGGGGAAATTAAGAAAGAGAAAAGTGCTTCATCAAAGCAAACCAAGGGCAGTTCCAACAAGTCCATTTTGGATGAAGAGCTTGAGGCTGCGCTCGGGGGTTCTTCCCCGAAAGTTGTCGATTCTTCGAGTGAAGACCCTGTTAGACAAAAAACTCCCGTTCCTTCTTCGAACAAAAGGCCTTATTCTGATGGGGTCACTCCCATCGAAGCTTTGCAGAATCTTGCTATTGGTAGCAAACCATCCTCTGATGATTCTTCACCTGTCCCCCCCGTAGGAGGTTTTAGCAAAAAGCCTAAGTTGGAGATTGGTGGAGGGGCTTCTGCCGAATCTTTAAGAATTGATAATCCTTCCGAACCCCGCGTTGATTCCGCTCCTCCGAAAGTTACTCCTTCCCCGCCCAAGGAGTCGAAAGACGGGTCTGCTTCTAAGGCTGATCCCATAGATAGTATGTTGCGGGTTGACCTTACTTCTTCCGAAACCGACTTTACTGAACTTTTTTAATAGGCCGGATAGGATTTTATCAAACTTAAAACGCTTGCTGAGCGGGAAACAAATCGGCATGCTGCTATTTCCCTTGAGCTGGAGGAGAAGAAAACCGAATTCGACCGTGTCTTTGCGGAGAAGCTTGCTTTAGAGAGAGAGAAGACTGCTAAAGAACACGGAGAAGAAATCCACCAGAAGCTGAATGAGGAGCTCGAGAAACTGAAAAGTCTTCACGAGCAGGATAAACAAGACTTCGCGCGCCGAGAAAAGGAGGCTTACGACCGTGGATATGAAGTAGGATATGAGGCTCGTAATGCCGAGCTTCGAAAGATTTTCTCCGACAATAAGCTTCTCTAGATGTTGTCTTTATTTATCCAGACTTGCTGTATGGCTATATTGTTTTTACTTCTGTGTGATCATGAATAATTTCTGACATTTTTATCCTCTATGGTTTGTAATAATCTATTTATTTCTCGGATTTCCTGCTCTTGTATAATTTGATGTGTTCTTTTTCATTCGTATCTTAGCCTGCTTTCTTCGTTCGAACTTGAGGTCCCCACCTTCGGAATTCTTGATCTTCGATCTTGGCATATTAACTTTGCTTATTTTCCAAAATCAGATCACTTTCTCTTCCCGCTCAAATTCTCGGGAAGCGCAATAGTCTTTTGATCTTAATCGTTCCTTTTGCTTTCTGCTAACCGTTGGATTTTTGGAAATAGTACTTATAAATGGAGTTCTTCGTTTTGTATCCTTATAAGATTTTTTTGAAAATAGATTCCTTCGACCATGCTGACTAAAAGATCTTGTTGCATGGCTCAATATTTTGAATTTCGAGTTAGGACCTATTTTGCAGATCATTGGCTAATTAGTACTTCAATCTCGACTAGGATATCTGCAGGCGAATGCTATTCCGACCTTGGAGGCTAATAAGCTTTATTGCTGACCATCCACGACCCAGGTAGTCCCCACAACTTTCTATGGTTTTGGGGAGGCTCAAGCATTAAGTTTTTCAAGGGTGTTCGGCGGTTTGTTTGGTTCTTCCTCGGGGATATTAGGGGTTGTGCTTCGAGGATCGAGGTCCTCAATAAAGTATTCACGTTACACCTAGAAAAAGATTCATTACCCCTCTCCTTTTTGAAGAACTATAAATAAAGACAAAAGCCTGTTGGCTTGACAGGCTCCTCCTATTCGAGTAAGGATATTATCGTCCGCCGAAAATTTCATAGGATTGCCTGGTTATGAAGTTCCTCTCACGTTCGGATATATATAGATTAGTTCTTTGTCAATGTTCTCAAAACTGTAAAAATGTACTAGTGTCAAAAAATTGGTCTGATATGTAATAGGAGTTGATATTTTGTAATTTGTAATTGCTTGATATGTTAAGCTCGGAAATTAATAGTTTTTTTGATCGATCCTTACGATCGTTTTACTCAAATGTAGTACTCCATTGGTCTCAGCCATTCTCGGATGAATTACTGATAACACTTTCTTTATAATCTATACTCCGAATTTTTCTTCATGATTTTCTTTAGATGACCGGAACTGATATTATAACGAATTCGAATGGGACGACTCGAGCAGGAATAATTTTGACATTTTCTTCACTTACCCAAACGGTTTCTGTATTCTCGGGAAACGTAACGGTCGGCGCATTTATTGCTTGTATCTCAGCCGTTAGTTTTATCAAATCTGAGTCGTCGATTGCCCTTTCTTTTCACTATATATAGTTCCATAGTTACCTTCATATTTTTACGTTTCAGTAATTGTTTTGATCGGCTCTATGATTGAGCTTTTACTTCCTTTGACTACTATGTTTCGCTCTCTATCTTCAATAACACGTTTTGAGGTTCGAGTTCGAACTATTTTCCTTTATTACTTTGGCTGCCTCTCGTGGCGATTTATTTCGACTAAGGTATCGACAAGCGAAAAGAATTGCGACTGGGGTACCGGCAGGCGACCAGCTCTCTCTGATTCCATCCATTTAGGGCCGGTTCGAACTCCTGTATCCTGTCAATCCACCCGGTCGGATAGTGGGTCAACTTGTGGAAGGATCTTTAAGGTTTTGATCTCAACTTCTTTAAGATACTTCCGAAGCTGGTTCACAGTATCCCGGCTCGAGTTAGTGCGCACGGAAATCATTCGAGATTCCTCTCGCGCGCCGGTCCTTCATCAGCGGATCTTAAATCATTGGCATAGCCGTCATTACTTACTGATGAAGACCTAAGATCGGTTAAGAGTCCGGGGCATGCTCCGATCCGTTCTCCTCTGTTCCCTTTCCGAATTCGAAGGCTTTCAACTTTATTGTAGTACCTGTAAAACCCCGAAATTCTTTCCTATAAATTTAATTTACTTGAAATTGATAATTTTAATTATGTATGTTTAACAATTGAAACTAAAATTCATATCTATGTTGTTTTAAAAAAAAAATTCAACGACTGAGCATATTTTTAAATTTGAAGTGCTTTAAATTAATATTCACTTGAACTATTATTGTTGTGCAAATTATAAATTATAAATACTCACTCTTGTGTTATTTTGAGGATTTAAATGCAAAAAGAAAAAATAAATAGGGGGACTTCTTGATTGTCCCAAGACTTTGTGGACTAAAAAGGAAAAATTTGAAATTTGAGTGTTTGAATTGCAAAACACACATTAAAGACTTGAAAATTCAACCCCACTCTCTCATTCTTCATCTTCCCCACCAAATACACACACTAAAGTGTGTTTTCGCACACACAAAAATTCAATTTCTTATTTAGCTCATAACTTCATCATTTCTTAACCAAATCAAGTAAATGAGTAGTCAAAATTGATCTACTCGACGAGAGGAACACTTTGGTGGTGGTTATTGAAAGAATATAAGGTGTTTTATTGCAAAAATTTGAGGTTGAAGGTGGGGTTTTAAGTGGGTTTCCTTGCTTGTCCCTTTTCCGGTCATATCTTCGACAATCGAGCTTCACCACAGTGTTCTAGGCTTAGAGGAGAACGGAATGGTGGGTTCGGCTAATTTTCCGGTGCCGGTCAACGGTGGTCAACGGCGGTCAACAGTCGGTCAACAGGGGCTGCTCCGGTCAGCGATTTCATCTCGGAATGGGTATTCCATTTTCGGTCTTCATTTCTTGATTTGAGTTCGTTAGATAGTTCCTTGAGCCTAAATGTTATTGTGTATTATTTATTTACATTGTGGTTAATTTTTGCTTTAGAATTTAGTTTGAGCATGAGTTTGAGTTCGTACTATGTTATGCATGTATCTCGATTAACTCGATTTTAGTTATAAGGATGGTGTAGTAATAAAAGTGGAAACTTGATATAGTAAAAATATATGACTTGATAATTAAATTTCGATAGAGTTAAATGAGGTTATATGATGAAAAATTATTAAAACTTGTGATTAATTTTGGTGTTATAGTGAATTTTTGGTTAAATATTTTTAAACGTCCTTGTGATATTGGATCTTGAATTATTTTTGCAAGAAAGTTAATGTTTTAATATTTTCGAAACTTTTGGGGTATACTTTGAATGTTTTGAAAAGAAAATGGTGTTTAAATATTAACTTGGTAAATATTTTGGATTTTCTCAAATCTTAAAGTTTAACAAAAAAAATGATGAATACTTTAGAAACATAAAGTTATTTGAAGGTAATAACTTAACATAAAATCTTTAATTAAACATTTTGAAGCTCAATTAGAACGGTTTTGTTCTAGTTTAACTCTATCGTGGCTATGTTTACCACGCTTTATGAACAAACCATAGAACCTTTAGATCGGACGTAAATGTCCAAGTTTTGATCGTGGTTTCATTATTGAACAACCGTGATTCAATTGTTTGCTCGACTAAAGCATTGCTTTAGTCACTCTAGAATCCTTATGGGGTAATTAGATTCTAAGATCGTTACATAAACGTGTACAGGAACCGAAGACGCTACTTTACCGCATTTCCTCGAGGATCGTAAGCGACAAAGGTGAGTGCTATGTGTTACTTGTGTGTAAGTCCGAATGTGCTAGTAGGTCGAGTCATAACTGTAACTTAGTTCCTAAACGCACAAGCATGTGATGTATGATAACATAAAGAACTCGGCTGCTAGGACAAGTTACACATTGAATTATTGTTTATTTCTATGTGCTTATGAGTCATTGATATTGTATGTTTAACTGTTATTGAGTTGTTTACCGATTTCCTGTTAATAAACTGCTACTGTTATTGTTACTGTACTGTACTGTTTACTGTTACTGTGTGAGCCCCTATTTTGGTGTGCGGAATCGTGATAACCCGGAAGGTAAGGGCCGGAGGGTTACCCCGATCCACCGTAGACCCGCTTCACAAGCCAAGTGTGGAGGTTACACTTGGGGAGTGAATGTCAAACTCCTGGCATTTGACGTCAATGCGTACTGTTATGTAAGGTCGCACCTTACTTGGAGTGTTCGGTGGTGGTATTCCTGACTGTGGATTGGAGGGTAAGAGGAGGACGGCATCAACAAATGTTGGTTACTTGTTTAACGTGCTTAAATTGTTATAGCATATGTTCATTACTGTACTGTTGTATATGCTCGTGTATATTATGTTGCATCCACGCACATGTGCACTATAGCCTCACTAAGTTGGACGATCAACTTATGCATTCCATGTTTCAATCTTTTCAGCTACAGGTGTTTGGGATAAACGATAGTTCATGTTGCGGTTAGGTCATCACGGTTGTGGTCCCATCCTAGTTCCAGAGAGTAGTTGAACTTTTGTTTAAATTCTTATTTGCTTTTAAGATTTTCGTTTGAACTCATGTTTTAAATCTCCTATAACGTTTAAGTTCATTTTTATCATATCTTGTTGACTATCTTGGTATTTTAGTTAATTTTGTAAAATGAGAATATCTATCGAAAATGATTTTAGATTTTATAAAATATTAATCTTAATCTTCTTGTATTCCTTTTGGGTCCAACAAGTTTTTTTTTACATGTCATGTCATCCGTTAAAATTTATTTTAATTACTTTCACTTTAAACTTAGTAACCGAAATTGTTTTTATTTCGTTTAAACCGCTTCCGCTTAAAACCTTTAATTTTCGATTTTAATTTATCCTTTCTTTTAAAATGTTTCGATAATTTTAACTCTTTTTAAAATAATAATAACTTTTCGACTGTTATCCGACAGACCCGCGGAGTCGGGCCGTTACATATGGTATCAGAGCTTCGGCTCATGGCCAGGATAGGGTCCTCGGAATTTGTACCGAGATGCTAGTAAGGTGGGACTCACCTGCAAGACTTTAGGGTGTCTAACCACAATGTGTATTTTACTTTTAGGACATGACCGCAACCAAAACATAGGTATTGTGCATGTCCTCGGGGGAAGGGGCTTTTGTTCATTGTTAATGTGATTTCTTGATTTGTTGTTTTATTGTTGGTGTCCATAATATAGTTGACGTTACTTTGACTGAACTATTTGATTTGTTGTCTGAGTATGATTGTAGATGAGTATGCTCCTTCATTTCGTGCTTATTGAATTACTTTAATCAAGTGGCCTTACTTGAAGTACATATAAAATGACTAATATAGCCCTAAACCTTTTCGAAGTCCATCATCATGTGAGTTTACCTTATTCAGAACTCATATTTTTTACTTCGGACATTTCCTCTTCAAATTGATCTCTCACCTTTAGTAAGCTTGCGCGAAAGTCTTAAGGTCAACTCAATTCGAATAACTCACTTTGTGGGATAAGGCTGCAATCAAAATTATACGCGTATGTTCGATCTCAATGGAGGTTTGATTTCTTGGTATCACTGTTTCATTACCAAATGACTAGAATGACCTCAAATATTTAACCCTCGTTATCGTTTGACTACGATTAAATAGGAGAAAGCTCTTTCTTTCTCTATCTTACTTATATCCTGGAATCAAGTTTCTTTTCTTTGGACACTTGTAAGTTATCTAAAGTAGTCATGGGTGCTCTTAAGATTCCTTTAATTGTGCGTAATTCATTCAAAATTCGTTCTCCTGATTTCAAACATTACTCTTTCATAACGAGCTATCGAATCTGAATATATTTTGGATTCTCCTTGGGCTCTGTTCTTTGGTTTTAACTCATTCTCGAATCCATCATGTTTTTGAGTTATTTGTATGGGATATTCTTGATAGTATGAAATCGATACACGTTTCTTTGAATCTTGGTGATTTACTACAAATTTCATTCCTCCTATACAATTCTTAAAAATCATAGTTCATTTGAACCTTCAGATCGATTTACTTATGTTCATGCCTGACTATGATTCATCTCGCTAGTTTGTGCTCCATGGAATTCTTTCTTAGTCATTGTTAGTTTGATTGATGATGACTATTCTGTACCTAGTACTTCAGGTGTGTCTCATTCTTCAACTATCCATAGTTCTACTTTTCCTCGAGGTTGAAATATACTCTCATCTGAACTTACATTTGTAGATTATATGATCTTGATTACTATGAATTGACACACTTGATTCTGGCATACTCTTTGTATGTTGACAAAAATATGTGACCCCTATTTGTTATATACGCATCTTGACGATGTATTATATAAGTTCTTGGGAAAGGTAAATAATGGAGTGTGGCGACAACCAAATAGTCTTTAACATTAAGACTTGCTATCGAGTATTCAGAAAGAATGAATGATAAGGGTCTGAAAGAAACAAAAGAATCTATTAAGACGATCGAAATTCCTCTCTGTATTGAATCTATTAGCATGTTGAAGTTTTGAGAAAGGATGTGTCTGCAAAAGTTAAGTGTATCGATGAACAAGTCAATTGAAGAAGCCTACTCATTACATTGGTGTTTTTCCTGGAGAAATCGAGGATAATGAATGTTATTGATTGAAGGAAAACGTTGCAACCATCTTCGTCATCTAGTAAAATCAACTATTGACTAAGGAAATAAGCCGAAGATACCTTCTTTGTTACACAAGAACTTCAAAGATCCGCAATCACTCAAAAGTGAATTATATCCTAACTCTAAAATCTTTCAATGACGTGAGAGAATTCGTCTCTTAACATCTTCTACTCATTTCTATTGGACCAATATCTCTAATTGTGCTCTAGAATCGTTCATTGTTTATTTTTCCACATGCGCTAATGCTTTTTCCTTCGCTTCCATATGCGATAGTCAGTTTCTTTCCCTCAATTTTAATTCTGAATTGACCAAAACTTCTTTGATCCTTTCATGAGCTTTATTCTTGAACTTGCTTACCTTGATTTCATATTTTTAAATATTGTTTCTCACAATTTCTTAAATTTAACAGTTTCTTGAACTGATTGTCATTCTAATTAAAACCCATCCCTTCAAAGTTTATTGACACTTTTAATTCAACTCCTTGTTGTCCAATCGAAGCTTCCAATTTGATATTTAAATTTTACATTTGTTCGGATTTTGTACTCCCTTTTGATTTCACGAGCTACTTCTTTATAGTGAATTCGTGAATCATACTGCTTACCTTAATCTGATTAAGTGGTTAGGAATATTTTATTATCTTTATTCCCTGAACCTAATTATTGAATTGCGAAAGGTTCAGAAAAAGTTTCTTCGATTTCATATTATTCCTGCTTGTTATTCTAGAAGGAATGTACGGTCAACTTCATACTTGTATCATGTTCTTTCTAAAGTTGTTCCATCCTATTTGTTATCACTAATCTTGAAATTGGACATTTTTATTTTTATTACCTTGTTCTTGAACCTTATTCGCTTTGTCTCTAGTATCATCATTACACTCACTGCTTCTTTAAATGAATCTTTGAATGATTCGTTTTATTCTCGCTTGATATTTAGACGTCCAAAGACACTTTAGCGCTCTGGTTGTTAATATCAAAACTTTTGATTCGATTTTGACATCCCTGACTCAACCTTCTTGTTATTAAGACTTCTTATGTGTCTTATAATACCCGTAGTGATACTTGTTTTTTATTACATTTGTTTTCATTGAGTTTCTTATTCGAATGTCATAACTTATGTTTCCCATTCATTTTTATAATCCTTTATAAGACTTCTATTCGACTGTGTCCTGTCACATTCATTGAAAATCCTTAATCGACCACTTTCTGGTTATATTGTTTGAACAATCCTTGACTCGATCGACCTTTCAGGTCCTCATTACTTTATTCCGAAGTTATTTTTGCTCAGTCTATAAACTCAATTGCTTCATTTTTCATGGGCAAAATTTTTGGTTCAACTGTCCTTTATGATCTTTATAGAAATTTATCGTTTCGGTGTTGCTTGATACTTTATTGAACCCCTTTGCTAATATATGGTCATTCTGAATCGTCTCTTTGATTCCATATCATTCATACTTGTTAACTTCATTGACCATGCAACATTTTCACTCAGTCATCGACTTTCTTTTGAACTCCACACTGTTATCTTGTTCTTTCTAATCATGTCCTTTCATCGTGGTTAATTTCTCGTATATGGTGTTCTCATTTTTCTTGGATCTCGTTCTTTAACTCTATACGCTTTCTACGTTGTACTTTTGTTACATTCTTTGCTACTTAAAATGAATCTTTGACTAGCGAATTTTATCTTAGTTCAATTTTTAAATAATCAGAGACATTTCAAAACTTTGATTTCCATTGACAGAACTCTTGAATTAATTTCAATTATCCTTATTGGCACACTTGGTTTAACCTTCTTCTTGCTACTCCGATCTCTTGACTTGATTGTCATTGTTACCGTTATTCTGTTTGACCTTATTATCTACATAAATTGACTCGGTCATCTTTCACAATCTTTATCAAGACACTTCATTGGACTGTCATTTCTAATTCCTGCTGAGAATATCAATTCAGACGTCTTCCATTATCTTTTGAATTTCATTGGCAAAAATCGAATTTTTGTGTTATAACGTGAAAGTTTTCCTTTTGGGAGAATATAACCACGACATGTGAGTTTGGTTATTCGTCGAACTTTGATTTATCGCGTAAAATTCCACGTATGAAGTTCCAGAAGGATTTTTCCTCATCCTCGCGACTACGTATCATCAGACTCCAAAAACACCGAGAGTTAGAGAAAATATTTGTTTTCATAGTCGTCAAAATCAAGAAACCAGTGGACTCCATCGTTTAAAGCCTCAAGGTGCTGTCAAAGTATACAAGAAAAGACTTGAAAAATACAAAGAGATATACAGCATCATCACTCGAACTTCTCAAAACTCAAGTGCGAATTTGGGGACCAAATTCTTTTAAGGAGGGAAGATTGTAAAACCCCGAAATTCTTTCCTATAAATTTAATTTACTTGAAATTGATAATTTTAATTATGTATGTTTAACAATTGAAACTAAAATTCATATCTATGTTGTTTTAAAAAAAAAAATTCAACGACTGAGCATATTTTTAAATTTGAAGTGCTTTAAATTAATATTCACTTGAACTATTATTGTTGTGCAAATTATAAATTATAAATACTCACTCTTGTGTTATTTTGAGGATTTAAATGCAAAAAGAAAAAATAAATAGGGGGACTTCTTGATTGTCCCAAGACTTTGTGGACTAAAAAGGAAAAATTTGAAATTTGAGTGTGTGAATTGCAAAACACACATTAAAGACTTGAAAATTCAACCCCACTCTCTCATTCTTCATCTTCCCCACCAAATACACACACTAAAGTGTGTTTTCGCACACACAAAAATTCAATTTCTTATTTAGCTCATAACTTCTTCATTTCTTAACCAAATCAAGTAAATGAGTAGTCAAAATTGATCTACTCGACGAGAGGAACACTTTGGTGGTGGTTATTGAAAGAATATAAGGTGTTTTATTGCAAAAATTTGAGGTTGAAGGTGCGGTTTTAAGTGGGTTTCCTTGCTTGTCCCTTTTCCAGTCATATCTTCGACAATCGAGCTTCACCACAGTGTTCTAGGCTTAGAGGATAACGGAATGGTGGGTTCGGCTAATTTTCCGGTGCCGGTCAACGGTGGTCAACGGCGGTCAACAGTCGGTCAATAGGGGCTGCTCCGGTCAGCGATTTCATCTCGGAATGGGTATTCCATTTTCGGTCTTCATTTCTTGATTTGAGTTCGTTAGATAGTTCCTTGAGCCTAAATGTTATTGTGTATTATTTATTTACATTGTGGTTAATTTTTGCTTTAGAATTTAGTTTGAGCATGAGTTTGAGTTCGTACTATGTTATGCATGTATCTCGATTAACTCGATTTTAGTTATAAGGATGGTGTAGTAATAAAAGTGGAAACTTGATATAGTAAAAATATATGACTTGATAATTAAATTTCGATAGAGTTAAATGAGGTTATATGATGAAAAATTATTAAAACTTGTGATTAATTTTGGTGTTATAGTGAATTTTTGGTTAAATATTTTTAAACGTCCTTGTGATATTGGATCTTGAATTATTTTTGTAAGAAAGTTAATGTTTTAATATTTTCGAAACTTTTGGGGTATACTTTGAATGTTTTGAAAAGAAAATGGTGTTTAAATATTAACTTAGTAAATATTTTGGATTTTCTCAAATCTTAAAGTTTAAAAAAAAAAATGATGAATACTTTAGAAACATAAAGTTATTTGAAGGTAATAACTTAACATAAAATCTTTAATTAAACATTTTGAAGCTCAATTAGAACGGTTTTGTTCTAGTTTAACTCTATCGTGGCTATGTTTACCACACTTTATGAACAAACCATAGAACCTTTAGATCGGACGTAAATGTCCAAGTTTTGATCGTGGTTTCATTATTGAACAACCGTGATTCAATTGTTTGCTCGACTAAAGCATTGCTTTAGTCACTCTAGAATCCTTATGGGGTAATTAGATTCTAAGATCGTTACATAAACGTGTACAGGAACCGAAGACGCTACTTTACCGTATTTCCTCGAGGATCGTAAGCGACAAAGGTGAGTGCTATGTGTTACTTGTGTGTAAGTCCGAATGTGCTAGTAGGTCGAGTCATAACTGTAACTTAGTTCCTAAACGCACAAGCATGTGATGTATGATAACATAAAGAACTCGGCTGCTAGGACAAGTTACACATTGAATTATTGTTTATGTCTATGTGCTTATGAGTCATTGATATTGTATGTTGAACTGTTATTGAGTTGTTTACCGATTTCCTGTTAATAAACTGCTACTGTTATTGTTACTGTACTGTACTGTTTACTGTTACTGTGTGGGCCCCTATTTTGGTGTGCGGAATCGTGATAACCCGGAAGGTAAGGGCCGGAGGGTTACCCCGATCCACCGTAGACCCGCTTCACGAGCCAAGTGTGGAGGTTACACTTGGGGAGTTAATGTCAAACTACTGGCATTTGACGTCAATGCGTACTGTTATGTAAGGTCGCACCTTACTTGGAGTGTTCGGTGGTGGTATTCCTGACTGTGGATTGGAGGGTAAGAGGAGGACGGCATCAACAAATGTTGGTTACTTGTTTAACGTGCTTAAATTGTTATAGCATATGTTCATTACTGTACTGTTGTATATGCTCGTGTATATTATGTTGCATCCACGCACATGTGCACTATAGCCTCACTAAGTTGGACGATCAACTTATGCATTCCATGTTTCAATCTTTTCAGCTACAGGTGTTTGGGATAAACGATAGTTCAGAGATGATTTAAGAGCCATGACTGATTTGAATTTTTATTTTTGTAATATTTGATCCTTCCGTGAGATATCTTCCATAGTTCGGACTTTTCTGGGATTATAGATCTTTCACTCTTAGTCCAATCAACAATCGTGGAGAGATAAGATGATAAAACTTAGATCGATCTTGAATATACTTCAGACCTTAGGGGCCTATCAAAGGCTTTAACCCTTGGTCAAATAAATAATCGTGAAGGAATAACATGATAGAATTTAGGTTCATCTTGAATAATAACTTCGACCTAAGGGGCGTAGCAACGGCTTTCACCCTTAGTTGTATAAATAATCGTGGAGAAATAATCATGATAGAATTTAGATTGACCTTGAATAATAACTTCGACCTAAGGGGTGTAGCAACGGCTTTCCCCCTTAGTCGTATAAATAATCGTGGAGAAATAATCATGATAGAATTTAGATTGACCTTGAATAATAACTTCGATCTAAGGGGCGTAGCCACGGTTTTCCTTTAGTCGTATAAATAATCGTGGAGAGATAATCATGATAGAATTTAGATTGACCTTGAATAATAACTTCGATCTAAGGGGCGTAGCAACGGCTTTCACCCTTAGTCGTTTCAGAGCATTTTTAGCCCGAGGGTCGTAGCAACGGCTTTCACCCTTAGTCGTTTCAGAGCATTTTTAGCCCGAGGGTCGTCACCCACTTTTATTTTTCGATCCAAGGGGCGTAGCAACGGCTTTCACCCTCGGTCGATCTTCGAGGGTCGTAGCAACAGCTTTCACCCTTTTTAATAGTAGATGGAGACAAGTAGAGATAGATAATAGATGAGCAGAGATTGATAAGATAGGAATATGACGAATAAATATGAATATTGACGAAATGAATTTTCACTGAATATATAACTCTGATCAAAATAAGCTTTGATGAAATAATAGTCTTCTGTAACCATGATAAAAGATGAATCATAGCGAAATAGCAAATAGTAAATAACCTTAGAACTTAATAAATAATCCTTTTGTCTTGTTAAGAACATTTTTTGCGGGGTTCTTGCTTTGCTTGATCCAATGCCCTTTGTTCTCTGTTGTTGTGCATATGTTCCCAATTTTGACAAGTTTGATTTTTTCCAAACGGTTCCTTATTTATCGAGAATTGTAACGGTCGACGAATCTCATCCATTAACTTCGCGGATCTTATGCCGTTGGATTTCTTTCAAATTTCGCTATAAAAGGTAGTCGTACCTTTGGAGATGTCTCATTCGTTGTACTGGCATTTTATTCGTCCGATCATGGTGATCAAGATTATTATTCAATTAATTCAACTATTTGAGCTCAGACTTCGAACAATCTTTAAGCGGAATAATCTTCGAACGGAAGAAAAATCAACCCGGCCTCGCTTAGAATATCGACATGCAAATACAATTTCCATCTGGAAGGCCAATAAGCCAGACCCCCGGAGTCCGCAGGTTATTGCGCAGGTCTTCGACTAGGGACCTGTTGCTACAATGCATTTAGGAAGACAAACTGGGGAGAGAACGACGAAGAATACAGTTGCCCGATAAACCATGCGTCCGCCTCTTTGTCTTCGGAAGATCGTAAATAAAGTTAAAAGCCTGCGGATCCCAAGGAGATTCCATGCTCGGAGCTAAGTTACTTCGAATAAACGATAAGAGAGGAGAGCGAAAGTTTCGTAGGATTTGTAGAAAGTAAAGGGGTTCTTATGTAATATGTTAGCTTGTGCTACGCTCGAAATGTATCCCCATATTTTTCCTTTGAACTCTTGTATCTTTGTAATAATATTCAGAGATGCCTTTTCTCTTTTCCTTGTTGATAAAGTAATGCATAAACAGCTAAGTTCTCATTTTCAATAACCCAATCTCGAATACCCAAGATTAATAAGGAAATAATCCGAACAACGCTTTTTTGGGTGAGTAACATACAAATATTTCGGCAGACTTAAAATTAATAAAGAATTCGTTGCAACTGATCCTTGCTATCGCTGAATTTCCAAAGTTGTCGAATTTTTAAGTTTGAGAGTTCTGTTCGAGTAGACCGATCACCGCTTCTTTAAACCCGAACATCATTAGTTGGTCGTAAAGATTACGGTTTCATATTTAGAATATCATGTGCACAAGAGTAGAATTTTGGACAAGTGTTCCCGATCCATGTGCTATCCTTTGAATAGGATAAAAATTCTGTTCGAACGGACTTTTCCAAATGAGCCCATATTTCTCTTAGAATTTACTCATTGCCAGACCGTACGTTCTCTTAACCAAACAGGACCCTATTTCTCGGGAAACGTATCGGTCAGTTCATTTATTACGTACATCCTAACCGTTTGCGATCTGTCATCTGGGCCGTTGGTTCAAAACCCTTTACTGCTATAAATAGGTCCAGTTATTTATACGACATTCCTCATTTTTCTCTTTATGCTTCCTCCGATCCCCATGGGTCGAGTTTTAGATTTGATTCATACTATCTCTAAGATAAAGGAGTTTGAGATTAGACTTCGAACCCTGTTTTCCGATCTTAGTTCCTTTGGCATAAGCTTTTTCGCTTAGAATATCGACAGGCAAAAGAAATTGCGCCTAGAATACCGGCAGGCAACCTGTTTTCCTAGATATATCTTATCTGGGGCGGGTTAGAATTCCGGTTTTCTGGCGTAGCATCTGATCGGGCAGCTGGTTAATCTGAGAGGAGTTCTTTAAATCTGAAGCACCAGCTTCCTCGAGGGCTTTCTTGAAGCATAGTTCCTTCGAGCTCGCTTGGGGCGCCTCCGTTGAGATAACCCTTTGCTGCACCGGTTCAGATTAACCTGTAAATAATGATTGAGTATTTCAATCATTATTTACAGATGAAGACCTAAGGTCGGTCTGAAGCCCTGGAGAGGAGCTCCGATCCGGCTTTTATCCCGTATGAGGACGGATGTGCGACAAGTGGCGAGTGATGGCCGCAAATAATCGCTGCTGAGTCTGCATCTGGAGCTATCTAAAGGGAATGATGACCGAATATATACCAGGGTAGAATTACTCGTAGAATTTGTAGTAGGGTAGGAATGATTGTACTGTATCTCTGGGGCTCGAGATTTTATCCGAGTCATTATTTGTAGTTGTTTGAAGAATATTAATAATAAAACTTTGGTTATCTTCTTGAATTTCATTGTTTTCTTCTTTTGTGTCTTTCCAATTTCTCCGATCGAACACGAGCGAGACTTGATGGAACTTAATATGAAGTTATTTATTCCTTGCTTTTGGAACCATAATTTTCCTTTAATGATCGAACGATTGCGCGTCCTCGGTTATAACCCCCAGGATCTATATAACTTGTTGCCCTTCTACTAACCCTGAGATTACTAAATATGGTGATCGGAAAAATAAATTCCGAACATTAATACGTTGTAACTCCATTGATTCCCTCAACCTTTTATCGTTAGCTGACCGGGCTGTGGAAAATAAATCCAATGTAGGAATAAATGAACTGAATAATCGCGGGATAGAAAAAGTCTGGGATTCGCCCCGTTGATCTTATCTTCGACCTTACATTGACGAATGCTCCGCTGGTCGGAGGATCGTTCTGAAAGTAAATGGTTGAGTTTCTGGTTAGTGAGGCTCTCCGCTGATATACGTATTTCTCCTCTTTAGTGAGCATATTTCGATCTAATACTCGAATAAGGCCCCTCGGTGGGCGCCAATTGATCTTACGCGTTTTAGTTAGTTCGATAAGGGTGATGTAAAATGACGTGCTAATGTATGTAAATGGAGGTAAAAGATCAATAGTATTGTATTCAGTATGATCGAGTACAATTTACAAGGATTGAGAGTCCTATCCGAGCATTATTGGATGCCGTACAAGCTAGAGGGTGAAATACATATAAGAAAGCCTATGCTATAGTTCCTATGTAATTCCGAGCAGTAGCCTTAGAGGAAGAGCACCTGGGAAGTTGTCTTGTCATAAATGCTTGGACTATTTATAGCTGAGTTGATGGGCTTGGGCCTGGGCTCGGCCCAATACTAGCCTTCGATCTCAGATTCTCATTATGGGCTCGGACACAGTTTATTCAAAACCCTTGCTCGGCTTGACGTTTCTGGGGAAGGGAATTGGTGTTATTCGATCCACATCGAGCTAGCGTGAATAGGGGATCTAAATTACCCATCATCAGGATCATCACCCCACTTCATCTTATCACCAATGAGTTGACGGCCCAAAGATGGGAAAGGAATAACGTTACTCGATGGTTTATGATGAGCGGATAGCAAGATTAAATGTTTTTGAGCCTTATTTGGAGATTCCTTATATTCTCGGGACCATTCGTCCAAGTTCAGAGAATTTCTTAGTGCCGCCCACCTTTTCGAATATCTGCCGATTAAAGACGTTCCAACAGCCAAAACCGTGCTTTTTTCAATTGGTTGATCCTTATCGTCTCGAAACTTCAAACGTTCTTCCCCAGAAGAAGTGCAGTCGCCAACAAAGATTACCATCCTAACAAAAATACAAAATCAAATCAAATAAAGGGGGCATTAGATAAAATTAGTTTAATAATTCAAATATTTGAAAAAAAAAATATTGAATTTATGACTAATTTTATTTTTACTCTAAAGATTTTGAGATTCCAAGAAATAGCACTCTGTGATGGTATAATTCCTTAAAAAATATTATGCCGAAAAGAATTAAGGGAAAGTATGAATTAATGAAAAAAAAAAAGGAAGAAAAAAAAACAAGCAGCATATATACATAGCAAATTTTAATCAAGATTTTCTCCAAAAGCTTCGAGTTTAGTGGAACAACCTCAATTGGTATAAACACTAGTGCTTGGATTATTGTCCACATGGGCAGCTCAACTGGTCTCAGAGGGGAAAGTTGGAACAAGTGACCAAGGATCGAACCTCACCAGCGGCAGTGTGGGAGCAACCTCTCAAAAAATGAGGGGGGCTCCTTGTGCGCAGTGAATACTGGTCCCAGCCTCTGTTGCCGGTTGAGTCACCATGATTTACCTCCTCTCACAATCCCGTTGGACAGGGAGGTGAGGGACGCCCGGGGTGAGCGATTTCACCTTTTGGAACAACTAGTGCTTGGATTATTTGAATGAATGAAGAAAGGGAGTAATGAAGGTCATTTTATAGGTACAGAGACTGAACTCAATTGGAATTCTTTTAGGACTCTGAAACATTCATTAAGGGAATAAAAATGGTTCGGAGATCTCAAAATTCGGAAATAAATTCGGAATTAGTGGAAACAAAATTAGGGTCGAATTCTATGAAACAATCAATTGCTAAAAAAGATATGGCAAGAAAAGTGTTTTGTCTTTAATTAATTTTCGGAGCTTGAAAATATTACCCAAAATTATTAAAGTCTCCTATAGCTCAAAGGATGGTATGAATGTGAAAGGAAAGGGTTTGATTTGAGATTAATTTCTTCCCAAAAGATGTAGGCATTATATTCCATCCATGCTTCGTCCGATCTACTTGGGGAAGATGAAGAAATATTACCTATTGTTGGTCTACAAAGACCATGATTATTCAAATGGCCCAAAGCTGAGTTAATTAGTGGGCTAACAAAATTATTGATGTTCGGTCTTTATTTTTAAGACAAATGAATGAGCCCATTTTGTGGTCTTAAAAAAATAAAAAATAAAAATTATTCAAACATATTACTTTTCACGGCTTGGTGAATGTAAGGTGTTTCATTGATATCCAAATTCAGTTTGCTTCCAAATTAATAAAAAGAAAAATGAAATCAATTCAGCGGTATGTTCTAAAGTTATAACGTGCCATATAGTTTAGAAATCGCGACTTATCTACTCAAAAACAAATCTATTTTAGTGAATAAGTCTCGAGAGGATATTTGTAGGTAATTAAATTTAATTGTCAATTGAGTCCAAGATATATTAATTATTAATTAATTTATTTTGGGATTATGTCAAATTTAATTTTCAAAATAATAATTAATTAATTAATTTTATATTTTATGATTAATTAAATACAAGAGTTTTTGCAAATAAATTAAAATCTCCATAAACAAGGCAAGTTTGTGTAGGAAATTATTAAGCAAGACAAAATTTTCTTGAGATAATCTTCACAATGCAATATTTGCATGTCATATCTTTTTAAAGGGCAAGTGAATGAAATAAGATATATTTCTTGTCATACAAGATGTGAAGAACCAATCAAATTGAGCCAAGTCATATGGAGAAAATTACAATTTTTCTCAAAACCCACCTATAAATAGGGGCCATCTCTAAGAAGAAAATGACAATTCAAAAAAAGCACAAAGAAATTCAAGGAGAAAAGAAGCAAATTCTCTCAAGGCGTTCTTCAAAAATCAAGGCGTTCTTCAAAATCGAGGCATGCTTCAAAATCAAGGCGTTCTTAGCAATATTCAAAGGCGTTCTTCAAAAACTGAAGAAACTACAACGTTTAATTTGAGATTAAGATGCTTAACTCTTAGATTAACGTTATTGGAACTTCACGAAGTTCCAACGAAGATCAAATCCCTTAAAATCCAAAATATCCAAGACGGAGTTTGAGACGTTCGTCCAGGAGATTTAAATCATTTCACGTTTGATCAAATATTAAGCACAATTGCTCTTGGATTAACGTTATTCAAACACCAAAATTATTTTGGAGAAGATCAAATCAAACTTCTTCAAGATTATTACTTAAGAGATTAGAATCAGAGGAATCATAGAGATTGTAACCATTATTTTAAATCAAAAAACTTTAATTTGTATAATTATTTCTTGTTTTATATATTTCTTTAAAGGAAAATTTACATAGACACCCCCTAATTATAAGCCTAATTGCAAGAAATTACCCTTCTGTTTTAAATATTACAAAGACACCCCATCGATCAAAACAATATTACAAGAAGACCCCTTACGACGTTGATTTTTGACGGTAGATGATGACGTCATCAGAAATATTTAATGTTTTTCCAATTTTGCCCCCAATGGGTGTATTTGTAATATATTTTGTGTTACAAGGGGTGTTTTTGTAACCGTGTAATAAATATTGTAAATAAATAATATTAAATTTTAAAATTATAACAAACGAATTTAAAATTTAATAAATTTATTTACATTAACAAAATTATTTAATAACATATATTTTCTTACAAAAAAAACCATTTTAAAATTTTAAAATTGATTTACAATAACACAATTGGTAAATAAAGTTTAACTTTATTAACAAATATTTTTCTTACAAAAATAAAACAAACCAATTTAAAATTTAATAAATCTATCTACAATAACACAATTCAAAATTTTGAAATCCAGAGAATTTTGGGGATCTAGGGCTTGTTGATTTTGTTATGGGATTATTGCATTTTTGGTGCCACAGCTTAAGCTCACTAGCATTTTTACCCCATATCTCTTTGGGTTGGAACATTTGGTGCCACACCTTCAACTTCAATGGCAATTTTGGTCCAAATTGACGCCCAATTTTCAAAATTAGCCCGAACTCGCCTATGTGTGGGCCATGTGACATGTAAATTGTGAATTTTGATCAAATCAAGGTGGAAGTTTGAGTTTTTCTATATATGTAGGGACATATTATAAAGGTGGGAAAGTACAAGGGTCAATTTGCAAATTGGGATAGAGGGGCTGATCTTGCGAAGATGGAAACATCCGCCATAGACGTTATAACATCCCTACTAAATCAACTAATTGAAGTGGTAGAAATAAAAATAGTTTATACAATTTTCATAAGTAAATAGGTGAAAACTTTGTTTAACCAAACAAGACTTAAGGTAAGAAAAATCTAGACAAGAAAACTTTTACCCCAACCTCTTAACATTATTACAACAAAGCCATTCTTCCTTCCTACTTAAGGAAACTATAGAGCTATTAAACATACCACACTTTCCTCCAAATAAACAAAGAAAAACGTCCATAAGAGTTTAAGAACTCTAGGAAGAAATAGAAGCAAGTCAAGGTAAGAATTCTTCTCCTAACTTATACACCTGAAGTTCTTCTCATTAATATCTAATATCTAATGAAAAACTTTTGATTCCAGTTAATATTTGAATCAATTTAAAGTTGGAAAGAAGTAGGTTCAAGTCTTGTATCAATCCATCACTTACAAAGGAAGTTATTAAGGTAAACTTACAATCTACACAATTCTGCGCAGTGTTATTGTTTAGCCTATAAGTTGAGTTCGGTTTGGAATTTTTAGAATCTGTTTGTTGGGTTGGAAAGAAGACAAAATTTTGTGTGTTCAAGTAGTATTTTAGTCTGCCATGTCCGGTTCATATGCCGGTGGTGGCTCGATTTCAGAACAGCTCAAACAGGGGAGTTAAATTAACTAGGACTGTTTTGGGGTTTTGAGTGTTTATGTTTATTTTTGACTCATCTTATGACATAATTTTACTTTTCATAACCTTATAATATATTTATTTTAATATATGGCTTTTATGTTATGAAAAATGGCTAACCTTTGTATTTACCTTCTATTAACTAGTTGAAAAGAGAAAGTGTTAATCAACCTATCATGGATTCCTTTTGAATTTCAGCTGAAAATTTTGACATTAATATACTATTGATTCTGACCATTTAAAATTATGTCTTTCAATCTAATGAGACTATTTTGAGTTAGGAAACCATAGGATTTTGTTCCAGGTCATTCCATTATATATGTAAAAAGTTATTCAAATAGTAAGCCTTGCTGCCAACACTAAAAGTAAAAACCGATTACATGAGATAATTTGTTTGTTACTTTATTTACACTATCTGAAACTCCAAGGCTTATAATTCCATTATTCTTAGTTTACTTCAAGTCTAGTGATTATTATAATATACTACAGATTTTAATAAGTGCTTACTCAAATTAGGTCCGGAGAATACAAGTTAACAAGATAGAATTGATCTTCGGGTGAGGCTTCTTGTTCTTTCTTCAGCTCTCTTGGCACACTGCCCTGAGAACAAGAACAACTTTGATATTCTAAATTTCATATTATTCCAAAGCACAAACTCATCCTATTATATATATGTTCTACTTTCTTACTTGATTGAGCCCGTTCTTAATATAACATGTTCTTGTTGATTTTGATTGTGCTTCACTCCTATTTCGACATTCCAATGACATCCCTCATTTCTTTCATTCAATCTAGTAGGTAATATTATCCCGAGGTATGGATTATGTATATCTTTTGTTATGTTACTATCACCCTTGGGGACGCCCTTGGGAAGTTGGGCCCTGGGACTAACAAAGTTGACGGCTGGGCGACATCGGGTCGTCGGTATATGATCTCTTTGATTAGTACCCCTCTGTGGTTTAGTTACGGGTAAGTGATCCGAACTGAACTGGCATGCACCCGGGCATGTCCTCTGTTTTTATTTGGCGAGGTCGCTCCTCGTAGGGAGGTATAAGGTGGATAAGATTTGTACTTGATTATTTTTTGTTTTCCGAGTAAGAACATGAAGTTCTGAATTTCGTTCTCCTTACTCTTATAAATAATGCTTCATATACTCTCTAATTTTTCTATTCCTTTTTAGTTCACTATCCATATTCTTGTTAATACGTATATAACTTTGTTTTGCCATCACAATTCCTCACTAAGTCGAACAAGACTTACACCTCTTTCTATTGTTGTTCTTTTCTCAAATTGACTTTGGAAACTAAGAATCAAAAGATGAAGAATGCGAGATAATTGTTGAGTTTCATAAGTCATATATGTAAACACTTTATTATCATATGTTAGTTTTCAACATATTAAGTGCTAGGTTTGGATTCTCTTTTGGATTGTAATACGTAAAGTAGGAGAAAGTTACTAATATGCGTCACTCTTTGTTTTGAAACTTTGTAAGTCTAGAACTTCCGCTGTATAGATTATAATTATAGTGCTTATCTAATAACATGGAATGTTCTGTTAGAATTGACACACGACCAATTCAATTAAATCGACATTTACAAGTGTTAAGTCAATTGAGTTAGTCGGGCGTCACAGAGTGGTATCAGAGCGACAAGCTATAAGTCAGGGATATGATTCTTGGAAAATAAGGTTTGTTAAACATAGATATTAGATTCTGATTGATTATTTGGAACTTGACATTTATGTGTTAAACTTTATGTTTTCAAAAGTCAGTACCAAGTTAATTTTTTTAGTCTATTATGACCTCATGTTAATTATATTCTGATATATTAAGGATTTGATTCCTATGACCACAGGATGGCTGATCGAAATTATAGTAATGGCTTACCTTTAACTAATGGGCATTATGGACCAGCACGTATTGTACATCTCTGTAGAAATGCTCCTATTCTGACTTTCACTCCCCAGAGTACCGATCTGATTGGGCATTACCCCGATCATGTTGTACGCAGCTTGGGAAATGATAGAGACAGAGTAATGAACGAAAAGGAAGAAATTATTGCTGCCTATGTAAGACAAGGCTCCCAGTTAGTAGATTTGCAAAACGAACGAACACTACTCCAAAACCAAGTACAAGCAATGCGAGAAAAACTACTCGAATTTCAGCGTGATTTAATGGGAATTTCAGCAGCTTGGGAAGCCCAAACACATGCTCGCACTCAAGAAAGAAACCATACATTATTCGAGCTTCAAAGGTACGTAGATACGATACTAGGAATTTTGCGCAACGAAGTGGAGCACACTATGTTTCTGGCCGAAAGACATGATCATCTGGGAAATCTGATTGAGTTATTGAGAAGAAGGAACTCCGACTATTATGACTTGATCGATACGGCTCGCCTTAGAGCTCAAACGATAACTTACGGAGCATTGTTTGGCCAAAATGATGAAGTAAGTTTTCCAGGGATACAAGTGGAAGCAGGAGAAGGACCTTCTACAAACATCCGTCAGCAAAATCCTGCTTTTGATCCATCAATGGAATATATGCAGCAAGGTATTTTGCTTGGAGAAGGGGTTGAAGTAGGAGAAGTTGGACAAATTGTACCACCCGTGGCTAATTTTCAAAATGAGGAAGAACCAGATGAAGATCCAGCCTGGATGTATGAACTAACTGATATAGATCAAGAAGAAGGGGTTCATTTGAGGAATGCAGAAGAAGGGGTTGATTTGAGGAATGCAGATGATGTGACGGTTAGTGGAGCGGAGATACCCGCACCACCACGTACCAACCCATGATCTTTACACGACTAGCTTGTCACTAGTTTTCCCTTTTAGTGACAAGTTAGAATTTTGTTTGTCTAGTATTATCTCTAAAACTAACTATAAGTTAGGAGATAATTAGACACTTGACTAGTTCTTGTAAAACCTTAATGATACTCTTTAGATATATACTAATACTAGTATAACTATATAGGGTAGTAGTCAAGTTAACTCTTTTTGTCTTAGTCTTGTAATTTAATATCCTTAGAGTTAACATTAGAATATATGACTTTTGCTATGTAATCCGTGTATGTTACTATGGCACAATATTTCATAGGGATGCATTTGGCATAATCATTTTATATTTTACTATGCTATAATATTATATGTGTGCATCAAATCATATGTAACAATACATTTAAGACATTAACATTTCTACATTTCTTAGAATGGTACGAACAAGGAATCAAACTACGCCCACCAGTCCACGAGCTACACCACCATTAAGTACTCAAGCAAACCCGGCACCAACTCCAGACGAAAATGATCCCAATCAAGGACAAAACTTTGCTAATATAGGACCTGCCATGTCACAACCCTTCCATAGAGATGGAGTACCAGACCTCACGCAAATGTTTTCATTTATGCATCAATATATGCAATTTTGTCAACAACAAACACATGCCAACGACTCCACTAATACATTAGTTCATCCGACTATGGATCAAACACTTGAAAGGTTTCTTCGTTTCCAACCCCCAAAATTCTTTGGAGAACCTAATGATCACAAGGCAAAATTATGGCTTTCCGAAATAGAGAATATTTTTAATGTACTAGATTACACCGATGCGCAGAAAATAAATTTTGGCACATTTCGGTTAGAGGATTCAGCTAGTCATTGGTGGAGAACGGTGGAACAACGATGGCAACATGATAATAACCTTCGTACTTGGGAGAATTTTGTAAGAGAGTTTAATTGTAAATACATTCCTCAAGTTGTGCAAACCCGTCGTGAAAGATAATTCCTAGACTTAACCCAAGGTACAATGACCGTGTCCCAATATGAAGATCGGTTTACTAAACTGATTAGGTATGCTCCACATTACCAACATGATGAGGTCAGAAAGGTGAGGAAATTTATTGAAGGACTAAATTGGAATTACGATGGGCAATAATTTCTACAAACACCACTAGTTACACCCATACAGTAGAAAAAGCATTGCAAGTAGAGTCGGAGATGAAAGAGTTAATGAAGGTTGAAGAACAACTCAAAAGAAATCGTCCATCTAGCTCTAGATGGGATAATGTAGGACAATTCAATCAAGGGAATAAAATTTCAAAAATAGTTAATGGGGATCTCAAGAAGAATAATAATACGAAGACAAGATATGCTACTAACCAAATGAGATCTACAATCAGAGGGCCATGTAACTTTTGTGGCCACCCAAATCACAATGAGGAAGCTTGCTGGAAAAAGAGTGGACGATGTATCGCATGTGGTAGTGAACGACATCTTATCAAAGACTGCCCTAGGGCGAAGAATAGCAGCACAACACCACAAGCGAAGCAAGGTGGACAATCAATTGGCCAAACTGGAAGACCTAAGGTCCCTGCTCGTGTTTACGCATTGGATGCCAATGAGGAAGTACCTGACCCAACGGCCGTGGTGGAAGGTAAAATCCATTTACTTGGCAAAATTGGCAAAGCTCTATATGATCCTGGAGCTACCCATTCTTTTATTGCTACTTCTTTTTCAACCAACATGTCCTTGGAATTTGAAAAACTGCCTTACACTTTTGAAGTAAGTACACCTATGGGCATTAGTATGACTACGGATTTGGTTTGTAAAGCATGCCCAATTATGATAGACGGTATTAATTACCCGACCGACTTAATCCAATTAAACATCCAAGGATACGATGTCATCCTAGGGATGGATTGGTTGTACCAACATCAAGCCGAACTAAATTGTTATACCAAAGAGATAAAACTTAACAAGATTACACCAAGAGAACTCGAGGTTAGCCAGAAGAAACAACAACCAATACCAATCATCTCGGCAATTGAAGCAAGGGAAATATTGCAAGATGAAGGCTATGGATTTTTGGCTTATTTGATAAATAAGCCCAAAGACATAATTCAAATAGAGGAAGTTCTGGTAGTAAATGAGTTCGTAGAAGTATTTCCTGAGGAACTAATTAATTTACCTCCGGATCGCGAAATTGAATTTGTCATTGAAACTCTACCCAGGGCAGCACCCATCTCAAAAACTCCTTACCGTATGGCTCCTGCTGAGTTAAAAGAATTGAAAACTCAGTTACAAGATCTGATTGAACGAGGGTTCGTTCGACCCAGTTCCTCCCCTTGGGGAGCACAAGTCTTGTTCGTTAAAAGGAAAGATGGATCTCTTCGATTGTGCATCAATTATCGAGGACTGAATAGCGTCACTATAAAGAATAAGTACCCTTTACCACATATCGATGAACTATTTGACCTATTACAAGGATCACATGTGTACTCAAAGTTGGATCTTAGACAAGGTTACTATCAATTGAAAATTCAAGAGAAAGATGTCCCAAAAAACTGCTTTTAACTCAAGATATGGCCATTTTGAATTTCTAGTTATGCCATTTGGTTTAACAAATGCACCAGGAGCTTTTATGGATATGATGCACCGAATATTCAAACCTTTTCTAGACAACTTTGTTGTAATATTCATAGATGATATCTTGGTATTCTCAAAGACGAAGGAAGAGCATGCACATCATCTCAGGATTGTACTAAGGACTCTGAAAGAGAATAAGCTTTACGCCAAATTTAGTAAATGTGAGTTCTGGTTGGAACGAGTGACGTTCTTAGGACATGTGATATCCAATGCTGGTATTGAAGTTGATCCTTCCAAAGTAGAAGCAATTGTCAATTGGAAACAACCAACAAATGTTGCTGAAGTACGTAGCTTTTTGGGACTAGCTGGTTATTACCGCAAATTTGTCAAGGATTTCTCTAAAATTGCGGCACCATTAACACAATTGACCCAAAAGCAATGTAAGTTTATATGGAGCGATAAATGTGAATCAAGCTTTCAAGAGCTCAAGCGGAGATTGACAACCGCCCCCATACTAGCTTTACCCAAAGGTCCATGTGGATTTGTTATCTATACAGACGCATCAAAAGAAGGTTTTGGATGTGTACTGATGCAGAATGAGAGGGTGATTGCATATGCTTCAAGGAAACTAAAACTACATGAGCAAAATTACCCCACTCACGACCTAGAATTGGGAGCAATCGTGTTTGCTTTGGCAAAATGGAGACATTACCTGTACGGGACAACTTTTGTAGTATACACTGACCACAAAAGTTTGAAATACTTGTTCACTCAGAAAGAATTAAACATGAGGCAGCGCAGGTGGATGGAATTCCTTGAAGACTATGATTGTTCAATTTTATATCATCCTGGAAAGGCTAATGTAGTAGCCGATGCCTTAAGTCGAAAGGCAAAGATTCAAAATATCAAAGGGAAAGAACAAACATATGTGAAAGCTATGATATGTATGCAAGCTCATAGACGATTGACCAATTTAGATATGCAACCCGAATGGTGCACTCAAACTCGAAAAGCTCAACACGAAGATGAAGATATTAGAAAACAAATGGAATTCGTGGAAAAGAAATTAGATTCAAAATTTGACATGGATAGATCGGGTATACTACGATTCCAAAATCGAGTTTGGGTTCCAAAAACTATGCGAAAAGAATTGATGGAAGAAGCGCATAGAACAAGGTACACAGTTCATCCTGGAGGTACTAAAATGTACAAGGACTTAAAGAAACAATTTTGGTGGAATGGAATGAAGCGTGACATTGCTGACTATGTAAAGAAATGCATGACTTGCCAATTGGTAAAAGTTGAACATCAACATCCTGCTGGAAAACTGCAACCACTACCGATACCTGACTGGAAATGGGATCAAATTACTATGGATTTCGTAACAGGTCTACCAACTGTAAGAAATGGATGCAACAGTATCTGGGTTATTGTGGATAGGCTTACTAAATCGGCTCACTTTCTTCCTGTAAAGACAAACTACAATGTGGAAAATTGGCTGAATTATACAAGAAAGAGATCATTAGACTACATGGGTTACCATCTAGTATAATTTCAGACAGGGATCCTAAATTTACTTCGAGGCTATGGAAACAGTTACAGGAAAATCTTGGAACTAAGCTGAAATTCAGTACAGCCGCACATCCTGAAACAGATGGACAGTCAGAGCGAGTTATTGGCTTCTTAGAAGACATGTTGAGAGCATGTGTGTTGGACTTCAAAGGTAGTTGGGACCAGCATTTACCACTTATAGAATTCGCATACAATAATAGTTATCATGCTTCCATTCAAATGGCACCATACGAAGCTTTATATGGCAGAAAATATCGCTTCCCACTCCATTGGGATTTGGACGAGTGGAGAACAACTTCAGACGGCTCACGTAGAGCGATAAGACCAGAGATTATTCAGGAAGCCATTGATAAGGTACAAATAATCAAACAAAGAATAAAAGCTGCACAAGACCGACAAAAAAGTTATGCCGATCGCCGTAGAAGAGATCTAGAATTTGATATAGGGGACAAAGTATTTCTAAAAGTATCACCCAGGAAAGGATTCAAAAGAATAGGGAAAGGTGGAAAATTAAATCCACGTTATGTAGGACCTTTTGAAATCGTTGAGCGAATAGGCAAATTGGCCTACAAATTAGATTTACCCCCAAATCTTATGGGAATTCATAACGTGTTCCACGTATCACAACTGAGAAAATACCAGCCAGACGAATCCCACATTTTAGAACCCGATCGTCTACAAATAGAAAGTGACCTATCATACAAAGAAATACCAGTTCAAATCCTTGATCAAAAGTTCCAGGAGCTTCGCAACCGCAAGATACCTTTGGTAAAAGTATTATAGAGAAATCAAAATGTGGAAGAAGCAACATAAGAAAGAGAAGAAGAAATGAGGAAGCATCATCCTGAACTCTTCACTTCAGGTTAGAATCTGGAGACCAGATTTCTTTAAGAGAGGGAGATTATAACATCCCTACTAAATCAACTAATTGAAGTGGTAGAAATAAAAATAGTTTATACAATTTTCATAAGTAAATAGGTGAAAACTTTGTTTAACCAAATAAGACTTAAGGTAAGAAAAATCTAGACAAGAAAACTTTTACCCCAACCTCTTAACATTATTACAACAAAGCCATTCTTCCTTCCTACTTAAGGAAACTATAGAGCTATTAAACAGACCACACTTTCCACCAAATAAACAAAGAAAAACGTCCATAAGAGTTTAAGAACTCTAGGAAGAAATAGAAGCAAGTCAAGGTAAGAATTCTTCTCCTAACTTATACACCTGAAGTTCTTCTCATTAATATCTAATATCTAATGAAAAACTTTTGATTCCAGTTAATATTTGAATCAATTTAAAGTTGGAAAGAAGTAGGTTCAAGTCTTGTATCAATCCATCACTTACAAAGGAAGTTATTAAGGTAAACTTACAATCTACACAATTCTGTGCAGTGTTATTGTTTAGCCTATAAGTTGAGTTCGGTTTGGAATTTTTAGAATCTGTTTGTTGGGTTGGAAAGAAGACAAAATTTTGTGTGTTCAAGTAGTATTTTAGTCTGCCATGTCCGGTTCATATGCCGGTGGTGGCTCGATTTCAGAACAGCTCAAACAGGGGAGTTAAATTAACTAGGACTGTTTTGGGGTTTTGAGTGTTTATGTTTATTTTTGACTCATCTTATGATATAATTTTACTTTTCATAACCTTATAATATATTTTGTTAATTTATGGCTTTTATGTTATGAAAAATGGCTAACCTTTGTATTTACCTTCTATTAACTAGTTGAAAAGAGAAAGTGTTAATCAACCTATCATGGATTCCTTTTGAATTTCTGCTGAAAATTTTGACATTAATATACTATTGATTCTGACCATTTAAAATTATGTACTTCAATCTAATGAAACTATTTTGAGTTAGGAAACCATAGGATTTTGTTCCAGGTCATTCCATTATATATGTAAAAAGTTATTCAAATAGTAAGCCTTGCTGCCAACACTAAAAGTAAAAACCGATTACATGAGATAATTTGTTTGTTACTTTATTTACACTATCTGAAACTCCAAGGCTTATAATTCCATTATTCTTAGTTTACTTCAAGTCTAGTGATTATTATAATATACTACTGATTTTCATAAGTGCTTACTCAAATTAGGTGCGGAGAATACAAGTTAACAAGATAGAATTGATCTTCAGGTGAGGCTTCTCGTTCTTTCTTCAGCTCTCTTGGCACACCGCCCTGAGAACAAGAACAACTTTGATATTCTAAATTTCATATTATTCCAAAGAACAAACTCATCCTATTATATATATGTTCTACTTTCTTACTTGATGGAGCCCGTTCTTAATATAACATGTTCTTGTTGATTTTGATTGTGCTTCACTCCTATTTCGACATTCCAATGACATCCCTCATTTCTTTCATTCAATCTAGTAGGTAATATTATCCCGAGGTATGGATTATGTATATCTTTTGTTATGTTACTATCACCCTTGGGGACGCCCTTGAGAAGTTGGGCCCTGGGACTAACAAAGTTGACGGCTGGGCGACATAGGGTCGTCGGTATATGATCTCTTTGATTAGTACCCCTCTGTGGTTTAGTTACGGGTAAGTGATCCGAACTGAACTGACATGCACCTGGGCATGTCCTCTGTTTTTATTTGGCGAGGTCGCTCCTCGTAGGGAGGTATAAGGTGGATAAGATTTGTACTTGATTATTTTTTGTTTTCCGAGTAAGAACATGAAGTTCTGAATTTCGTTCTCCTTACTCTTATAAATAATGCTTCATATACTCTCTAATTTTTCTATTCCTTTTTAGTTCACTATCCATATTCTTGTTAATACGTATATAACTTTGTTTTGCCATCACAATTCCTCACTAAGTCGAACAAGACTTACACCTCTTTCTATTGTTGTTCTTTTCTCAGATTGACTTTGGAAACTAAGAATCAAAAGATGAAGAATACGAGATAATTGTTGAGTTTCATAAGTCATATATGTAAACACTTTATTATCATATGTTAGTTTTCAACATATTAAGTGCTAGGTTTGGATTCTCTTTTGGATTTTAATACGTAAAGTAGGAGAAAGTTACTAATATGCGTCACTCTTTGTTTTGAAACTTTGTAAGTCTAGAACTTCCGCTGTATAGATTATAATTATAGTGCTTATCTAATAACATGGAATGTTCTGTTAGAATTGACACACGACCAATTCAATTAAATCGACATTTACAAGTGTTAAGTCAATTGAGTTAGTCGGGCGTCACAGACGTGAGCTTGGAAATGAGGAATCTTCAACTCAACACCAAATTGTACAAGGTTGGTACCAAAATGACCGCCACACCGAGGGGAGTCTAGGGCTGAAAGAGGAGGCGGTGGGTCAAGCTCCACCGCCGACGGCGACGTAAAATTGAAAAAGTGCACCAAATTCATAGATTTGAAAATAGAGTGACGGGATAAACTTGGAACTGATAATTAATGCTTGAGATTTGTAGAGGACGTGAAGACGAGTCTGTAGCCATCAAATAGATCTCAAACCATGTCCGGAGTCGCCGGAAAAGTGAAAAAAACGGCGGTGCTGGAGCTTGAGAGCGGCGGCCATGGCGGTTTTCTTTTATAAATATTAAAAACAATTAAGGGCATTTTGGACATTTTACGTGTTCGGTTAAAGTTTACTAACGACCATTAAGTCGAGGGGGTGTTTTTGTAATATTTCAAACAGGAGGGTAATTTCTTGTAATTAGGCTTATAATCAGGGGGTGTCTATATAAATTTCCCATCTTTAAACTTGAAATTTTATTTGTTACAGTAACACTTAAATTGACTGCTTTAGTGGAACAATCTCCGATCCACCAAAACCAATCAGTGAAGTGACAAATTTTTCTAAGGATAACTACCTAAACTTTTTCTAAGGATAATTTCCTAGGTTACAGTCACTTCACTGATTAGTTTAGTCGGATCGGAGATTGTTCCACTAGGAACAGTCAATTTAAGTGTTATTATTGATGATATTTGAAGATTTTGGACGAGTTGGCCAAAATGAATTCATCCCCTGTGCCTCAAATTGTGCGGCCCATAACCTTGCTGCTTGGGCCTTTTTGTCTAATGTTTGGGATAAACTTTCTTTAGTTTCTATTCCTTTTTGTTGTTTTTGCGACGGGGGTTTCCCGTTTGTTGATGTTGTACCGAATCTTTCCTTTTATTATTTATTTTAATTTGTTTGTGATAAAAAAAAAAAATTTACCTAGGTTCATTTGGTAGGTGCCTCATGCGCAGTAATATTTGTCGAGCTACCATAGTCTATTAAAATTCCCTTTACATTAAAGTTTGCAAGTTTTTAGCAATAGCACTATTTGAAAATCAGGGTTGTCCTCATTGACATCCCAATTCGAATCGTTGGGTATGTCACTTTCATCAAAGCTGATGACTTGCCTATTTATCACCTTGTGATCCAATGTCAAGATCTCCTTATGAACAGTAAGTCCTTGTTAGATCGATCGAGTAGTTCTCTTTCTTGTATTTCTTTTGTCACCACCAGCGGATCCTCCTTAGATTACGTGTATCGTACTATTGATATCCTCACTGTCCAGATCCTCCCTTCGCTGAGCATTTCTAGGTGGTGATCGTTTTGATGGGATACCTCCCTCAATTCTTCTCCCGGGACTACGAGATCTCTGCCTACTTTGATCTGGTCTTTCGACATACTCGTTCAATATACCCTCTTGGATCAGTCTTTCAATCTCTTGTTTCATGTGGTGATAGTACTTGGTCCGATGACTATGATCTCGATTATATCTGCAGTATATGTTGCAATTTTTAGCTCCCAGTCTTGCTTCAATAATACTCTTAGTTGGAGGAATCAAATTGTTCTTTTCCAATAGAATTAAATATCCTCTGTGGACAAATTTAATCTTGTGTAATGCACACACTCATTTTTTTTCTCTGTACTGGATCTTGCGAGTGCGGTCGAACATAGACATTAGATCTTTTGTTAGACTTCGGACCTCCGTAGTCCAGGCTGTTGGGATACCGCGGTTGTCAGAACAACGAAAGTGCGGAATTTAAAATTTTTCCGAGCCACCCATCAGTCCCATAAAATCGATCTCCACATTATGTATACAAAAAGGTTGAATCAAACAATAATTAAAACAAAAGGGGTGATATGCGATATACCTCACCACGGCTCGGTGGTGGTAACCTCCGGGCTTCTTGTCTGATTCACAACTGAGTGATCCAATTATCTCACCTCCATAACGTATCCACACCAGTTGGATTGTAGCAACGTCGCCAAGTCACAGGCTACGAACTAGATCTTGGAGATTGTCAACGTAGGAAGAGGCAGATCTAGATCAGGATCTATATATGGATCCGGATGAAGAGAACAGAGGGAAGAAGGGCTCGACCACAGGGCTTGGTGCAGCTCGGGTTTGGGGCTATTTAGGGTTGGCCGAAAATTGGCCTCTTAATTCAGCTTCTCTTTTCTTTTGTTGTGTGTTAATCAATTAGTCCATTCTATTATCATTAACCTTTGGAAGATATATGATGAGTCATATTTATAAGAGAAGAATCCTTCTCTTATTAGATATCTCCTCAAGATTGGTTGAATCCTTTCCTTATCTCAATAGGAAACAAGATTTGACCAAATCTTTTGTTTGTTACTTGTTAAACAAGAAACAAACTCTTCCACTCTTTTATCTAGCCAAAATCGCCCCTTAGCCTAATTAGTTAGCCAATCCGAAAATTGCCAATTATTTATTCTTCCATCTTTATTAATTAACTACTTTAATTAATATTATAATTAATTAGATAATCCAATTAATCAATTAGACATTAATTAATTAGATATTCCAATTAATAACTCTCATCTTTGAATTAACACATTAATTCATGAACTTTGATTTAACTACCTTAAATCAACTATTTCCTTTTATGACTGTCACTGTCTGATTTAACCGTTTCTCGCTGGGTTGGATTAAACCAATAATGTATGTTTTTGGGATCAAATTATGTATATGTTATAGGGCTTTGTTACTTTATTCCGGATGGATCAATCTCAAGGAAGAACAATTATGTAAAAGAAACAAACAGTAATCAAGACCATGAATATGTAAATAGTATAGCAAAAGCTTTTCTATTAATTAGATTGACAAAGTAAGTAAGCGTAAGCTCTGGATGCAATTTCGTGTCTAATACAAAGTTTAACTGGGTATTTATATAACGTTAACCCTAGTTTTACAAGTAAACACCATCCTAATTGGACTAGGCATAGTAACCCTTAATGGACTCGGACACTGCTCTTGGTCGACGAGGTTTGATAATGCAGATTGGACCTGGCGGTCTCATTAATGATTTAGACTCCTGGTCGGTCCGAGCGTATATGGACTAGTCATCCCGATTATTATAAGGGTGCGAAATAGCCCCCATCAGTACTCCCTCACTTCTTCGAGTGCATATGTAGTAGAAGCTCGTAGAAGTAGATGGTTGATTACGACTATATTTTCTATGAATTGTGCCTCGTTAAAAACCTTATTAGGAAAAAACCCTGTGGGAAAAAATCCTAAGTAAGGAAAAGAGTGCAACGCCTCACAGATAGTTGTTTTGTCGTTCCAATCTCGAACCGCTACGTGTCTTCTTGGAGAAACGTTTCGACTTTCGCCGTTTGGCGGGAGTGTGATCAGTCGTGAGAAGTCTGAAACGTCTTTTCATCTCTCTTTATAAATAGATGATCGTTATTTCAGTCATCTTTTACTTTCAACTTCCCATATTTTCTCAGTCATTTTCTTATTCCTTCATTTCTTTTCCAATTTGCCTTTGTCGACTCATACTCTTCGGGGATCCCAAAAAAAATGGCTTCAATTTCAAGAAAATCCTCCTTGTCAACCAGAGAAAAAGTCACTCCTAATATCGAGGAGGAGGTACCCCCAAGTTCTCCGAATGAGCAGGCAGGAGCGTCAGAATTCACGGTTCTCGATGAGGATACCTTTAACATGCAAATTATAACCGACACGGATGTTGCTGCTAGGGCCAAGAAGGGCAAAGGTACGGTTCCTCAAATTTCTGTAACGATCGAGGACCTTGCTTGCGCTTATACTGAGGAGACTTTCCACGAGGTCAGGGATAATTATGCGAAGTATTTCCCGGAAGGTTCTAAGATTATTCTTCCTTCTCCTTCTGATAGGGTTACTTCCCCGCCGGAGGGTTGTCGAGCTTTCTACACAGCTCATTTCAATTATGGATTGCGTCTTCCCTTGTCTGCCTTATTTCTTGACATTTTGAAAAGGGAAATTTACCTAGACACCCCCTGGGTTTAGGCTTAATTACAGAAACTTACCCTACTGTTTGAAAAATTACCAAGACACCCCCTTGACTTAACGGCCGTTAGTCAACTTTAACGGATCACGTAAAATGTCCAAAATGCCCTTCGTTGTTTTTAATATTTACAAAAAAAAAAAAAAAAAAAAAAAAAAAAAGGGAACAACCTCCATGGCCGCCGGCGCTAAAGCTCCAACACCCGTTTTTTTCACTTTTCCGGCGACTCCGGACACGGTTCGAGCTCTATTTGATGGCTATAGACTCGTCTTCAAGTCCTCTACAAATCCCAAGCATTAATTATCAGTTCAAAGTCCATCCCGTCACTCTATTTTAAGATCTACGATTTTGGTACTTTTTTTGATTTTACGCCGCCGTCGGCAGTGGAGCTTGACCCACCGCCTCCCCTTTCAGCCGTAGACTCCCCTCGGTGTGGCGGTCATTTTGGTACCAACCTTGTCCAATTTGGTGCTGAATTGAAGCTTCCTCATTTGCCAAGCTCACGTCAATGGCAGTTTGGCATTTTCGCAAAATCAGCCCCTCTATCCCAATTCGCAAATTGACCCTTGTACTTTTTCACCTTTATAATATATCCCTACATTTATAGAAAAACTCAAACTTCCACTTTGATTTGGTCAAAATTCACAATTTACACGTCATATGGCCCGCACATGTGCGATTTCGGGCTAATTTTGATATGGGGTAAAAATTTTAGTGAGCTTAAGTTAAGTTGTGGCACCAAAAATGCAATAATTCCATAACAGAATCACCAAGCCCTAGATCCCGAAAAGTTTTCTGGATTTCAAAAATTCGAATTGTGTTATTGTAGATAAATTTATTAAATTTTAAATGGGTTTGTTTTATTTTTGTAAGAAAAATATTTGTTATTAAAGTGAAACTTTATTTACCAATTATGTTATTTTAAATAAATTGTTAAATTTTAAAAGAGTTATTTTTGTAAGAAAATATATGTTATTAAATAATTGTGTTATAGTAAATAAATTTGATAAATTTTAATTTGGTTTGTTTGATTTTAAAATGAAAATAAAAGTTATTAGAAATTTATTTACCAGATTGAGTTATTGTAAATAAATTTATTAAATTTTAAATATGTTTATTTTATTGGCTTCATCATTTATTGGCTTGGTGGATTGGTATTTAAGTATTTATTGGGTGTTTTGATATTGGAAATACATTACACATACAATAGTAACTTTCAGCCTACAACAATCAAATTTCAAATATTACAAATACACCCCCTGTAACATAACATATATTACAAATACACACCGAGGGCAAAATTGGAAAAACATTAAAAAAAAATGATGACGTCATCCTCCGCCGTCAAAATTTAACGCCGTAAGGGGTGTTCTTGTAATACTGTTTTGCCAGAGGGGGTGTCTTGGTAATTTTTCAAACAGTAGGGTAAGTTCCTGTAATTAGGCCTAAACTCAGGGGGTGTCTAGGTAAATTTCCCTTTTGAAAATATTTAGCGTATCCTTGACTCAATTAGTCCCTAATCCGGTTGCCTTTGTGGTAGTTTTTTCCGTTTTGATGGTAGCGAAAGGATTCCAGCCTTCTTTTCGTAATTTCACGCAATTGTTCCGTTTTAATATTTCTAGTTCTTCCATCCGCGGATACTTTTTCGCCAGCCAGAAGACTAGTCGTTCCATCTTCGATTCCCCGGTTTCCAGCAATCCTTGCTGGAAATCTCATTTTTTCTTTGTAAAACCACCTTCTCTTCTTCGTTTAGTGGATGGCTCAACTGGGCCATTTTCGTGGGACCATGACTCCAAATGGATTTATGGTGGTCGATTGGCGACTGGCGATTTTATCCCCGACAACCCCCAATTGATTAGTGAGATCCAGGGTATGCGCGTCGATAAGTACCAAAGTGCTCTTCTTATTGGCGAGGCCTTTCTTCGTAAGGCGGGATTGAGTCCTCATACTTTTCCCATTTCTTCCCCTCCTCAATCGCTGGGTAAGTACTTTATTTCAGCCTTGAATTGTTATAATTCCTTTTAGCAGTATGTCTGATTTTTACTTTGTTTCAATTTCAGCTCTTATGGTAGAAAATTCTCGGCGCTCTTCCAAAGGAAAGATGGTTTTGTCTAAATCTACTAAAACCATAGAGAATCTCCCTATCGAGCAGAGAGCGTCTCGAAAAAGAAAGTTGGAACTGAGCCACGGTTCTGAAGATAACAGAGATGAATCTCCGGATTCTTCCCAAGAATCTCCTGTCCGTCAGGGGACGGGATCCGGTTATCCTCCTTTCCAACTTCGAACTTCCCTAGGCATTCGTGGATGCCGCATCTGGTTGATGCCGCATCCCAACGATAAGCCAGTGGAGAGAAAAAAGTGTTATTATGATTTTTTCTGGCGAGGATCTATCTTTGCTTGGTGAGAATCACCCGAAACCCACTCTTGTCGAGATGATCGAAGACCGTCTACAGGGGAAGAGAGCTGCCGGCTATTCCGAGAATGACTCTTTGGTTCATGATGAGAGAGAGAATACCGTGGACAAGGCAACTCGTGTTCTTCTATCTGGCGTGTTTACCCGCGATATGAATAAGCTCCTTCGGAAGGATCATTTGGAAAAATTTCAGAGGGCTTTTCTTCATGCTGAAAAGGTGATTTCCTATTATGTGCACTTGTTTGGCAATTTACTTAATGAATTCTTTAACTCACAAATTCATTTATTCTATTACTTTCCCTTTTAGACCAAGACTTGCTTGGCATCGTATGCCTACGAAGCCGCTCTCTGGAAGCAACAATGCGAATTTTTGGATGAGAGATACAAGGCTTTACTTCACAAGGCTCCTGGTTCAGAGGTTGGTCCCTCGACATCCTCTTCTCTCCCGCTTCCGATCATAGAAACTCAGGCTACGGGATCTGATGACCAGGAGATCATAAATAAAGTTTTGGAGACTTCCCGTACTCAAGAGCAGATTGATCGGTTGAATAGGGAGTTTGGGGATTATCAACTTCGAAGTACTACTCGAATCAGTGAGCTGGACTCACAGGTTGCCGCCCTTCAATCTTCTTTGGAGGAGTATGATAAGGGCCTTCCTCTTAGTGATCTCAGAGATCGTTACGGCAGCTATCCCGATGAGAGAGTGATTCAAGAGTTCCTTAGTTCTCCCGTTCATACAGCATTGGTGAATCGAATGGTTGGTCCGTTGTTAGAGAGTACTTTCAAGAAGTCAATTCATCAGCTGGTTGCTCTGGAATTAATTGAGGATCGTCGAATGGAATATTTCAAGGCAGCACACGTCAGCTTGAATCGTTACGGCGAGGAGTACTCTCCTTCTGAGCTGCCGGACGTCGAGTATAAACAATTCCCATTGGCTCGTCTTGTCGAAGAGTTTGGGATAAACGTGGAGACAATTAACGAAGGGATGAACGAAGAAGGGGCCGCTGGCGAACAAGGAGTTCCAAATGGCGACGGGGTTGTGTGAAGTGGGAGCGATCCATTGATTTTAGGAAATAATTCCTATAATGAATAACTTAATTTGGTTTGTAATATTACCTTTTTACCCTTTTTGTACAATAGACGGTTCATATTCTGACGGTTATGTCTTTTCGACTTACCTGTTGACAATAATTCAGACAAGTTATTAATTTTACCATAATCATTATGCTTATGTCTTTTCGAATTCTTGCGGCTGTTCATAGGTCAGTTTCTGTAATTCGCGCCCATTCTTAGGGTCTCCTGCGTCTTTTCGTATAGTATAAATACATATGGTAAAACTTTACTCGCTATTTACCGCTTTTACTCAACTTATCCAGAATACTCTCTCGTTAGGAGGTCGATAAGTTTCCTCGATAGTTAAATTTTACTTTTCTTTTTCCGAACATGAGTAACCTTTTCGGCAACACTTTGAAGCGTCCATCTCGTGAAGGTAATAGAAATATTAGACCTAAAAGGTCTCGTACAGAGGGGCCTTCTATATATCCACCTCGTTCAACATTAACTAGAAGATCGGAGATAGAGCCTCCGGTTATTCCTTCTGAAGCTCCCCCGTAATTAGTTCAACTTTTGTTCAACAAGATTTTTCTATTTCTGGTGAGGTCGAGAGGAGACCGTCCCCTGGTCCGGTAGCCTTTGGAGATATGTCCAACGTGGAGCAAACTTGTAATATACCTGTTTCTTCAGGCCTTTCTTCTTTTGAGCATGGCTCACATGAGCGTGTTCCTGATATCTCCGTTACTTCTTCTACTTCTAGCGTCCTACTTGTCGGTGGACTTCCAAGGGAAGATGCCACGGGGGCAGTTGGCGGGGAGTCATTTCTGGATCCATCCATGACATAATCTGTTTCCCATGATTTTTCTGATTTTTTATTTAATGATACTACTGTTGTGACTAGTTCTTTTGAAGCCGGGGGGCCTTCTGGAGGTCGGACGGGCTCTGGGTCCGGTCGGCTGACCGTTATCTCTGCTTCGGGCAAAGAGACCTCGGTGAGTCCTAGCGGGAGAGAATCCCCTCGAATGTTGGATGACGGTAGTATTCTTGAGACGGTTAGGGATATAACGGAGTCTGTGATTCCTCGACCTGATGGTGTTTCTCGTGATAGTGAACTGCCCGGGTCTGTTGAGCCCGATGCTTTGTCCTGGGACTTGGGCCTAAGCACTAGCTTGCCCGGCGAGTTGAGAAAGCACGAGGGCACTTCCAATGTTCGCCTCGTTCAGTCGCTGGTTAAGTTATGCGAGCAGGTAATCATATTTCTGACTATCTTTCTTGTTTTATCTTGATTGCCTTTTTACGTATGAGCATTTTTCTTTTTCAAGCCAAGTACTTTGCGCTGCCTCTGGGTGTGCAGAATGATGATCTGTGGATTAGTAGGGAGGGCCAGAAACGTCGCTTGGAATTGGAGACGGCGAAGGTCACAGGGCAGACCCTCCAGCTTGGGCTTCTCAATGATGACCTTCAGAAATTACAAGAAGAGAAGTCTGTCCTTGAGAAGGAGAAAAGCTAGTTGGTTCAGGCTCACGCCCTTGCAGAGGAATCTCGTCGGCAGGCATATGAACAAGGTTATGATGCCGGTTATCTAAAACGTCAGGAGGAATTGATGGCGTTTGTGGGTAACGTGACTCCTCGGAGGGGTGCTTCTGCTGGTCGGCCTGGTGAAGGCAATCCTTCTCACTGACCTGTTCTGACTTAACTGTTTATAGTTGAAGTGTTCTTTTTTTTTTTTTTTTTTTTTTTTTTTTTTTGTAGGCCCCAACCTTTATGTGGTTGAATTTTTTGAATGTAAAGCAAAATTGATGACAACTATGGTCTGTTAAAACCAAATTTATGCTTTGATTGTTTTCATTGAATAGATATATTCTGATAAATTATGTCTTGCACAATTTTATCGGTATAAATAGTAAAAAAGAAAGCAGGAGATTTTAGCAGACTTATCTGTCATTAAATTCCTGGGAGATCATCTTTTCATTTGAGAAATTAGCTGGGTGTGCAGAATGATGATCTGTGGATTAGTAGAGAGGGCCAGAAACGTCGCTTGGAATCGGAGACGGCGAAGGTCACAGGGCAGACCCTCCAGCTTGGGCTTCTCAATGATGACCTTCAGAAATTACAAGAAGAGAAGTCTATCCTTGAGAAGGAGAAAAGCGAGTTGGTTCAGGCTCACGCCCTTGCAGAGGAATCTCGTTCGCAGGCATATGAACAAGGTTATGATGCCGGTTATCTAAAACGTCAGGAGGAATTGATGGCGTTTGTGGGTAACGCGACTCCTCGGAGGGGTGCTTCTGCTGGTCGGCCTGGTGATGGCAATCCTTCTCACTGACCTGTTCTGACTTAACTGTTTATAGTTGAAGTTTTCTTTTTTTTTTTTTTTTTTTTTTTGTAGGCCCCAACCTTTACGTGGTTGAATTTTTTGAATGTAAAGCAAAATTGATGACAACTATGGTCTGTTAAAACCAAATTTATGCTTTGATTGTTTTCATTGAATAGATATATTCTGATAAATTATGTCTTGCACAATTTTATCGGTATAAATAGTAAAAAAGAAAGCAGGAGATTTTAGCAGACTTATCTGTCATTAAATTCCTAGGAGATCATCTTTTCATTTGAGAAATTAGCTTGTTCTAGCTTGAATAGCTGAACGAAGTAGTATTTCTTCTGCAATTTAAACTTTTAATCAAGTGTAAGTATAATGATCGACCAAGCAAGGTCTCTTAGGGTTGTTCCGAAGTCACTTTAAGCTTTAGAATGTGGACTGTAGGTCGTCCATGTAGATAATTTATTGAATAATTACGAGGGAATGCTTAGCGCTCATGTCGATGATCGATCAACGTTTTGCAGAATTGCCCATTTGCCACAGACATCTTATATAAGGGTGTGGTTATTTCCTCTGTTTAAACGTCTAAGCTCACAGAAAAAATATCGTTCCAAGGATCTTCTTAAAATTCATGTTTCTTTGCACTAATTGTGAGTTCCATTCTCCTCAAATAAAGCAACCAGTGTATCAAACATGTCAATTCTTTGATATGGGAGGAATTGGAAAATGTAGAATTATTAGTTAGATCCAGCCTGTTCAGACCTCCTTTAGCAATTCTTTGGAATGTTAGGCAGTGGCGATAGTGTAGACTGGAATGATGATGATTATTCCTCTAATATTGGTGTCAGATTTCTTGGACTCCAGTGGAGGTCTCGTATAGCTAATTAATAATCTTCCATATGATATATGAGGCAGTGACGACCTCGTATGTCGGAGCGTGAGGTCTTACACCTCTAAACGAACCAGTATTTTATCATAATGGTGTAGACTTACATGTCTTTGTCGAGGATCTCATGCTCTTTATCAAGCGACTGACACTTGTAAGTGTGTAAGCTTTTTCAGTCTGGAGCTCTTTAGATCCGCGTTCTCGTTGTACTAATCGCTTCGATCTTGATTCATCTTTGTAAGCGAATAATCTTTTCGACCTCGGAGGAGCCGTTCCAACTTACTCGCATTTAAAGGTGGAAGTCAGACGGTTGCGGTTCTTTTTCTCTTAGATCATCCTCCAACCGTTGGATCAACTTTTATCTGTGCCTATAAATAGGTACGCAGTTTCCATTTCTCACTTACAACTCTTAAAGGGAATGGAGTTACTAGTTTCTTTGAGTTACACTTTGCCCACTGATCCCGTAGTATTCAAAAAGTCACACTATCGTGATTCACTTTGTCATAATACTTCAAATGTCATCTGCCTTGTATTGACGGGTCCCATTGAAGCCCTACCTTGTACTGATGGGTCCCATGAAGCCTCAGCCTTTGTCTTCACAGGTTTGAGGTTCGTGGTTTCTGTTTGCACATGGAGGGTTCATATTTACCAGGCACCGCCTCTTTTGGATGTTAACTCCGGATTGATAGACCACCGGGGTGTGCTGGTAAATTTTTTCTTCTGCGACGGTCCTGAAGAGATGCTGCTTTAGAGTAAAATTCAACCCCATCATACCAGCAGTATCTCCTTCTGGGCGAGTGGCTGTTACCGGGCATCTGGCTGGTAACGGTCATTTCGTCTGGAAGAACATTTGATCTTCTGATCCTGACCATCGAACCAAAGAAGCCGACCATCTTGAGCAGCATGCTTCTTAGGTGGTTAATTCCGATCGTCGAGGTACCAGGGGGGAGATTGATGTTTCCGTGGACATTGTCGTGAAGACCGCATATCTATAGAATAGGATTATTTTTTCGAAACAGTTGTGATGATATGTAGATTGTACAAAGTTCTTTGTATTCTTCGTATGTAACTTGAGATTTGTTCTCAGAACTTCAGATGAATAATACTTTAATGTTATTATTCTCATATTTCTTGTTGTTGATTTCTCTCTACCTGTAACTTATTTTTATCGTTATTGTATAGATCGAGGAGCGTTTATTGAGCGGATCAATTTATACTCAACTCGTTTTAAGACTTAGGTTTTTATACCAAAATCTTTTCGATTGTTAGATATGATATCGAGGAGCGTTTATTGAGCGGATCAATTTATACTCAACTCTTTTTTTAAGACTTTAGGTTTTTATACCAAAATCTTTTCGATTGTTAGATATGATATCGATGAGCGTTTATTGAGGGATCAATTTATACTCAACTCTTTTTTAAGACATAGGTTTTTATACCAAAATCTTTTCGATCGTTAGATATGATATCGAGGAGCGTTTATTGAGCGGATCAATTTATACTCAACTCTTTTTTAAGACTTAGGTTTTTATACCAAAATCTTTTCGATCGTTAGATATGATATCGAGGAGCGTTTATTGAGCGAATCAATTTATACTCAACTCTTTTTAAGACTTTAGGTTTTTATACCAAAATCTTTTTGATCGTTAGATATGATATCGAGGAGCGTTTATTGAGCGGATCAATTTATACTCAACTCTTTTTAAGACTTTAGGTTTTTATACCAAAATCTTTTTGATCGTTAGATATGATATCGAGGAGCGTTTATTGAGCGGATCAATTTATACTCAACTCTTTTTTAAGACTTTAGCTTTTTGTATCAAAATCTTTTCGATCGTTAGATATGATATCGAGGAGCGTTTATTAAGCGGATCAATTTATACTCAACTCTTTTTAATACTTAGGTTTTATATCAAAACCTTTTTTGTCGGTCGAGGAGTGTTTATTGAGCGAATCAATTTTACTCAACTCATTTTTAGACTTTAGGTTTATTAACCTTCTTATGGCGGTCGAGGAGTGTTTATTGAGCGAATCAATTTTACTCAACTCGTTTAAGTCTTCGGCGCTGATGAATGTGAATCTTTGATTCGTAATTTATTGAATAAAATGTTGAAAACGAAAATCAGGCCAAGGCCTTTATTACAATGGAAAATACGAGAAAGTAAATAAACAAAATTTAAAAGAAACTTAACAAGGACGATTTTTAGGATTTATTTTCCATAGTATCTCCTTAGGTTGACTGCATTCCAGGTTTGAGGTAGGGGGTTCCATCCAAGTGTGCGATTTTGTATGCACCTTTCTTTCCTACGTTAATGACAACGTACGGTCCATCCCAATTCTGTTGTAATTTTCCAACATGTTTAGACACTTCTACTTTCAGCACCAAGTCCCCTTATTTGAAGGTTCGTAAACGTACCTTTTGATTGTAGGCCTTCTCCATGTTTGATTTAGTGACCTGCAATCGTACTGCTGCTTTCTCTCTTAAGGCTTCTGCCATATAGACCTCATTCTCTTGTCTTTTCGTTTTCCTGATCATCATACATTTCAATTCTTGGCGTTGGAATTAGTGTTTCAACCGAAATCACAGCTTCCGAGCCATACACTAGACTGAATGGGGTCTCCCCGGTCGAAGTTCTGACTGTCGTTCGATTAGCCCAAAGTACTCTTGGTAATTCATCCAACCATCTACCTTTGGCTGCCCCTAATCTTTTCTCCAAAGACTTTATTATTTCTCGGTTTGCTACTTCAGTTTGTCCATTTGCTCTTGGATGCCCGACTGAAGTGAAGTTTTGCTGAATTCCTAGTTTGTTACACCATTCCACTACTTGTTTTCCCGCAAATTGGGTTCCGTTATCAGAGATCAGTATTCTTGGGATACCGAATCGACATACTATGAATTTCCATAAGAAGTTGATCACTTGGAATTGAGTTATTCGAGCAAGGGCAACGCATTCTATCCATTTGCTGAAATACTCGACATCGACTAGGACATATGCTTTCTTAGACCTGGCTACTGGGAAAGGTCCTACGATGTCCATCCCCCATTGATCGAATGGCCAGCATACTGGTATTGAGTGCATGTTTTCTGCTGGTTGATGACTTATATTTGCATGAACTTGGCAATGATGGCATTTTTGAACATATTGCATGGCATCTTTGTTGATGGTAGACCAATAATAGCCTGTTCTAAGGCATTTTAAGGCTAAGGCCCTTGCTCCACTGTGATTTCCTGCTTCTCCTTCATGTACCTCTCGAAGGACATCGTTGGTTTTGAGACTGGGAAATACATTTTAGAAGAATTCCAGATACCGATCTTCGGTAAAGTTTTTTGTCTATTAGTTTGTATTTTGGAGCTCGATATTTTATTTTCCGAGCTTTGTTTGGGTCAAGCGGTAACTTTCCTTCTCGAAGATAGTCTATCATTGGAGTCATCCAATTTCCTTCTGCTTCTTCGATTTCCAGAATTTCAGTGACCGGTGTCTCGTTGATATCAATTGCCGGTGTATTGGAAATTAACCAGTTGATTACTCTTTTTGTTTTACCGTCGTTAGACCCTGTAAATCTAGAAAGTTGATCGGCCCATTTATTTTCTGATCGTGGGATGTTCTGTACCCCAAAATTTTCGAATTTCTCAGCCAATTGCTTTACTTTGGCGAGGTATTTGACCATGTTAAATTCCTTTGCCTCGTATAGACCTTCAATCTGTCTTTGTATCAACTCAGAATCAGTTAAAACTTTAAGATTTTTTATGTTGGCTTTAACCGCCATTTCCATTCCTGCGATTAGCGCTTCATATTCTGCTTCGTTGTTTGTCACTACGAAGTCCAATGTAATAGCATAGTTTATATCCTCCTTATTCGGTCCGGTAAAGTTGATTCCGGCACCTCCTCCTTCTCTGCATGATGCACCGTCGACGTGCATTAACCAGGTCTGATTTTCTACGATCAAGATGTCATTGTCATGGCTGGTTGATTCGGTAAGTTCGGTTGCCTGGGTCGGAGTTTCTAACTGGAAATCTGCTAGGACTTTGGCCTTAATTGCAATTCTTGGTCTGTATTCGATTTCGAACTGACCGAGTTCGATTGCCCATTGGATCAATCTTCCAGAGGCTTCCGGCTTCACTAAGACCTGTCTTAGTGGTTGGTTGGTTAACACCACAATTTTGTAGGTCAGAAAGTAAGGTCGGAGTTTGCGCGCCGCCACTGCTTAAGCTAACGCGAATTTTTCTATTTCCAAGTAGTTCTTCTCCGCCCCTTGTAGTAACTTACTTAAGTAATAAACAGGCTTATGTTTTATGCCTTCCATTTTTACTAGAACCGAAGTAATGGCCACATCGGAGATCGATATGTAAATGTATAACGGTTCTCCCTCAGTTGGTTTTGCCAATAGTGGGGAGGTCGTCAGATATTCCTTTAGCCGGTCGAAGGCCTAGTCGCATTCCTCGGTCCAAACGAAGTTTTTTGCTTTTCGTAGAGTTTGAAAGGAAGGCAAGCTTCTGTCAGCTGACTTGGAGATGAATTTGTTTAATGCTACGATCTTTCCTACCAAACTCTGTACTTGGGAGATCGTGGGAGGCTTCATTTCAATTATGGCTCGAATCTTTTCTGGGTTGACCTCAATTCCTCTTTAATGTAACAAATATCCCAAAATTTCCCTGACTTAACTCCGAAGGTGCATTTTGCAGGGTTCAGCTTCATTCGGTATTTTCTCAATATTCGGAAGCATCGATCGAGATGCCTCACATGGTCAGCTTCATTCATGCTTTTAACCAGCATGTCATCGACGTAGACTTCCATTATTTCTCCAATCAACTCTTTGAACATTAGGTTTACCAAGCTCTGGTAAGTGGCCCCGGCGTTCCTCAGGCCAAAAGGCATGACTATGAAGCAGTAAACACCCTGCTCAGTTATGAAAGCAGTTTTTTCTTGATCTCGCTCATTCATGTATATTTGATAAAAACCTTGGAAGGCGTCCATCATGCTGAAGATTGCAAAGCCAGCGGTTGAGTCGACCAATAAGTCGATCCTTGGGAGGGGATACGGATCGCGTGGACACAACTTGTTTAGGTCGGTGAAATCATTGCACATTCTCCACTTATTATCCTTCTTATCCCCTTTTGCTACTAATACGACATTACATAGCCATTCCGAGAAGTGTATTTCTCGAATTTGTTTTGCCTTGAGTAACCTCTCTACTTCTGCCTTGATTATTTTATCCTTTATCGGCCCATGATCCTTCTTCTTTTGTCTAGCGGGTTTTGCCATGGGGTCGATTTTCAGCGAGTGACTGATTACTCTGGGATCGATCCCTTCAATGTCGTCCGCACTCCAAGCGAAGACATCTATATTATCTCTGAGGAAATTTACCAGCATTACTTCTCCTTCCTTACTTAGTTCGGTTCCTATTCTGGTCGTTCTCGTTGGATCTCCTTCCACTAGTAGAACATCTTTGTGTTCTGGTGGTTTCAAAGCCAAATCGACCGGTTCCTTTCCCTTTTTATCCACTCAGTCCGTGCTAGGGATTTCAATCTCAATTCTGTCAACGTTTTCTTCAAGTCTTCTTTTAGCTGGGGTAAACGTCCTGGAGCGGTTCCCTAGGGTTAAGGAGGTGTTGTAGCAGTCCCATGCCATACAAGGTTCATTTACTATTTCTCCGATTCCTGTGTCAGTTGGAAATTTTATTTTCGGATGGTAAGTTGAAACAACCGCTCAGAGTAGGTTGAGGGCGGGTCGCCCTAGGATCGCGTTGTAGGCAAAGGGAGTTTCTACTACTAAAATTTTTATTAACTTCACCGTACAATGTGGTTTCTTTCCTAGTGATACGCTTAAAGCTATAGTGCCACAGGGGACAATTTCGGAACCTCCAAACCCTACTAGAGGCGTAGCTACCCTTTGGAATGTTATTTCTCCCAAGTTCATCTGGGCTAAAACCTCTTTAGAGATGATGTTGGCCGAGCTTCCATTGTCGATCAGGATTCTCTTTACATTGTAGTTCGCAATTTCTAGCGATACCACCATTGGGAAATCAGGGTTGTCTTCTTTTGTATCCCAAACAATGTTTTTTGGAACTTCGCTCTCATTGAAACTGATCAGCTGATGCTTAGGCGATTTTCTTTCTAGCGTCCATATTTCCTTTGGGTGGCTAGCACTTCCCATTATGGACCTAGCGGTCCTGCGACGAGCGTTGCGACTATTCCCACCGGCTGGTCCTCCTAAGATCGTATGGATGGTGCCATTGATTTGACCATCGTTCAATTCTTGTGGGGGGCCATCATTAGGGGACCTTCTTCGAGGGCTTCCTCTTCGGTTATTATTCCTAGGGCTTCGACTTCTTCCCCTCTTGCGGTTGTTCCGCTCTAAATAATCATCTAATTTTCCTTGTTCAATTAGTTTTTCAATTTCTTTTTTAAGGTGAAAACAATCTTCGGTACGATGCCCATGTGAGCGGTGATATCTACAGTATAGACCATAATTTCGCGCCCCTGGCCTTGGCTGAGCAATTCTTTTTGCTATCGGGATCCAATTGTTCCTCTCAAGTATTACCAAGATTTCTTCTATTGGAAGGGTCAGCCTGGGGTATTCTACTTGGTTGATTCGGCTCCCGTTTGCTGGCTCAACCGATCTAGGTCTTTGATAGACATTAGGTTGTTTCTCTCGATCGTTTCGATTATATTCTAATCGCTGGAAGACATTGCCCCTCTTAATGGATCGATCGTAATCGATGGATTTTTGAGCGGGAATCCGATCGGGCCGCTTGGAACTGGAGGTGGGTGTTTTATATTTATTCTTGTCTTTAAAAGAGTTCATCTCTTCTTGGGTCATGTATTTTCATGCCAAAGTCATAATAGCGGCAACCGTCCTAGGTTGTTTTCTACTGAGGGCATTCCCGAATTGCCTGTTTTTAGTGAGATCGAAAAGAATGGAGATTATATGATCGATATTTGGGGAATCGATCTTGAGCAATTCTACGTTAAATCTTGCCAACCAGGAACGGAGGGTTTCCCCGTCTTGATGATGGATAGTCCCTAGATAGCTCATTGGCAATTTCTGTCTCTTCTGGCTAGCGAACTGTTGAGTTAGCTTATTGCATAATTCTTTGAAGCTGAATATGGAATTGGTGGGTTGTTTTGCAAACCAGTCCAAAGCTAGCCCCTCGAATGTGGTGACCATCAGTTTTGCAGTGAATTCCGCTGAGTGAGCATATATATTTATTATGTTAGTAAAGCTGAATATATAATCGTCTGGGTCGGTCGTTCCGTTATATCTGGGAAGTCGTCCCGGAACTTGTCCCGAGGATTGTGCTTCTTTTATTTCCTTGCAGAAGGGGGAGCATGCAGCTAGGCTCTCTTGGATCTCGGTACTTCTGGCCCATGGATTTTGAACAGTTCGTAGGCGTTGTTCCAGACGTTCTTGTACCATTTTCTCAATTTCTCTTTTCGAGAATCGCATAGTTTGTGGTCGATTAGGAATTGCGCCAATTATGTCCTCTTCGACAGGAATTATGGTATGTTCCTTTGATCCGGGGCGGATGGGTTGCGGCCTTGTCCGACCCGTTTGTCTTTTGATATGTTCATTGGATAGTTTCGAATTGCTCTTTTGCGGACTGTGCAACTATCGTTGTTCGCTTGCGGGGCTGTCCGCTTGATGAGAGATCAGATCGACCAGCCTTGGTGTCCTTTAAATAGGATTTGCCCTAGTCGCTCTAGGGTTTCTAGGAACTTGCTCGGGTACCAGGAATTCCGTTGGGCAGAGTGACTTAAAGAGCATAGCTATCTGTCGTAATTTCCTGATTGTTTGATAAGGGAACAGGGATTGTTGGAGCCACATGGTTTTCAGGTACCGTATTGGCGGTGATCCCCTGTTGTCCTTGTGGGTTTTGGGTATTTATCCCTTGTGGTTCCTCCTGATTCGGCAGCTGCTCACTCTCTTCCCGATTGTCATTTATGATAGGGATGTTATTTTTAGTATCGTCCGGTTGGTCTTCAGATGTGTTACAGGCGTTCGTCGTGTTACTCCTTGCTCCATTACGGGCGCTCTTCCTTGGGCGAGCCATATGTCGATCGAATAATTAACCTAGCCCCATGGTGGGCGCCAACTGATTTAACCGTTTTTCGCTGGGTTGGATTAAACCAATAATGTGTGTTTTTGGGATCAAATTATGTATATGTTATAGGGCTTTGTTACTTTATTCCGGATGGATCAATCTCAAGGAAGAACAATTATGTAAAAGAAACAAACAGTAATCAAGACCATGAATATGTAAATAGTATAGCAAAAGCTTTTCTATTAATTAGATTGACAAACTAAGTAAGCGTAAGCTCTTGATGCAATTTCGTGTCTAATACAAAGTTTAACTGGGTATTTATATAACGTTAACCCTAGTTTTACAAGGAAACACCATCCTAATTGGACTAGGCATAGTAACCCTTAATGGACTCGGACACTGCTCTTGGTCGCCGAGGTTTGATAATGCAGATCGGACCTGGCGGTCTCATTAATGATTTAGACTCCTGGTCGGTCCAAGCATATATGGACTAGTCATCCCGATTATTATAAGGGTGCGAAATAGCCCCCATCACTGTCCAACTGTATTGTGTGTGACCATCTGGGTTCACCATCAATTGGCAGCAAGCCCACGACTTTCATGATTTAATTAATGAGCAATTAATTGCTCCGATCAATTAAACACTTCTAATTGACCACTCCAGAATTAATCTCCCTTATTAATTCAAGAGTACCCACACTTCATGGTCGATGTCTAGCCACAAGCCCATGAAGCCCAACTTCAGGTGAATTGATATTTGTGAACCTCACCTCTTATAATTGCCATGTACATACGGTCCTTCCAAAGACTAATTTCCCGACCGAGACCTAGGGTGTGTGAATTGATCGGCAACTCTAATTATCTCGATTTTGTACTTTCTAATTCTGGATAATAATTCCAGTGTGACTGCTAAATTTTGAAACCCCTTTCGAAATTCGTCACTTACCACGGCCGTGGGTTTCTCGGAATCTATTATCTAAGAACGTACATAAAATTCTCCCACCTTATCAGGATGAGTCGATAGATCCTTTCATAGTACTAACCACTCGCATACACAGCTGTACGCACCAAACTTAGGCACATTATGGTCAGGCTACGTGACCAGTACCTAATTCTAAGTACGCACACTCATGCACCGAATTCGCCCTAGCACCTCAAGTCCAAGGACTAAGTCGTACACTATTATAAGCCTCGAGAAACATCCCATCACCGACATGCGTCATGCGCTTCCACAATAGGTTTCTCTGTTTTGGTCGTTCGATGCATTCGATCCCCTATCGAACCACCTAGTCATATGCACTGACATCAAATGTCTTGTTCATGAAACTCTACAAATTCACTACATGTGAATCATGCATAATCGTACAAGTCTTAGCGATTCCTTCGATACCCCGTCTCGTTCGGAATCTATAACTTGGAACGTGTTTTAAGATCACAACCTTAGAGACTGTTTCATGATTGTACTCAATACCGAAGTGAATCGTCCCATAGTTGAATGTGACCTTAGGATTTCATCCAATCGCTTAGATATGTTCGCGAGAGATGAAGTTGGCCATTGTTTAATTTACGTACTGTAAATAAACAGGCGTATCAATTATTAAACCATAAGAAGATGGTCCGTAACGGCGGAGAAGGGTTTCGCCTCTTACGAGCTAATTAATATTGGCTTGCTGGGCACTATCCTATCAATCTCCCACTTGCCCTAAAGCCAGTCACAACATTTCTAAGACCCATCTTATCAAGATGTTCGTCGAACCCTTTTGTGAAAGAACTTCATTAGTGGATCTGCTAAGTTGTCTTTGTTGAGATGACGTAACCCTTCTACGCATCTCAACTACCTATGATTTGTGTAATCATATGGTTTTGTGTTCAGATTATCGTTGAGATCTCGTTTTCCTTTCATTGAGCAATCGCCCTATCTGATCAGTTAAGATAACGATAGGCTTTTGCCATGCTAGGTACTTCATCCAATCATTGGATGAATTTTCTCATCTAAACGTTCTCTTTTGCTGCATCCCAATGCTGCGACATATATTTTGTTTTGAGTTGACAATGGTATACTATTGGAATTTCTTCCAATTTACCATTGCTCCATCGAGACAGAATAAATCATCCACTTTAGACTGAAAAGCTCGAATCACTATGATCTTACGCTGTTTCGTAGGGGATCAAGATAGAAATAATAAGGAGCCAAAACCATATAACATGCAGGAGAAGATCAATAATATATATTCCGAGCGTGAATGTACAGAATACAGAATACAAATGATATGGGTCCTATCCGAGCATTACAGGATGCTGTACAAGCTAGAGGCTAAATACGTATAAGTACGATGCCTGATCTCATTATCGCTATTGATCCGAGCTTCGAGCTTCGAGCTGGGAGTGCATGGAAAGGCGTGTGTGTTGTCATAAATGCTTGGGATATTTATAGTTGATGCGTTAAGCTAGCTAAACTATCCGCAGGGGGACATTCCTCGGCCCACAGGCTAGGGCCTGAGGTGGGCCCATTAGTGGTTTTCGACCAGGAACCTTTACCTTAGTGATCGGACTGGGCTTATCGTGCTTTGGGATCGACTTTATGTCTTTGAGGTCGGGATTAGTGGTCTTTCGTCTATTTTAACCCAACATGAGTTCCGGTAAGTAGAGAATCCAAAGTACCCCTCATCAATACCCCTCCACTTCTCGAGCGTAAGAGAAGCTGAAGCTCGGAGAAGTAAATGTCACCGCCTGACAGGGACGAGTCATTACTTAGTGTTTCGGATGTGTCTCATTAAAAACCTAGCTCGGAAAAACCCATTAGGATAAAAACCGAACCAGGGAAAAAGAGTGCACATCTTGGAAACTCTAGAATGACTGTCAGTCGCGAAGTAAACCATCTTGAAATTCCTGCTACGAATCGTTCTTTGCAGTAATGGTTGATGTTTGTTGAAACTCTGAGTTGAAATCTGCGATCGATCCCACTTCTTCAAGCATTAGTGAAGCTGGGCTTGGAGAAGTAAATTTGTTTTGATAATGGTCCCACATATTTTGTCAACCAGGCCGGCGGTAGTCTAAATTCATGAAGTATAGGGGCTGAAAATGCAATTTGTTGGGAAGATGAATTTGAATTTACTATTGGGGAGTTCAACCGTCGCGTCTATTCAGGGTCCGGTGTGCAATTCACCTTTTTAACCTTGTATATATACTTTCACTGTTAGAGATTTATTTACGAAACATTTTCTCTTCTCGGGTCGGAGTTTAGTGATTGAATAAATCGTCATTCATCACCCGATCTTGCAAAGTCATTCTATCATAATGTCTAGCTCGAGAAACTTGAAAGGCAACGAGAAAGTTATAGAAGAGCCGGATTCCGATCCCGATATGAGACTTATCGACAACTTTAGGTTTTCTGAAAGGGAGAATCCCGATTTCGAAGAAGGGGAATTCCATCCCGAGCAAGAAGATGCCGAGCAGACTGAATATCTCGAGGAGAATGTAGTTGAGAAACGTAGTATTGGCGATAACGCTTTCGTCAGGATATATAAGTCGGTCGAAACTCTAAACGTCGGTGGTCCACCGAAGAACGATCTTCGCGCTGATCAAACTTCCTGCAGTTTTAGCAATAGCGATCGTGCTTTTCTAGAAAAGGAGTTCGGGAAATTTCTTCCTGTGGGTTTTTCGATAGTGATCCCCGCTTAACGTCAACGCGCGACCAATTCTCCCGCCGGTTGCCAGGCATTTTATGATAGTCAATTTACTCATGGATTACGCATTCCCTTTATCCCGCTGGTTAGAAGTATTTTAACAACCTTTTCATTTTCCCCCGCTCAAATTTTACCGAACTCTATTGCATACATTGTTGCGTTTAGTATCCTTATGGAAGTCAAGGGGGAAGAGGCTTCTTTTCGAAACTTTTGGCAAATATTTAATATGAGCATATCGACCGGCTCCAATGCTGGGTTTGTGTATGTCACTCCTCGATCGAAACAGTCAATCCTTTCGAGTGTTTCCCTGAACAAACCGAAGGGTTGGAAAAGGAGATTCTTTTTTGTTAAAGGACCTGATGTTCCTGTTTCCGATGGTAGTTCGATGACTAGACCATATCGATGGGATGGGGTTGAGTCCTGGATTTATGGACGTTGTCATATCAAGGAGAAGATTAAACATCATCTTTCTGATGAATTTCTGTAACAGTTAAAGTCCGACCCTTACCAAACCATGCTCCTCGTTCAGGAAGGAGTTTTGAGGATGGCGGGCCTTAGTAATTGCAAATACCCTGCTCCAGCGATCGAATACTGTCTTCCTTCGAAAAATCAATCTAATAGGGAACTTGATCGGTCGATTGGATTTTCGTCCGAACTATCCACCATCACCCAAGCACCTCTTAATTTAGGTATATTATCAACTTTTATGCTTTAAACGCAATTGATACTATTAGTTTAGCCTTTAGAACATTTTGTGTTTTCTTTCTTAGGTAGAATAGTCGAGAAATTTAGGACGTCCGTCGTCAGATCAATAATGACCACCATCTCGCGGGATGCCCCAAACCAGTCTCAACAACGAAAAATCGATAACCCAAATCGAGGAATGAGGGTAACCAACCTGATAGATGACCAAGTCGAGACTCCCTTACTGTTTCCACCGTTGAGATGGATCAGAAATGCAAGTTCATCCAATCCCAGCACGTCGGGCCCTTTGCGTAGCATATTCTCATTTGATACTTCTAATCCTTCCTCCACTGGTTGTAGTCAGTATTCTTGGAATCAGATTTAGGGTATCCGAGAATATGAGGAGCACATGGCTCGAAAAAGGAATAGCGATCAACAGGAACCTTCGAGGAGGGTCAAGCCATTTGGTAGGGATTCCGATACGGTGCCTTGTCGATCAGAGAGGTCCGAACCAGACGTCGCTGACTTTATGAATGAACATTTACAAGGTACGAGAGCCGCCGGATATCCAGAAGAAGGAACCATTTCTACCGACCTCGACCCGAATGCTGAGAACGAGTTTGATAAATCTATAAGGATCTTTTTGGCCGGGCGATTCAGACGAGATTTACTTTACCATTTTGCCAAGGGTGACTTCAAAATTTTAAGCAACTTCTCTCGAACACATAGGAGGTAATTATTTGTTGAAGTTCATGATTTAGTTTCCTTATATTTAAAAATATCCGCTGACAAGACCTTTTTCATTCATAGACCGGGGATTATTTTGCTCTCCAAACTTATTGACTGTCACTTTTGGAACAAGAATCACAAGAAGCTCACGATGCGCTCGCACAGACATTGGCCGAGAATAAACTTCTCCGGTCTCAGTTAAGTGATACCACAAGCTGGTTGATAGTCGACGTGAAATATCTAGAACGAGGAAGGAGCTGGAAAGTGCCAAGAGAGAAAAACACACCCCTGCTGTTGAGGAAGACTTAGTGTCGATTGTGGAGGAGAAGAGCGCCCTTGAAGCGGAGCTTAAAAAAGTTAGGATTGAGCTCGAACAAGCCAAACAGGATTCCGAGCGTTCATACAAGAAAGGACATGAAGAAGCTAGATATCCAGTGATAAGGGAGTTCTTGAAGTCCCCTGTTCTCGACCCCTTAGTACGAAAAAGAATAGGAGGGGTTCTCCAAACAATTTTGTATAAAGTTGTTCAACAGCTTATTGCGGCTAAGAGAATTCCGAACAATATGGACGGCTACCTCCTGTACCTGGATCCTTTCAAGAATTTCGAGGGAAAAGGTTATAAAGCTTCATCTTTACCTCGGGAAGCTAGGGATTGGCAAACACATGAATTTGCCCCTTATATTGAAGAGTTTGTTGCTCCTATGCCGAATCCAGACATCCTTGAGCGGACTGTCGCCAACTCCCATTCTGCCTTGAGGGAACATGAATTTGATGAGTATGTAGATATTGATGGGGAATCCGAAGAGCAAAACATTCATTCTATAATCCGAGCCGAATCCTGACTAGCGAAGATGAAGATAGTGGCAGTACGGATAGCGAAGACGATAGCTCTGGCGAAAATGATTCTGACGAAGAACATGATGGGGATGATCGTAACTTCGAGCCTGGGGGCTAGAAGACTGACCATTGACAATTATGTAATAGGATGTCCCCTAGGATTTTCCTTAATATTTCTTCCCGCAACTTGTAATCTAGATGTTTTCTCTTCTTTGAATGTACTTATGCATATTTTTTACTTCAATCCTTGTTGTTCGAAAATCTTATTCCTTATAATCGAAATATGCTATTTTTCGCCGAAATTTCTTTGGAGATGTAACGGTTTATTTATTGTAAAAGTAAAGTGTTGTCTGCACTATAAATACAAGTGCCATTTCAACTCATTTCACCATAACGCCTAAGTATTGAGATCGGTGATCCAAGGTTAGCGTATAATTTCGAACTTTTAATTTTTCCTTTCGATCATAATGGATAAAGTGTTGGGTGCCCCAATCGATCCCAAACTGTTACTAGGTGGTTCCCAAAATAAAGGTCCGCCCCAAGATAAAAGATTGACCAAAGATAAGAAATCCTCCAAAGATTCCTCAAGAGCTTCCGAGTCTTTTTCCCAAACTTCTGCTGGTGGGAAAAATAAGAAAAAGAAGAAAACTGCTAAAGCCGAATCCGGCAAACCCATCCTTTCAGATGAGAGTTCCAACGGGGAACCCGAGGGCTCTCCCTCTAAGCCCCTCCACAATTCCGACCGAGCACTGGCAAGACAAAAGGCATCGGAGCTTGCTTCGAATGAAAGGCCCCATCCCGATGAGAGCGCCCTAATAGAGACTTTGCAGAAACTTACTATTGAAGATGCGCCTCGGCCTGATGTTCTTGCAACTAATTCCGAGGGTGGAGGGCCAAGTAAGAAATTCAAATCAATTGTTACTGGTGCAGATATTCGTGCTCAGGAAATACCTGCTGAATCCTTAGAGATTAAGAATTCTCCGGAGTTTCCTTTTGTTCCTGCTATTCCAAAGAAATTTCCATTCATGTCTGGAGACTTGAAGAATAAGAATAAGTCCCATTCCGATGGGTTGCTTGATAACCCCGTTCCGAGCCTTGTGCAAGCTCATATTTCCATTTCCGAGGCGGATCCATTGAAGGGAAAAAGTCCTTCACAGTTGTTTCAGTCGGGATCGAATTCTCTTGTTCAGGTAGTTATAAGATATCCTTTTTTGTTAAACTCCTCTCTCGTTTTTTTTCTTTTTAATTGATCCACTCTTTTGTCAATAGGCCAGCCAAGAATTTCTTGAGCTTAAGATGTTGGCTGAACAGGAGATCGAACGACACGCTGTACTTTTCCTCGAGCTGGAGAAAAAGAAAGTCTAGCTGGAAGGCTCCTTAGAGGCCAAAAGAACGGCTGAGGAAAGTTTGGCCGTGGAGAAGGAAAAAGCTGCTAAGGACCAAGGTGAGGAGATTTATCAGAAGCTGAGCAAGGAGCTCGAAGTTCTCAAAGTGATCTATGAGCAGGAGAAGAAAGATTCCAAAATCCGCGATGAGGAAGCTTACGCTCGTGGGTACGGTGACTGCAATATCGAGCTCCGGAAGATATTTTCTGATAATAAACTCCTTTAAATATACTTCCCTATTTGTTGTAGTTTTAAGTTTGTGTTTCCTCAGGTTCTGTAATTTTGAATAATCGGTTTTGCATGTCTTTTAATTGAACCTTTGTGCTAGGCTTCGCCGTATTTTTCGATTTATATATTGTTTTTCGATGCTTGGACATTCTACGATAGTATTTGTGATCGCGATACCTTTTGTTCGGAATTTTGATGTCACGATGGAATTCCGGTCGTCAAGTAATAATTTTGCGGACTCTATAATAGTTATTCAAATTAGGTTGAAATTTTCGTGATCTTTCTTGCCAAACGTTCCCTATTCCTCGAGAAACGGAACGGTCATCGAATCTCAAACGTCCATCTGAGTGAATTACAGTCGTTGGATCGAGTGCGACTATTGCTATAAAGGTGTCTCCCTTGTTTCTTCAGTTTCCATCTTAGCCAATAATTTGCTCCGAATATGATAGTCGAATACCTTCTGCTTTCGATCCACTTTATCGAATTTAGACTCCGAACTTTCTTTGATAAGAACATTAGCTTTCTTTACCGCTCAGAATATCGACAGGCAAATTTACTTCCAATCTTGAAGGCCAATATGCCCGATCCGGAAAACCAATGAGCTACCGATCCTTGCCTGGGGTCAGTCAGTTGAGGATAATACCTTGGTATTGCTGACCACCTGGGATCCTGAAAACATGCTCATCCCACAAAAGTGTTGGTGGAGTATGAGCATCAAGTTCTTCAATGATGGTCGGTAATTTTTATCATCCCTCTGGCATGGGTCTCCTTTCGGGGGACCTATTGCCACAATGCATTTAGGAAGACGTGCTGGGGTGGTGGCGGAGAACGAGGTCACCTGATAAGGAAGCACTAGCCCCTGCGTCTTCGTTATGGCGCAAATATAGATAAAAGCTTGCGGGTCCAAAGGAGATTCCAGGCTCTGGCGTAGACTATCTCGATCGTCTGACGGGAGAAGAAGCCGACAATTTCATAGGATTGTGGGATGCAATAGGATCAGAGTCTAATGTAACGAGATCGAAATTGTAAATACCTTCCAGTTCAAAATGATATTCGGAAATTTCTTTGGCACTGAATTGTGTTGACTAATAATAATTGAATGAATCTTTATTCGAATAATTCTGTCGAGTAATCTAATTACTAAGCTGATTCCGCAAGCCAACACACTAAGGGGTAATTCTAGGCAATCTGATCTTCGATCATTTGGGAGTTCTTTAGTAAAATTTCAAAGTGCGAATAAATAATCGATCACTGATACTCAACCGATCATGATGAAGATTGCAATTGATCCTTAACACTTTGTCCGCGCATATACTTGTACCGATCTTTTGAATCTACACCGTTGATTGGATATAAAGGTTCGATCGTTAGAGAATTTATGAACACCACTGCCCTCGCGTCGTTGTTTGGAGAGATAGCACTCGAATGGTTGTTTTTAGTAAGTACTTTAGAGGCTTCCCTTAGAAGATTTTTGAAGTACAATATTTATCGGCGAAATTACACGTCCGTAATAATAAGATCTCCGTTTCTTTTATTTCAAATCGATCCTAAATCCGTTCGTGCTAAAGAAATTTTGTCGAGAATTGAGGAGATTCTTCCTTCCTTATCCAAATGAAACTATATTTCTTGGGACATAGGTCCACGCTCCGTTTTCTAAGTTCATATGGCGACTCAAATCAGTTAATTCATTTGAAATTTCAATAAGCATGTCAGACCGATCTTAGGAATCGAGCGTGTTCGTATTGTTTTTGGACTCTCGTAGGAAGAATTAGTCCATCTTAGCCAAACGGTCCCATATTTTTCGGGAAGCGGAACGGTCGGCGCATTCATCGCTGGGATCCTAGCCGTCCGTGGTGTGTTATTTGATCCGTTGATTATATTCTTCCTCGTCTATAAATAGCTCCAAATTTACCATCACATTTTTACTTTTTCCTAAACATTCTGTCCGAACATTGCTCTTTGAATTTTACTTTCCTCGAATATAATGGCCGCTACGATTTCCCCCATACAAGATTTTGAAGTTAGGATTCGTACCCTATTTCCCGATCTTGGCGCCATTGGTATAACTTCTAGCTTAGAGTATCGACAGGCAAAATAAATAGCGCTTAGAATACCGGCAGACAACCTGCTTCTTTGGATTCATTCAGTTCGACGCGGGTTGGATTTCCGATCTTCTGACGTTGTACCTCCATTAACCCGTTGGTCACCCCATTTAGGATTCCCCTTGATCCCGAGCAACAGCTTCTTCATTGTATTTCTTGAAGAAAAAAGTGATTTGGCTAGCTCGGAGGAATGGAGGAAATTTACTAAGACTATGTGATCAACGGGTGAAAAACCTTAGGACCTCCGATCGAATGTTGCTTGACCATCTCGGATTGGTCACGGTAATCCTTATTTACGGATGAAGATCTTCGATCTGTTAGTAGTCCAGGGTATAAGTTTTTATTCTACTCTTCTCTACTCCGAAGCTCGATCGGAGACAAATTAGCATGGTACGTAGGATTTGTAGTAGGGTAGGAGTGAATGTACTATTCCTTTTGAGCTCGAATTCACCATTGTACTCGAGAATTCATTCGTAATTTGTTCGAAGAATGAATAAAGATTTTGTTTCCTGCTTATTTTCGTTGTATGTTTCCTTGGCTTTATTGTATGTTTCCTTGGCTTCGTTTTATGTTTCCTTGGCTTCGTTGGTCGAATGGTATATAAAACGACTTAGGTGATTGTAACTAACTTGTGTAATTAGCCTGAAGTTATTGAAAACTTGACGTTCGAAAATAAATTCCTTTGGCGATTGGATAACCTTCGAAATAGGGTGCAACTTTAAAGACATGTATAATCCACTACCATCGTACCGATCGACTTGCCAATCATTTTGTTGATCATGGGGTCGACTCCCTTTGAAGTAGCTATCGAACGAGAAGATCAAATTAATTTTGTATCGGTTGATCGAGTAAAATATCTGACAAAAAAAATATCTGACAAACTTTTTCCTCGTCCATTTATACAGCTCTGATGGCTTAATTGGATAAATAGTGGGAATAATTGATAATGAATGGATCGATAAATGGAAAATAAATCCGTAACAAATAAACCAATGATTTATTGATCGATAAGAGTATAGAGCAATGATATTTCATCTTATCTTCGAGATTGTTTGATTTAATATTTGATGTTATTTTCGCAAATTCGATCTAAGGGGCATAGCAACGGCTTTCACCCTTAGTCGGTTTTAAATCGGTCATAGCAACAGCTTTCACCTGAGGGACTTAGCAACAACTTTCGCCCTTTTTGTTTTAATCGGTCATAGCAACAACTTTCACCCTTTTTGTTTTAATCGGTCATAGCAACAGATTTCACCTGAGGGTCATAGCAACAACTTTCACCCTTTTTGTTTTAATCGGTCATAGCATCAGCTTTCACCTGAGGGTCGTAGCAACAGCTTTCACCCTTTTTGTTTTAATCGGTCATAACAACCACTTTCACCTGAGGGTCGTAGCAACATCTTTCACCTTTTTTGTTTTAATCGGTCATAGCAACATCTTTCACCTGAGGGTCGTAGCAACAACTTTCACCCTTTTTAATTTAATCGGTCATAGCAACAGCTTTCACCTGAGGGTCGTAGCAACAAGTTTCACCCTTTTTGAGTTATCTCGATCTAAAGGGCATAGCAATGGCTTTCGCCCCTAGTCGATTTTAGAAGAGAGGCCGAGTGCCTATTCTGAAGACAATGCGTAGCTTATAGAGATGCATATAATAGATGAGAGAATTTCGACAATATAAATATTGACACAATAGATTCCCATAAAGAATAAAGATCGATAGATAATCCGAGAAACCAAATACGTAATTTTCATTTCCCGCAATGCCTCCTAAGATTTACTGCATTCCATGTTCGGGGAAGAATTTCCCCATTTTTATAAGTAACTTTATACGAGCCTTTCTTCTCAACTTCGATCACAACACAGGGACCAGCGAAATTGAGTTGCAATTTTCCCTCCATGTTTCGAAATCTGTATCTTTCTCACGACTAAGTCATCGACTCTGAAGGCTCGGATCCTGACCTTCTGGTCGTATATTTTTCTTCGTACTAGTTCGAATCAGAATACCATCCCGAGTACGGTCGGATGAGTTTCTGGCTGTTGAGCCGTTCAAGATAGATTTTTCGAGCTCATTGTGGACTAAATTCTGCACTCCAGCCATGCGAGAAGACTTTCCTCGAACGTATGTATTTCGCCTCGCGGTAGGCATTTTTCGATCTAACACCCAAATAGAGGCCCCTCGGTGGGCGCCAATTGATCTTACGCTGTTTCGTAGGGGATCAAGATAGAAATAATAAGGAGCCAAAACCATATAACAGGAAGGAGAAGATCAATAATATATATTCCAAGCGTGAATGTACATAATACAGAATACAAATGATATGGGTCCTATCCGACCATTATAGGATGCCGTACAAGCTAGAGGCTAAATACATATAAGAACGATGCATAATCTCATTATCGCTATTGATCCGAGCTTTGAGCTTCGAGCTAGGAGTGCATGGAAAGGCGTGTATGTTGTCATAAATGCTTGGGATATTTATAGTTGATGCGGTGAGCTAGCTGAACCATCCGCAGGGGAACATTCCTCGGCCCACAGCTTGGACCTGAGGTCGGCCCATCAGTGGTTTTCAACCAGGTACCTTTACCTTAGTGATCATACTGGGCTTGTCGTTCTTTGAGATCGACTTTATGTCTTTGAGGTCGGGATTAGTGGTCTTTCGTCTATCTTAACCCAGCATGAGTTCCAGTAAGTAGAGGATCCAAAGTACCCCTCATCACACTAAATCCTTCGAGTTTCAATCCTCCACTATTACCACAGACCAGCAATATATCCTTTAATTATCTTCTAGGATTACTTTTACGGTAGTCCAGTGTCCCTTACTGGTGTTCGACTAACAGCAGCTCGTGATGATCAGAGCCCTTTGTTAAGTCAGGTCTTGTGCATGCTACATGCAATCCAAATGCCAAAGCATAAGGCTTTTTGAGACAATCTCTTCTTTACTTATTATATGTAGGGCTCATTAAATAAGAAAGAGAGATTTTGTGTCTCTTTGGAAACAATCATTTCCTGGATTCTTCCATATTGAATTTATTCAATATTTAGTCTATGTACTTAGATTTGGAGAATTGCAATATCTTCTTCGCTCTATCTCTATAGATACGTATTGCCAGTACGTGAGATGTAATTCCCAAATCTTTATCATGGAGAATTGCGTGAAAAACGCGCTTTCGTGTGCGTTTGATATTCTGATATTGTCCTTGATATACAGAACATCGTCATGTTACGTTACAAACTTTACTTTACTCTACTTTACTCCTACTGATCCTTTTGTACCATTGGAATCCATATGCCTTTTGACAAATTCAACATTCTTGATCAACTTATCCAGTTGCATGTTCCAAATTCGGGATTTTAAAAGTCATAGATTGACCATTGGATTCGAATAAAGATCTTCTCATCAATTTTCAAATCGCGAGAGATAGGATTCATATCCAATAGTCATATTTTGGTAGTCAAACCACCCTTCTATGGCTAATAGTTTCGAAATGGATTTCGACGTTGCAAATGGAGAGAAGGTAATTTCTCCATTAGACTAAAGAAATTACCTTCTGTGAAAGCCGTTGCTATGCCCCTTAGATTGAAATTATTAATCGGTGAAAGCCTCTGCTATGACCCGAGGGCTAAAAATGCTCTGATACGACTAAGGGTGAAAGCCGTTGCTATGCCCCTTAGATCGAAATTATTAATGGGTGAAAGCCTCTGCTATGACCCTCGAGCTAAAATTGCTCTGATGCGACTAAGGGTGAAAGCCGTTGCTACGCCCCTTAGATCGAAATTACAAAATGGGTGAAAGCCTCTGCTATGACCCTCGAGCTAAGATTGCTCTGATACGACTAAGGGTGAAAGCCGTTGCTACGCCCCTTAGATCGAAATTATTATCCTCGATCAACCTAGATCAACCAGCATTCTATTCTACTATTTCTCCATAATTATTCATTCGTCTAAGGCTAACAGCCGTCGTTATGACACTTTGATCAAAACTATTATTCAAGATCGATCAAGACCCTATTTCCGATTATTACTTCACGATTATTTGTCCGACTAGGGAATTTGGCCCCTCAGATTAAAATTGTTACTCAAAGATCATTTTGGATTCTTCAATTCGATGTCTTAATTATTCTGTATTTGACGGGGGAATAAAAGCCTTCTACAGGTTATATTGAAAATTGAGGAGTGTCGGTTGTCATCTATCATCTAAATATTTATCAAAGTTGGTAAAGAATAGCGCTTGTTCGTATTTTTGAGACAGAGAAATTGATGCTCGATGACAGTATACGAAAGCAATTCTACAGGATAACAAGTAAGGATGATAAGAGAAATAAATATCTCATTCATGACATTCCAAACAGTTACAAAAGAGTTCAAAATTACAATAATAAGAAAAATCAAGCAAAGATTTTACATTTAGTGTAACCCTACTACAAATTAACCCTACGCTAGAAGTTTTCCATGATCGAAGGAGGAAGGCGAGGCTGGGATAACACTTCCACCCTTCATCCTTCACTTCCTCGATAATCACTCCACACCGGACCAGATCGAGAAAGAAGGAAGCAACCCCTAGAGAAATTATTCCACGCAATCTCGAAGGCAACGTTCTTCAAGAAATATCTTGAAAAAGTAGAGATCGAGTGCAGGAAAACTCCTCCAGCAGTTGACCCACTATCCCGACTGGATAGAGATCAGAGTACATGAAGTCGAGCCCGCCTCAAAGACTTGGAATCAGAGAGAGCTGGTCGCCTGCCGGTACCCCAGTCGCAATTATTTTCGCCTGTCGATACCCTAGTCGAAATAAGTTGCCATCAGGAGAGAGCAAAATTTGTAAATAGTTCGAAGGAGAAACTCGAATAGTTCAGTCGGAGATAGCAAACGGAACACGATGGCCAGAGAGAGTAAAATCTCATTCATAGGGCCGATCAGAAATGTTACTGAAATGTAAAATTTGAAGGTAAATACGGAACTATATATAGTGGAAGGAAAAGGCAATCGACGACTCAGATTTGATAATACTAACGGCTGAGATAAAAGCGGTAAATGCGCCGACCGTTACGATTCCCGAGAATACAGAAACTATTTCGGGAAAAGTGAAGAAAATGTCAAAGTCATTCTGCTCGAATTCATCTTATATAGTCTCAGTTCCAATCATCGGAGGAAAATCATGATACAGCTTATAAAGAAAGCGTTATCAATAATTGGCCCAAGGATAAGTAAAAGTCGATAAAATTACTATTATATTCCGAGCCCGACATATCTATCGATCACAAGTTATAGAGACATCAACTACAATTACATATAAGGCCAATCTTTCAATACTAAGTACCTTTTACAGTTATGAGAACATTGATAAAGAAAAATCTGTTTATCCGAACAAGAACGAGAGAGGAGTTTCATAGCTAGGCGATCCTATGAAATTTTCGGCGGACGATAATGTCCTTACTCGACCAGGAGACGCCTATCGAGCCAACAAGTCTTCGACTATGGTCGTACTTCTTCGAAAAGGAGAAGGGCAATACATCTCTTTCCCAGGAGAAACGTGAACATTTTATGAAGGACGTCAATCTCCGAAGCACTACTCGAACGTTTTCAAAAGAGAGCCTAGCAAATTGCGTCATACCCTCGAAAAACTTGATGCCAAAGCCTCCCTAAACCACAAAAAGGCCATGGGCCATTGGGGTCGTGGGTGGTCAGCAATAAAGCTTATTGGTCCTCAAGGTTGAAATAGCGTTCGCCTACAGATACCCTAGTCGAGATTGAAGTATAAATTTGACTATGATACGCAAAATAACTCCTAACCCGAAATTTGAAATATTGACTCGTGCAACAAGATCTTCTAATCAGCATGATCGAAGAAATCTGTTTTCGGAAAATATTATAAGAATGCAAAACGAAGAGCCCCATTTATAGATACTATTCTCAAAAATCCAACGGCTAGCAGAAAACAAAAGAAACGGTCAAGATCAAAAGATTGTCGCGACTCCCGAGAATTTCGGCGGGAAGAGAAAGTGATATTACTTTTGGAAATTAAGCGGAATTAATACGCCAGGATCGAAGATCAAGAAAGCAAACTAAAGCATGATCAAAGAAAGAACACATAAGAGGAACATGCGATTCGAGAAGAAAGTAAATTATTACAAGCCATAGAAAATAAAATGTCTGAAAATTATTCATGATCGCACAAGCAAAAACAGTATAGACATACTACGAGTCCAGGTAAATAAAAGACAACATCTAAACAAGCTTATTGTCAGAGAAAATCTTTCGAAGCTCGGCGTTACGAGCCTCACATCCTGCTTCAAATCTACGATCATAAGCCTCCTTTTCTCGGCGAACGGACTCTTGTTTCTCCTGCTCGTGAAAACTCTTTAGTTTTTCGAGCTCATCATTCAGTTACTTATGGATCTCTTCTCCATGCTCTTTAGCAGTCTTCTCCCTCTCTAAAGCAAGCTTCTCTGCGAGGACACGATCGAACTCGATTTTCTTCTCCTCCAGCTCGAGGGAGATAGCAGCATGCTGATTCGTTTCCCGCTCAGCAAACGTTTTAAGCTCAATAAAATCTTGTCCGGCCTGTTAAAAGGATCGGCAGCATAAAAAAAAAAAAAAAAAAAAAGAGAGTACACCTGAAAAAGGAAGTGCTGCCCAGACTCGAACAACTCTTCTATGTTTCTCTCTTTGGACGTGTTTCTCTCCTTGGGCATGTTAGTTTCCGAAGAGGTGAAGTTAACTTGCAACAGATTATCCATGGGATCAGTCTTGAACGGAGACCCATCTTTCGAAGGAATGGGGTTAACCCGGGGTTCGGGAGGATTTCCAACCTTCAAAACTTCAGCAGAGGCCACTCCACCAGTCTCTAACTTGGATTTTTTGTTGGGATTCCCTGCGGGAGGAACGGTCGAAATATCAGAAGATGACTTGCTATCAATAGCAAGATTTTGTAAAGCCTCAATGGGAGTGACCCCATCAGAATAAGGCCTCTTATTCGAAGAAGGAATAGGAGTCTCTTCTCGGACAGAATCTTCACTCGGAGACTTGACCACTTTTGGGGAAAAACTCCCGAGCGCAGCCTCGAGCTCTTCATCCAGAATAGACTTGCCGAAACTGCCCTTGTTTTGCTTCGAGGAAATGCTTTTCTCTTTCTTACTTTCCCCACCTTTAAGAGCTTTCGGGGAAGACAAGGAGGTCTTAGAAGAAGATTTAGAGGGTTTGGCCTCCTTGGCAGCTTTCTGTTCTTTCTGCTCTTTGCTCGAGTTCTTATTTTTCGAGCCACCAAATAGCGATCTGGGATCGATAGCTTTGCCTAATACATTTTCCATGATAAGCGAAGTCGGGATCGATAAGCTAGGATCTTTACTTTTTAAGGAATTCAGAAAATGCAGAAAATATGGGGAGAGCTCCGATCTCTGTAAGGAAAGATGTCGTGTGAGTAATGAGAAGAGATCCTAATATTTATAGACACTGCGCACTACAATTATGATAGGGAATCGACGCGACTGTGAAGAAAAAACCCACTCGGATAAATAAAGTTCGAGCAGAAAGTGTGAAAAGTTATCGATATTTGTAAAGTTAGAATTCACAAGTTACACGAATCAGATCAAAAAATATAAAATTAACTCGTTTACAAAATTGGGTTACATGAGTAAATACAATTGATTCCTAACTAGAGAACTTTGAATCGCCCCCTCCGGCTCGCTCAACCCCAGTAACTCGCTAAATTGAAAGATCAGACGATATATATATTTGAAGTTGGATAATTACCCAGCTTGGTCGAAAGATCGATCGTCTCCCTTATCCGGGGCATTGCCTATATTGACATCTTCGCCTTTCTCCCCAGACACAATAGAAGGATCGTCGCAGGAGTACTCGACCACATCGGGGTTAGGCATCGGAATGCCATACTCCTCAACTAAGGGGGCAAAGCGATGTTCCTGCCAGTTAGTATTCGCCTTGGGTAGAGAGGAAGCTTTGTAATCCTTCCCTTCAGCATTCTTGAAAGGGTCCATATACTTAAAATATTCCTCCATGTCATCCGGAATTTTCTCGGCCGCGACTAATTGTTGAACCCCTTTATAAAAAATCGCCTGAAGAATTTCTCCCGTTTTCCTTTGAACTAAAGGGTCTAAGACAGGGGATTCCAAGAATTCTCGTATGGCCGGAATCTCGGCTTCTTCCCGGCCCTGGGCATATGCACGCTCGGAGTCTTGCTTCGCTAATTCGAGTTCTATCTTTACTTTCTTCAGCTCTTCCTCGAGGGCACTCCTCTCTTTAACGGACGCCAGCAAGTCCTCTTCCACGGACGAGGAACGTTTCTTAGTAGCTTTTTCAAGTTCCTTCTTTACTTGAGTTAGTTCTTGTTGACTTTCTGCTAACTGAGATCGAAGAGATTGATTATCGACGAAAATTTGCGCATATGCATCGTGAGCATCCTGCGACTCTTGTTCCAGCAAAGCTAAGCGATATGTTTGGGTGGCGAACAGATCTCCGATCTAAAAAGTAAGAAGAGATATCACAGGAATGTTAAGGGCACTAAGGAAAGAACAGTTGGTCAAAAGACAAGTATTTACCTCGTGATACGTCCTGGAGAAGTCACTCAAAACCTCAAAATCGCCTTTGACGGTATGAAGCAGCATATCCCGCTTGAACCGACCAGCCATAAAAATCCTAGCGGCCTTGTCGAATTCGTTCTCCCCACCCACATCCAGATCAGTCAGAATGGTGCCATCTTCAGGGTATCCAGCAACTCTGCTACCTCGAAGATGCTCTTCCATAAAGTCTGCCACATCAGGCTCCGACCTAACGTCTTGACATGGAACAGAGTCAGATTTCGTACCAAAAGGTTTTACCCTCCTTGAGGGCCCGGGATGTTCAACATTTCTCTTTCGACTTAAGAGCTTCTCATACTCCTGGACACCCTGAATCCAATTCCAAGAATGCTGGCTATAGCCGACCGACGAAAGTATGGAAGTATCCGGGGAAAACAAAGCTCGAAGAGGTCCGGCAGTGGCTGAATTCAGGCAACTCATAGTGCCAACCCCTCTCAAATCGGGAAGTGTAGCTGCTATGACGACTGAGTTCCCACCTATATTATGTGCGTCCGCACTCTTCTCGGAAGTATGTGGTGACGGCTCAAAATAAAATGGTTTGTCTCCGACCAAGCCGGCGGCGAACACTCGAAATTTCTTGACGATTCGACCTGCGGAGTAATACGAATCAGGCACGGATTTAAACAAAAAGACTTGTTCGAATAAACCTCAATATAGACAGAGAACAAGGAACTTACTCAAAGAAGGAATCGCAAGGGGCGGAGCACTAGAGGTGGGCAGGACATTAGTTTGCGTACGAGATCCTTCAGAAGATGAACTGGGATACTTAATCGCCGGGGCAGGATAATCACAGCGGCTCAACCCGGCCAATCGTAAAACGCCTTCTTGTACTAGGAGCTTAGTCTGATAAGGATTAGACCGCATTTGTTCGAGAAAATCATCGGGAAGACGCTGTCTAAGCTTTTCTCTAATTCTGCGAGAACCATACGACCAAGAATCTGTGCCATCCCATCGATACGGTCTAGTGTTTGAACTACCTTCTGATATTGGAACATCAGGACCTTTCACGAAGAAGAACCTCCTCTTCCAGCCTATACTCCTTTTTGTTGTTATCTTAGTAAGAAAAGGTCGTTTCGACCTCTGGAGAATGGATACGAACCCCGCATGAGAACCCTTGCCTAATTCCATTCGGAAGGTATATCAGAAGTTACTAAAAGAGGCCTCTTCCCCTTTTGCCTCCATAAGAGCACTGAATGCTACTATGTAGGCGACGGAGTGTGGGAGAAGTTGAGCAGAGGACAGCGAAAAGAAAGAAAGGACGTTTCTGATAAGGGGAATGAATGGAATACGTAGACCACAGGAGAATTGACCCTCATAGAAGGACTGACAGCCAGCCGGGGGCTCAGTAGCACGGTCGGAATAAGAAGGAATGACGATCGAAAACCCTTTTGGAAGATATTTCCCAAACTCCGTCTGAAGATAAACGCGATCTTTCTTCGAAAAACAACAGGAGGTTTCTTTAGCAGGAAGTTCGGACGTGTTCGAGGTTACGACCTCGGAAGCGAGCGTGGGTTTGTAAATTCTGACGAAGGCACCCTCACCAATGCTGCGTTTCTCGACCTCGTTTTCTTCAAGATTCTCGCTCGGATCGTCATCCTCGCCTCCTTGACGAAATTCTCCATCCTCGTAGTCGTCAACGAGCTTTAACAAAGGATCGGACTCTTGATTCTCTTCGACCTTATTCTTGCCCTTTAAACTTCTAGAGCTTGACATTATGGACTTGGAAATGAACGTATTAAAGTAAGTGCCTTTTCGATTCAAACACTCCGAACTCAAAAGAAAATGCAATATGGAAGTAACTTTTCAACACATCAACATATATATACGGGGTTAAAAAGGTAAAATTGCAAAGAGATCCCCGAGTAACCGCGACGGTTGAACTTACCCAGAGTAAAATCCTAATGTTACCCTTCAAAGAATTGCATTTTTGGCCCTGTACTTGTAAATTGTGGAGTAAATTCGCCGGAAACTATTCCCTTGGTATTCCATTAACCTCCTTATTACGGTCGGGAAACTCGGAAAGCACTCCTCAAGAAAGGGAAGTTAGCATCAAGGAGCGATAAAGAATACTGTTGTTCTCGAGGACCTACTATGAGATTATCTTTATGACACGCCGATAAACTGTTTCTTATATATGCACTCTTTTTCCCTAGCTCAGTTTTTATCCCACTGGGTTTTTCCGAGATAGGTTTTTAACGAGACATATCCGAAACACGCTGGCTCATCTCATGGAAGCATGTGACATAACTCGTACTTCTTCGAGCGTAAGCTTCGTTTTACGCTCAAGAAGTGGGGGAGTATTGATGAGGGGTAATTTGGGTCCCCTGCCTTCGCGGGTTCAATACAACTCGACCATTACTAGATCCTGCCTATGGGAATCAAGAGCTGGCCCAGGTTTCTCAACTGTGTTCCGATTCATCGAGAGCCCGAGCTCGAAAGATATTGATGGGCCAAACCTAGGCCCAGGCCCATCTATTCTGCTATAAATACCCCATGCATTTATGACACCGGACACAACTTCCCAGGTGCACTAGCTTTGAGACTGCTGCTCGGACTCACTCGGGAATAGTAGTATAGGTTTTCTCATATGTATTTCGCCCTTTAGTATGTACGGCATCCTATAATGCTCGAATAGGACTCCAAACACTTATAATCTGTACTCGATAATTCAGAATACAATACTATTGATCTTTCTTATTTATTGTCTAACATTATTACTGCATTATTTATCCACCCTTGATCGAACACACGAAAACACGTAAGATCACTTATGTTTCGGCAAATTTGATTAGATTAAATGCTTTCAACATAATGCACTTAATTACTTCATTTCCAAAACTTTTATTGAATATTCCAACAATTTTAGAATTGTACTTCACAAAGTACATATATGCTTTGACGATTAAAATAATCGCAAGTATATATGAAGTAGGGTCCTTTTTGAACTAAACCTTTAGTTCTCCACAATTGTCCTTTAGGATTAAATCCATTCGGTTGATATGCTTTAGAATGCCTAGCAAACGTTAATTTCGGTCATCATTCCTTTGAGACAAGATTCGAAAGTCACGAGTTCATCCAAGTTCTATGTTTCAAGAGCTTTAGATGAAAACTTGTTTTCGAATCCTTCTTTTGGAAGAATGTCCAAAATATGTATTTCAAGTATGTGGATGATTATCTTGTTGTTTTACCCTTTTTCGATTTAGCATATAGTTTTTCAAAGTTTTTGATTGTTTATCATTGTTTCATTTCTATGCTTTAAAGACATTCCATTCATAATGGTAAAGCATCAATATTTGTACAAAGTAAAAAGCTTTAATTAAATAATATTCCATTCATAATGGTAAAGCAATGTTGTCTTATACAAAAATTCGAAATGATACTCAAAAACAAATGAAACTAAAACTTATGCTAAGACGAAAAACTAAGTAAAACTCTTTTGCCAAAAAGTGAAGTCTAGATTCTTCTTGACTCAATTCCTGAAGCAATTTTCCCTTATTTGTTGAAGCGATGATTGCCTTTGTCTTTGAAGACGTGCCCTCTTTCCCAAGGGCAAGGGAATGCCATTATCATCTGCAAACACTTTTACAGATATGAGGGTCTATGAGATGGCATACATCAAAGGAATAACTAGGTCATTCTTTTCAGGAATTTCTTTCTACCTAGGATCTTTAGTTCTCTATCTTTACTACACAAGGGGCAATCCCTTCTTTTACTCAGACCTAGTCCCTGTAGATGGGCTTTCTCATATTTGTCTAACAACTTGCGTAAATCATTTGTTTTAATTCCATCACTCGGAATATCACAATGATACACAAAATGAGAAAATGAGTTAGACAAGCCATTGAGAATAATTTCTATCTCATCATCTTGATTCAAATCAGCACCTAGCTTTTTGATTCGATTCATTAACTTGATTAGGTAAGAACAATATTCTCTAACATTGTTAAACCCAACCATGGTTGTCTCGTGGAGTGAATACCTCATGCTTTGTGCCAAAGTTTGTTCGTACATGATTGTGGATTTTAATGGCTATAGTAAAAAACTTAAAAGACAACAATAAGCAGATAGGTTTAAAAATAATACATATAATTAACGAAAATTGGACTTTATCTCGAAAAAGTTCTCCCACTATTTTTATCGAAACAATAACCCCTTTTATTGTTCGGGAAATTCTATTTCCTAGTAGGTCTTGACGTCCCAGCGGCCATTAATTGCACCCACCACTTGTGGCCATACAATTAACTCCCCAGGTAGGTATACTTTTACCAATTGTGTCCCTACACAAACATCAATCTATTTTGCCTCGATTTTTGTATTTATCTAGCACTGCTACATCATAAATGTTACTACTCGTTAAGTATAACCCATTAATCATGATGAGCAACAGGCCCGATCATGAAATCCCCGTAACTGGTTATCGATCGATTTTCACGTCCTGACCAGTCCCCACCCTTGTCGAGTTTTTAAGAATACAAGAATCAAGGAATTTCGCGTATTGTCCCTTTCTTTGCCTCAGGTGCCAGACTCTGGATCACCTTAATCGATAAGTAGACAACATACGCTAGTTCCTATTAATGGAAGGCTTGGATTTATAAAACCTCATTTTATACTTAACCCAATATGACTTAATATTTATTCAAGAAGGGATTTTCGGTTTTGAAAGTTTGAAGAAACTGTCCTCGAGATCTCACTGCATTAATTATGCTTTATCTTTTATTTACGATCTACATACTAGCGCGCATCTCATACAAGCCAAACATAAATCGATAAATAAATTAAAACCATACAAGCCTAGGATGCATACTACCACAATATATTTTTGATCGAGTGCCTCCTACGCGGGCCATCATCGAGCCATGATGTTGGCACAATTGGTCAATCTAAAGGGTTCTTAGAGGACCTAGGCTTTACATAAATAACCACGCATACATGGCCTTCAACTCTTCTTGGGCTCCCACCTTGCTTGTAATGGCCTCCATTCTAAATTAATAAACATTAAAGCCCTAATCTATTACAAAGGCTTAAAGTGGCCCAAAAACAACATAAGGCTCGCAGGCCCAATAAAAACCAAACAATAAATTAAACCAATCACATCTACCCTAGGGTCAAGGCTCGGCGCGATCGAAAACCACGTAAACAGTTCACGGCAAAATAGCAATTTAGGTCCCCTAACTTTCACTAGTCCGCAGAATTAGGACATTTAATTTTCCAGCAAGCAATTTACGTCCCTTAACTTTCATTGGTATGCAGAATCAGGACACTTAATTTTTCAGCAAGTCTTTTACGTCCTTTAACTTTCAGTGGTCCGCGGAATCAGGACACTTAATTTTTCAGCAAGCATTTTAGGTCCCTTAACTTTTACTGGTCTGCATAATCAGGACACTTAATTTTTCGACAAGCAAAATACATCCTAACTTTTCTATACCCGCAATTTTACTCCATTCACTACAAGAAAACTGGGGTTCCCCTACGGCAGATTCCGTAGGTGAAGCCTTAATTTTCGTTGGTATTCATGCGTAGCGACGATTTTTTTCCGTTAGTTGATTCGTAGGTGAAGGCCACGTAGGTAAATGAAGCAACGGTTTTCTTTTTCCATTGGTAAATGTTGCGACGGTTCGTTTTTGTTGATATTTTTGTTGGAAAAAGTGTCAGATGAACGATCGGGCCCGATTATTTTTTGCGACAATTTTGTTGTTGGAAATGCGTAGGAAAGTTACTAACTGATTTCCAACGGCATAAATATGTCGGTATTTTGTCGCCAATTGGTTGGAATCATTCTGACGGATTTAGCATTGAATTGTTTCCGTTAGTTTATTTTTGTCACTAATTTGAAGGAAATCAGTTGGAACCTAGTGACAACTTATTTGTTGCTGATTTCGTTACTAGCAAGCGGGTCGGAGCAAAAAATTGAACCTTGACTTAGAATTGACTGAGTCGTTCTTGAGCGCACCTGAGCCTGACCTGGGCGCCTAGGTCTCGTCTGGGCTTGGCTGAGGCGCCTAAGCAATGCTTGGTTTTTGTTGCTGATTCCATTACTAACAATCGGGTCGGAGCAAAAAATTGAACCTCGACTTAGCATTGATTGAGTCATTCCTGGGCATGCCTGAGGCTGACCCAGGTGTCTAGGTCTCGCCTAGGCTTGACTGAGGCGCCTAGGCCATGCTTGGTTATAGCCCAGGCGCCAGGGCCACTAATGGGGCTGCCCCGGGCGCCTCTGTATCGCCTGGGCTTGGCCTAGGCGCAATGCCACTCATGGGACTGCCTCGAGCTCGCCTGGGCTTGGCCTAGGCGCCTAGGCCACGCCCGGGTCTTGCCTGGGCTACTCATGGGGCTGCCTCGGATGCCCAGGTCTCGCCTCGGCTTGTCCTAGGCAATGTGCGCTCGGGCTATGCATGGGCGACTAGGCAATGTAATTTTAATTAACTTGTTGGATGTGGGATTTGAACCCTTGACCTCATATATATACATATTAAAGGATCAAACCAGTTGAGTTGGACAACTTTATTGTACTTTCGTTAGACAATTATATATATGAGTCAACTAATAGTTTATTTCATCAATTTTTTCAATGATTTAACTCATTTTTCATTAGTTTGATCGATTTAAATCATTTTGACCTTTCCCACGGTTTTCTTCAATTTTTATCACTAATTTTGTTGATTTAAATATTTTTTTACCTACCGAACATGTTACACACCGTTTTCACCAGTTTAGCCCTTTTTTTTTTACCAATATCACTTATTTAAACTACTTTTCACCGGTTCAACTTGTTTTTCACCATTTTCATCGATTTAAACCATTTATTACTTAGATATCCGATTATTAACCGATATCATCTGTCTTTGCGCTAATTTAATCGAATTAAAATTTTATTAATCGATTAAACCCATTTTTCACTATTTTTCATCGAGTTACACGATTATGATCTAATTAACCTAATTTTCATCGATTTCATCTTTTTTTTCTTCCAAATAATTTCATTGAGTTGCACTATTTTGGTCGATTTAAATTATAATCAAATTTAACCATATTCACCCATTTTTCATCGATTTCACTTATTTTTAACTAAGTTAGCTGATTCAACATGTTTCAAAACAATTAACTTTTTTTTTTTACCGATTTCATTCATTTTTTTACGAACTTCATCAAATTTACATGTTCCTGATAGGTTAAACTCATTTTAAATCGAATTCACCAAATTTTTTCTTCAATTTAACTGAAATCACCTGCTTTCAATGACTTAATCCATCTTCACCATTTTCCCACCAATTTACAGATTTACACATTTTTTCGTCGAGTAACTTGTTTTTTTCACTAATTTTATCAAAGTGTAAAATCAGTGAAAATATATAAAATATATGAATCGATAAAAAATTGGTTAATCCATTGGAAAATGAATTTAATCAATGAAAATATTCAGGAAACATATTTCTATAGTTGGTTTTGTCGCTATTCAGTTACACATTTGTTACTAGAGCTAAATAGCAACGGAAATTTTCCGTTGGAACAATTTCATCGTTGTGGATAACTTTTTCCTACAACTTTACAACCGAATTCCTATGAAAAATATTTTTTCCCAATTTTTCGTTGGTTAATATTCGTTATTATTGGCGGAACATATTTTTGTTGATGGTTCCGTCGCTGTTCAGTTGCTAAAATCTAAATAGTAACGAAAATTTTCCGTTGGAACAATTTCATCGCTATGGATAACTTTTTCCTATAACTTAACAACCGAATTTCTATGAAAAATATGTTTTCCCAATTTTTCGTTGGTTATTATTCGTTATTATTGGCGGAACATATTTTTGTTGATGGTTCCGTCGCTGTTCAGTTACTAAAATCTAAACAGCAACGAAAATTTTCCGTTGGAACAATTTCATCGCTGTGGATAACTTTTTCCTACAACTTAACAACCGAATTCCGATGAAAAATATGTTTTCCCAATTTTTCGTTGGTTATTATTCGTTATTATTGGCGGAACATATTTTTGTTGATGGTTCCGTCAATGTTCAGTTACTAAAATCTAAATAGCGACGAATAATTTTCCGTTGGAATGATTTCGTCGCTATGGATAAATTTTTCCTACAACTTAACAACTGATTTCCTACGGAAAATATTTTTTCCCAATTTTTTGTTGGTTATTTGTCGTTATTATTAGCGGAATATATTTTTGTTGATGGTTCCGTCGCTGTTCAGTTACTAAAATCTAAATAGCGACGGATAATTTTTCGTTGGAATGATTTCGTCGCTATGAATAACTTTTCTATACAACTTAACAACCGAATTCCTACAAAAAATAATTCTGTCGACATTCCGTCGGTAATTTGTCGCTATTATTGAAGGTAGATTTTCTAATTTAAATTAAGTTGGTATTTGGTTACTAATCCGTCACTAATAGCGACAGATTTATTTTCGTTGAAATCAGGTCGTAGGTGAAGCCCCCTTTTTTTGTAGTGATTTGACAAAACAAACACCCACTTGACAATCACTTAACAAACCGTCTAGAACTATTTAACAACATCAATATTAATTCAAATCCCCAAATTAATTGTCCAGTTGGCAATTATGGAATTTTCAGCGAGTTTTGGACTAAAATTGCGGTCAAGTGGACTAAAATTGTAGATATAAAAAAGTTATAGATTTCGCAGACCAGTGAAAGTTAAGGGACGTAAAATGCTTGCTGAAAAATTAAGTATCTTGATTTTTCGGACTAATGAAAGTTAAGGGATGTAAAATGCTTGCTGAAAAATACATCCTAACTTTTCTATACCCGCGATTTTACTCCACTTGACAAATCAAACACCCACTTGACAATCACTTAACAAACCGTCAACAACTATTTAACAACATCAATATTAATTCAAGTGGGTGTAGACGGTTTGTTAAGTGATTGTCAAGTGGGTGTTTGTTTTGTCAAGTGGAGTAAAATCGCGGGTATAGAAAAGTTAGGATGTATTTTTCAGCAAACATTTTACATCCCTTAACTTTCATTGGTCCTCCACTTGAATTAATATTGATGTTGTTAAATAGTTGTAGACGGTTTGTTAAGTGATTGTCAAGTGGGTGTTTGTTTTGTCAAGTGGAGTAAAATCGCGGGTATAGAAAAGTTAGGATGTATTTTTCAGCAAGCATTTTACATCCCTTAACTTTCATTGGTCCGAAAAATCAAGATACTTAATTTTTCAGCAAGCATTTTACGTCCCTTAACTTTCACTGGTCTGCGAAATCTATAACATTTTTATATCTACAATTTTAGTCCACTTGACCGCAATTTTAGTCCACAACTCGCTGAAAATTCCATAATTGCCAACTTGACAATTAATTTGGGGATTTGAATTAATATTGATGTTGTTAAATAGTTGTAGACGGTTTGTTAAGTGATTGTCAAGTGAGTGTTTGTTTTGTCAAATGGAGTAAAATTACGGGTATAGAAAAGTTAGGATGTATTTTGCTTGTCGAACAATTAAGTGTCCTGATTCTGCGGACCAGTGAAAGTTAAGGGACATAAAATGCTTGCTGAAAAATTAAGTGTCCTGATTCCGCGGACCACTGAAAGTTAAGGGACGTAAATTGCTTGCTGAAAAATTAAGTGTCCTGATTCTGCATACCAGTGAAAGTTAAGGGACGTAAATTGCTTGCTGGAAAATTAAGTGTCCTAATTCTGCGGACTAGTGAAAGTTAAGGGACGTAAATTGCTTGTTGGAAAATTAAGTGTCCTAATTCTGCAGACTAGTGAAAGTTAGGGGACCTAAATTGCTATTTTGCCAACAGTTCACGTAGAGCAAGAAACAAACAAACAACTTTTATGTATTTCTTTCTTATTCTTAAAACCCCTTTTAATTATAACTACCTATGATTCTTACATTTTAGTCACTACTAATTATGACAAAATAAATTCTCGGGTAAAAAAAACAAGTTTTCTACATAAAATCAGATTCGGATTTTCAACTTTTGAAAATTGTAGTTCGGCCCCTCAACTTTTGGAAATTACACTTTTAACCCCAAAGTTTTTGAAAAGTTACAAAACACCCCCAAAAACCAATTCGGCCAGAGGACCAGAAAATAACAAATTCTTGAATCCAGAAAATTTTTGAGTTTTGCAAACACCCCTGAACTTTTGGAAATTACAAAATAGTCCTTTAATTTTTGGAAATTGCAAAAACGACCCAAAATTACGTACTGATAAGATTTGCAAAGACAGTCCAGATTTTTCAAAAAATTCCAGAAAACAGAAAATAAATTTTCAACCCTAATTTTTTGAAATATGTGATTTTGCATAAAAGTCCTGAAGTTTCAAAAAATTATGAATTTGCCCCAGAATCATCTCACAGAACATAATAAACGCACGTATCCATATACTTTATTACTTTCAGGACTTTTTGCATAATAATAATGGAGTTGGCTCTCATACTACTGTTGGGATACCTCGGTTGTCAGAACAACGAAAGTGCGGAATTTAAAATTTTTTCGAGCCACCTATCAGTCCCATAAAATCGATCTCCACATCATGTGTACGAAAATGTTGAATCAAACAACAATTAAAACAAAAGGGGTGATATGCGATATACCTCGCCACGGCTCGGTGGTGGTAACCTTCGGGCTTCTTGTCTGATTCACAACTGAGTGATCCAATTGTCTCACCTCCAGAACGTATCCACACCAGTTGGATTGTAGCAACGTCTCCTAGTCACATTCTACGAACTAGATTTTGGAGATTGTCAACGAAGGAAGAGGCAGATCAAGATCAGGATCTAGATCTAGATTCGGATGAAGAGAACAGAGGGAAGAAGGGCTCGGCCACAGGGCTTGTGCGGCTAGGGCTTGGGGCGGTTAGGGTTTGGGGCGATTTAGGGTTGGCCGAAAATTGGCCTCTCAATTTTCAGCTTTTCTTTTCTTTTGTTGTGTGTTAATCAATTAGTGCATTCTCTTATCATTAGCCTTTGGAAGATATATGATGAGTTATATTTATAAGAGAAGAATCCTTCTCTTATTAGATATCTCATCAAGATTGGTTGAATTCTTTCCTTATCTCAATAGGAAACAAGATTTGACCAAATCTCTTGTTTATTACTTGTTAAACAATAAAAAAAATCTTCCACTCTTTTATCTAGCCAAAATCGCCCCTTAGCCTAATCAATTAGCCAATCCGAAAGTTTTCAATTATTTATTCTTCCATCTTTATTAATTAACTACTTTAATTAATATTATAATTAATTAGATATTCCAATTAGTAACTCTCTTCTTTGTAATAACACTTTAATTCATGAACATTGATTTAACTACCTTAAATCAACTATTTCCTTTTATGGCTGTCACTGTCCAAGTGTATTGTGTGTGCCCCTTTGGGTTCACCATCAATTGGCAGCAGACCTATGACTTTCGTGATTTAATTAATGAGCAATTAATTGCACCGATCAATTAAACACTTTTAATTGACCACTCCAGAATTAATCTCCCTTATTAATTCAGGAGTACCCACACTTCATGGTCGATGTCTAGGCACAAGCCCATGAAGCCCAACTTCAGATGAATTGATATTTGCGAACTTCACCTCTTATAATTGACATATACATACGGTCCTTTCAAAGACTAATTTCCCAACCGAGACCAAGGGTGTGTGAATTGATCGGCACCTCTAATTATCTCGATTCTGTACTTTCTAATTCTGGATAATAATCCCGGTGTGACTGCTAACCACTAGCGTACACAACTGTACGCACCCAACTTAGGCACATTATGGTCAGGCTACGTGACCAGTACCTAAATCTAAGTACTCATACTCATGCACCGAATTCGCCCTAGCACCTCAAGTCCAAGGACTAAATCGTACACTATTATAAGCCTTGAGAAACATCCCATCACCGACATGCGTCATGCGCTTCCACAATGGGTTTCTCTGTTCGGGTCGTTCGATGTGTTCGATCCCCTATCGAACCACCTAGTCATATGCACTGACATCAAATGTCTTGTTCATGAAACTCTACAAATTCACTACATGTAAATCATGCATAATCGTACAAGTCTTAGCGATTCCTTCGATACACCATCTAGTTCGGAATCTATGACATGGAACGTGTTTTAAGATCATGACCTTAGAGACTGTTTCATGATTGCACTCAATACCAAAGTGAATCGTCCCATAGTCGAATGTGACCTTAGGATTTCATCCAATCGCTTAGATACATTCGCGAGAGATGAAGTTGGCCATTATTTAATTTACGTACTATAAATACACAGGCGTATCAATTATTAAAAAACCATAAGAAGATAGTCCTCTTACAAGCTAATTAAGATTGGCTTGCTGGGCACTATCCTATCACAGTCTCTGGAAGATGTTGCATTTTCAGTTCGACCGATCGTAATCAATCGATTTTGTGATTGGATCTTTGTCGGATTTCTTTGATCCCGATCCTCTCGTGTTACTCAGATCCTTGATCAAATTCATCTCCTCTTGAGCCATGTTATTTAAATCTAGTTTCATTATTTTTGCGAACATTCTCGGCTATTTTCTACGAAGTGCATTTTCGAACTGCTTATTCCTGGTCAGGTCGAACATAATCAATATTATGTAATCGATGTTCGGGAATCGATTTTCAATAAATCAACATTAAAACGTCAAAGCCAGTTCCTTAGATATTCACCGTCGTGTTGTCGGATAGTGCTTTGGTAACTCATAGGGAGCTTCTGTCTTCTTTAACTGGCGAATTGTTTCTCGAATTTATTATATAATTCCTTAAAGCTAACATTGAGTTTTGGGGGTTGTTTTCCAAACCAATTGAGAGTTTGACCCTCGAATGTAGGTACCATGAGCTTTGCGGTATATTCAGGTGAATGAGCGTATAGATTCAGTAAGTTCATAAAACTGAATACATAAATCTTGGTAATCGACCTAGCAGTGGTCCGCAAGCGGTTGCCTCTCTTATTTCAATGCAGAATGGCATATCTGATGAGGGATACATTGGATTCTCTACTTTGTGGATCTCTTGCTGGGTTAATACAGAAGAAGGATCATGAATCCCAATCTCATAACCATAAAACCGATCCCTGGGTATGACAGGCCCAATCCGACCACTAGAAAGACTCCTGGTCTGATGGGGGCTATTTCGCACCCCACATACTGTACGATCGACTAAAGAACTTGAGATCGGTTCGACCAAATCAGGCTGTTCAAGGTTATCTCGTCGACCAGGCCAAATACAGCTCTCTTCGATCAAAAGACAATACTCCGGACCCAAGAAGGATATTTAGGCCGAGTCCTATTAGGACTATGTTTCCTTGTAACGCTAGGTTTAACATGATATAAATACCTAGTGTATCATTGTATTAGACAACTACGAAATCCCAGAACTCCAAGAATACATGATTAAACACTGCTTACAACAGCACAATTCAATAATATTCAATATTATTACAGAGCTTTTTACCTTCATATCGGTGTGTTCTTAACTTTGTTTTGTGGTTTTACTTCTTGTTCTTAAATATTGCTTTTCTTTGTAATCGATCCATCCGAAATAAAGTAACAGAGCCCTATAAAATATATATAAATATCGAAAATCCCCCGATATCACAAATTCACTGATATTCAATTAACCCGACGAAATCCGGTTAAATCAGTTGGCGCCCACCGAGGGGCTAGGTTAATTATTCGATTGACACATGGCTCGCCCAAGGAAAAGCGCTCGTATTGGAGCGAGAAGCAACACAACCACCGCCCATAACACATCGGAAGACATACAGGACAACAACGATAATAACGTTCCCAATACCGACGAGAATGTCCAAGATACACACCCCCGACAGCAGGGACCCCAAGGAGGCCTTCCCGGTGCCATACGGGAAGAACCAGAAGGCCCCGAAATCCCCGTTCCTCTCCCGGGCGCTCAGGAGAAACTGCGACAAATAGCTATGCTCTTCAAATCACTTTCTCCAGAAGAATTACTTGTACTAGATCAAATTCCTTGAAACGTTACGGCTGCCAGGACAACTCCCGCACCAGGAGTGCCAAGGCCAAACGAACAAACCTCTCAACAAGCGGACAGCCCAGCAAGTGAGCGACGCTCGCTACACAGCCCACAGCAGGGAAATTCTAAACCCTCCGATAACCATCCCCGAAGAAAACCAGGTCGAAGAAAGCCACAGGCGGTTCGCAGCGGATCGAAGGAACGAACAATAATCCCTATCGAGGATGACATAGATGATGTAATCCCAGATCGGCCACGAGCGACTCGATTCTCGGAAAGGGAAATCGAGAGGATGGTACAGGAGCGACTCGAACAACGCCTACGATTTGTTCAAAACCCATGGGCCCGAACTGCGGAACTCCAGGAAAGCCTTGCGGCTTGTTCTCCTTTATGCAGGGAAATAAAAGAGGCACAATCCACGGGACAGGTCCCAGGAAGATTACCCCGATATGATAAAACAACCGACCCGGATGATTATATTTTTAGCTTTACGAACATAATGAATTTATATGCCCACTCTGCCGAATTCACCGCCAAGTTAATGGTGACCACATTCGAAGGACTCGCGCTAGATTGGTTTGCCAAACAGCCGGCCAACTCTATATTCAGTTTCCGGGAATTATGCAATAAACTGACGCAGCAGTTTGTCAGTCAGAAAAGACAAAAACTCCCAATGAGCTACCTAGGAACCATACATCAACAAGAAGGAGAATCCCTAAGGAACTGGTTGGCCAGATTTAACGTAGAACTACTCAAAATCGATTCTCCAAATATCGATTACATAATTTCTATCCTCTTCGACCTCACTAAAAACAGGCAGTTCGGAAACGCCCTCAGTCGAAAACAACCGAGAACGTTTGCCGACATCATGAGCTTGGCGTCTAAGTATATGACCCAAGAAGAGATGAATTCCTTTAAAGATAAAAACAAAAACAAAGCCACAACTTCAGGCTCCAAACGGCATGACAGGATTCCTGCCCAAAGATCCTTGGATTACGAGCGATCTTCCAGGAGAGGTAACGTTTTCCAGCGATTGGAATACAGCAAAGCCGACCAAGAAAGACAACCTAATTACTACCAAAGACCAAGAAACCCTGAACAACCAATCAGAAGCAGGGTGAATCAAGTGGAACACCCAAGGTTAAATGCTCCAATAGAAGAAATATTGGAAGTTCTAGAAAGAAATAACTGGATTCCCGAGGCGAGGAAAATCGCCCAGCCAAGACCAGGGTCTCGAAACTACGATCAATACTGTAAGTACCATAGGGCACATGGACATCGAACGGAAAATTGTTTTCACCTTAAGAGAGAAGTTGAAAAACTGATCGAACAAGGAAAACTAGACGAATACATAGAGCGAGATAATCGCAAAAGGGAAAGAAGTAGAAGCCCTCGGAACAGTAATCATAGGAGAAGTTCTCATCGAAGGTCACCTGAACGTCGACCTACTCAGGAGTTGAATCACGACCAGATCAATGGGACTATCCATACGATATCCGGGGGGCCCGCGGGTGGAGATAGTCGTAACGCCCGACGAAGGACAGCCTGATCCATAATTGGAAACTCAAAATACCCAAAAGAAATTTGGACCCTGGAAAGCAGGTCATCAAACGATCAGCCGATCAGCTTTAACGAAGGTAAAGTACCTAAAAATATCGTCTGGGACACCAAAGAGGATAACCCCGACTTCCCGATGGTAATCTCGCTAGAAATAGCAAACTACAATGTCAAGAGGATCCTGATCGATAATGGGAGCTCAGCCAATATCATCTCCCGAGAAGTTTTAGCCCAAATGAACTTGGGACAGATGAACCTGCAGAAAGTAGCTACGCCGTTAATAGGATTCGGAGGGTCCGAAATCATCCCCAGCGGAACAATAACCTTAAGCGTATCACTCGGAAAAATACCCCACCGGACAGTGAAGCTAGTAAAATTTCTAGTGGTAGAAACCCCTTTCGCTTATAACGCAATATTGGGACGACCAGCTCTCAACTTATTCCGAGCTGTTGTCTCTACTTATCATCAGAAGATAAAGTTTCCGACTGATAGAGGCATCGGAGAAATAACAAACGATCATTGCATGGCCTGGGACTGCTACATCACCTCGTTAACTATGAAAGAACACCCAAAATCAATTACTCCAAGTAAAAGAAAGATCGAAGACGATCCTATTAGAAATAAAATTGAAATCCCGAGTACTGATCGAATGGATAAAAAGGGAAAAGAACCGATAGATTTATCATTGAAACCTCCAGAACATAAGGATATAATTCGGGTACAAGGGGACTCGTCCAAAACAACAAGAATAGGTACAGAACTGAGCAAAGAAGGGGAAATAATGTTAATCGATTTCCTCAGAGACAATGCCGACGTCTTCGCTTGGAGCGCGAACGACATCGAAGGAATTGATCCTCGAATAATCAAGCATTCCTTAAAAATTGATCCTTTGGCGAAACCCGCCAGACAGAAGAAGAGAAATCATGGACCGGTAAAAGATAAGATTATCAAAGCCGAAGTAGAAAGACTGCTTGAAGCAAAACAAATCCGAGAAATACATTTCTCGGAATGGCTATGCAATGTTGTTCTAGTGGCAAAAGGGAATAAAAAGGACAACAAATGGAGAATGTGTAATGATTTTACTGATCTCAACAAGTTATGCCCGCGCGACCCATATCCCCTCCCAAGGATCGACCTATTGGTCGATTCGACCGCTGGCTTCGCGATATTCAGCATGATGGACGCCTTTCAAGGGTTTTATCAAATATACATGGATGAGCGGGACCAAGAAAAGACTGCATTCGTAACCGAGCAGGGAGTATATTGCTTCATAGTAATGCCATTCGGCTTAAGAAATGCCGGAGCTACTTACCAAAGGTTAGTAAACCTAAAGTTCAAAGAGTTAATCGGAGAATTAATGGAAGTCTACGTCGACGACATGCTGGTAAAAAGTATGAACGAAGCGGATCACGTAAAACATCTTGATCGATGTTTTCAGATCTTAAGGAAATATCGTATGAAGTTAAACCCCGCGAAATGCACCTTTGGTGTCAAATCAGGAAAATTCTTGGGATATCTAGTTCACCAACACGGAATAGAAGCCAACCCAGAAAAAATTCGAGCCATAACTGAAATGAAACCTCCCAAAACCATCTCCCAAGTACAAAGCTTAGTTGGGAAGATCGTAGCATTAAACAGATTCATATCAAAATCAGCAGACAGAAGCCTCCCCTTTTTCCAAACTCTCCGAAAGGCAAAAAACTTTGTTTGGACCGAAGAATGCGATCAAGCCTTCGAGCAACTCAAAGAATATTTGACAACACCACCGATGTTGGCAAAACCAACAGAAGGAGAACCATTGTATATGTACATCTCCATCTCCGATGTAGCTATTAGTTCAGTACTAATTAAAGTCGATGGCTCAGAACATAAGCCGGTCTATTATCTAAGCAAATTATTGCAGGGGGCTGAGAAGAATTATTTGGAAATTGAAAAATTCACGTTGGCCTTAGTGGTAGCTGCGCGAAAACTTCGACCTTACTTTTTAACTTACAAAATAGTGGTTTTGACAAATCAACCGCTAAGACAAGTCTTAGCAAAACCAGAAGCCTCAGGAAGACTAATTAAATGGGCGATCGAACTAGGCCAGTTCGAAATCGATTACAAACCAAGAATCGCAATTAAGGCCCAAGTGTTGGCTGATTTTATATTAGAAACACCACACAGGCAACCGAATCTTCGAGCAGCCTCAACGACGATGTCTTGATCATAGAAGATCAAACTTGGTTAATGCATGTCGACGGTGCTTCATGCCGAGAAGGAGGAGGCGCCGGAATCAACTTCACCGGACCAAATAAAGAAGATTTGAATTACGCGATAACATTGGACTTCGTCGTAACAAACAATGAAGCAGAATACGAAGCATTGATTGCGGTAATGGAAATGGCAATCAAAGCCAACATAAAAAGTCTTAAAGTATTAACTGATTCAGAGTTAGTGCAAAGACAAATTGAAGGCCTATACGAGGCTAAAGAATTCAATATGGTCAAATACCTCGCCAAAGTGAAAACACTAGCCGAGAAATTTGAAAGATTCGGTATTCAGAACATCCCGCGTTCGGAAAATAAATGGGCCGATCAGCTATTCAAGTTCACAGGATCCCATGACGGAAAGACTGAACGAGTGATCAATTGGTTGATCTCTAATACGCCGGCAATCGATATCGATGAAACATCGATAGTCGATATAATGGAAATCGAAGAAGCCGAAGAAAACTGGATGACCCCGATGATAGACTATCTTCGAGAAGGAAAACTACCACCTGACCAAAATGAAGCTCGAAAAATAAGATATCGAGCTCCAAAGTATACAATTGTAGAAGGAAAACTCTACCGAAGATCAGTATCAGGAATTCTTCTGAAATGCGTCTCTGAATCACAAACCATCGATATACTAAGAGAAATACATGAAGGAGATGCAGGAAATCACAGCGGATCAAGGGCATTGGCCTTAAAATGTCTCAGGACAGGTTACTATTGGCCTACCATCAATAGAGATGCCGCTCAATATGTCCAAGAATGTCATCACTGCCAGATCCATGCTAACATATGTCATCGACCAGCAGAAAACATGCACCCAATTCCAGTATGTTGGCCATTCGACCAATGGGGAATGGACATTGTGTGACCATTCCCAGCAGCTAGATCTAAGAAATCCTATGTCCTGGTCGCTGTAGAATACTTCAGCAAATGGATAGAATGCGTCGCCATCGCGCGAATAACCCAATTCCAAGTTATCAACTTCCTATGGAAATTCATAGTTTGTCGATTCGGCATCCCAAGGATCCTTATCTCCTATAATGGAACTCAATTCGCGGGAAAACAAATAATAGAATGGTGCACAAAACTTGGAATTCAACAAAATTTTACCTCGGTAGGACATCCTAGAGCGAATGGACAAACTGAAGTAGCAAACCGAGAAATAATAAAATCTTTGGAAAAAAGATTAGGAGCTGCCAAAGGAAAATGGCTTGATGAACTCCCAGGAGTACTATGGGCTAATCGAACCACGGTAAGGAGCTCAACCGGGGAAACCCCATTTAGCTTGGTATATGGGTCGGAAGCTGTTATCCCTGTTGAAACCTTAATCCCAACGCCAAGAATAGAAATGTTCGATGATCAAGAAAATGAAAAGGCGAGAGAAAATGACATCGATTTAACAGAAGCTTTAAGAGATAAAGCTGCTGTACGCCTACAAGCCACTAAAGCAAATATGGAGAAAGCATACAATCAAAAAGTACGCGTCCGAACCTTCAAAGAAGGAGACTTGGTCTTGAAAAAGGTAGAAGTATCCAAGCATGTGGGAAAGTTACAACAAAATTGGGATGGACCTTACATCGTCATTGGCGTAGGAAAGAAAGGTTCATACAAAATTGCGCACTTGGATGGAACAGCCTTACCAAGAACCTGGAATGCAGTCAACCTTAGAAAATACTATGGTAAATAAATTTTAGCAGATTATACTGCATTGTTTTATTTTATTTATCCTTGTAACAAAGGCCTTAGCCTACAGTTCAATTATTAAAGATTTTTAGCATTTTCTATACATCGATGATTTCGGTTAACACTCCTTGGAATTACAATATCATATTGATGGAAATTAGAAAGAAACGAGTTGAGTATACATTGATCCGCTCAATAAACACTCCTCGATTTATATCAACGACAAAAAGGACTTTTTGGTGATAAACCTAAGCCTAAAGCATAATGAGTCGAGTATACATTGATCCGCTCAATAAACACTCCTCATTCCGACCATAAAAACGAGTCGAGTATACATTGATCCGCTCAATAAAAACTCCTCGTCCGTTATTCACGAAGATCAAAAAGGACTTTTTGGTGATAAACCTAAGTCTAAAGCATAATGAGTCGAGTATACATTGATCCGCTCAATAAACACTCCTCATTCCGACCATAAAAACGAGTCGAGAATACATTGATCCGCTCAATAAAAACTCCTCGTCTGTTATTCACGAAGATCAAAAAGGACTTTTTGGTGATAAACCTAAGTCTAAAGCATAATGAGTCGAGTATACATTGATCCGCTCAATAAACACTCCTCATTCCGACCATAAAAACGAGTCGAGTATACATTGATCCGCTCAATAAAAACTCCTCGTCCGTTATTCACGAAGATCAAAAAAGGCTTTTGAGTTAAAAACCTAAGTCTATTAAAAACGAGTCGAGTATACATTGATCCGCTCAATAAACACTCCTCGATATCTTACGACGATCAAAAAAGACTTTTGGGTTAAAAACCTAAGTCTAATTAAAAACGAGTCGAGTATACATTGATCCGCTCAATAAAAACTCCTCGTCTGTTATTCACGAAGATCATAAAAAACTTTTTGGTATTGAAAACCAAAGTCTAAACAAAACGAGTCGAGTAAACATCGATCCGCTCGATAAACACTCCTCGATATATATTTAACGATCAAAAAGACTTTTAGGATAAAATCCTAAGTCTAATTACAAACGAGTCGAGTATACATTGATCCGCTCAATAAACACTCCTCGATATATATTCAACGATCGAAAAAGACTTTTGGGTTAAAAACCTAAGTCTAATAAAAAAAGAGTTGAGTAAACATTGATTCGCTCAATAAAAACTCCTCGATATATTTGCGACAAAGAGACTTTTGGACTAAAAACCTAAGTCTAAACAAAACTAGTCGAGTAAACATTGATCCGCTCAATAAAAACTCCTCGATATATTTACGACAAAGAGACTTTTGGGGTAAAAACCTAAGTCTAAATTATAACAAGTTGAGTAAACATTGATCCGCTCAATAAACACTCCTTGATCTGTTCCTAACGATCTAAAAGATATGCTAATACTTCTGAAGTTTTGAAGATAAACTGTGTATGAAACCGTCTGCTCGGAAAATGCTACTCATAAATAAAAATTATGACAGAATCAACGACAAGGAAGATGCGAGGGATAAAAGTAATATTTTATTCATCAAATCAGTTACATACAAAAATCGTACGTTACAAAGGTCTACATGCTACTTAAAGATCGTTACAATGATTTAGCTAAAATGATCCTATAGGATCGGCTATCTTCACGACAATGTCCACGGAAACACCAATCTCCTCCCTAGTACCTCGTCGATTATAATTAACCACCTAAGAAGCATGCTGCTCAGGATGGTCGACTTCTTTGGCCCGATGGCCAGGCTCTGAAGATCAAATGTTCTTCCAGACGAAATGAGCATTACCAGCCAGATAACTGGCAATACTCATTCACCCACAAGAAGATACTGCTTTTACATTATCTATAAAACATTTTACTCTATAGCAGCATCTCTTCGGGGCCGTCGTGAAACCGTAAATTTACCAGCCACCCCGGTGGTCTATCACTCCGGAGGTGACATCGAAGAGCAAGGGGGGCTGGCAAGTATGAACCCCCCATGTGCAAACAGAAACCACGGACCTCTAATGGATGAAGACCAATGCAGAGATCTCATGGGACCCGTCGATACAAGGTAGGGCTGACATGGGACCCGTCAATGCAAGACTGGGAACGATTTCACTATTTTGAATAAACAAATCCTGATAATGTGATTTTTTGAAGACAAGGGGATCAGAGGGAAGAATAAAATCTAAAGAAGCTGAGATCTCCAATATTTTTGGGAAATTGCAAATGAAGAATGCAAACCACCGCCCTATTTATAGGGGTAAATCTAAGGGATCCAACGGCTGAAAAAGTATTTGATCAACGGACATGGATACGACCCTTTGACTCCCCGTAATAAATGCAAATAAGTTGGAACGGCACTATCTAATCGCCTCAACTAGTCGAAAACAAAAGAGGTCGTGGATCGAAACGATCATCGAATAACACAAACAGATCTAAAAAGCTCCGGATCAGACATACCGGCACGATTATAAATGATGGTCGATGGCTTGAGAACCTAGAAACCACAAACGAAGGCATACAAGCTTTAAAATCGCAGCGAAAGGGACAGTTGCTCGATAAAAGGTAAAAGATGAAACCCTCCACCATGCGAGGGCCGTAACTGCCTTATATCTCATACGGGTATTCAGTAACTAAGCCATACAAGAACTCCTTTGGAGTCCAAGATATTTGACATAGAAATCAGGAGAATAGTCCTCCTTATTCGAAACGGCAAAGACGTCACTGCCTAACATACCAAAGAATTGCTTAAGGAGGTCTGAACAGGGTAGATCTGGCTAAAACCCCTACATTTTCCAATTCCTCCCATATCAAGAAAGCGATATAATGGTACACTAGCCAAGGAACATATAGTTCAAAATTAATGCTGGGAAACATGAAGTTTTGAAAGATACTGAAAGAGGAAATTGCTTTTAATCTAATGAAAAGAAAAATGAAGTTCAACAAAAGGGACAATAGACCCCTTATATGAGATTTACATCGCAAAAAGACAAGTCTACAAGGCATGGATCGAACATCGACCAAGATACCAAGAGTTCTTTAACAACTATTATCGATACAAATGATCTATTGCCTACATTTTGACGTAAAACACGTTGGTGGACATAATCCAAGGGATTATAGTGGGTTGATCAATAAAAGATTCGATTTGCAAACATTATACAATGCAGTTACTTAAAAAGTGACCAGTGACCAACCAAGATCAAGCTACCTTTTCTATATCCTGAAGTTTTCTCCGCAAAAAGTCAAATTCGGACGAGTATGCTAATCCATACTGATTATCTTATGATGACTATATTTATGCGTAAAGGCAAAATGTACAAATGACAAAGCGTATCGACAGAAGAAAATGGATCAAGGCAAGAATCTACCTACCAAAAGGTCATGATTCCAATTTAGAGCTTCTCCCATTACAAAATTTTTTTTAGCCCGAACAAATGCACAAAAGTCGGGCAACCAAAAAAAACAAAAAAAAAAAAAAAAAAAAAAGAGACAGTCCAAGGCCTGCCAGGTCGAACAAAGATCACTGAGAAGAACGGTCAGCAGGTCGACTACCAGAAACAGCCTTCCGAGGAGTCATATTGCCAGCAAACGCCATCAACTCCTCTTGACGCCTTAGATAGCCGGCGTCATATCCTTCCTCATAGGCTTGCCGACTAGACTCCTCTGCTGAAGCAGCAGCCTGAACCAAGTTACTTTTCTCTTTCTCCCAGACAGACTTTTCCTCCTGCAACTTTTTCAAATCATCATTGGCAAGCTGCAGTTCGAGAGACTGCCCAGCAACCTTCGCCGACTCCGACTCCAAACGACGTTGATAAGCACCTTTACTTCTCCACAGTTCATCGTTTTGCACACCCAGCTGGAGTGCACTTTTCCTCCTGCAACTTTTTCAAATCATCATTGGCAAGCTGCAGTTCGAGAGACTGCCCAGCAACCTTCGCCGACTCCGACTCCAAACGACGTTGATAAGCACCTTTACTTCTCCACAGTTCATCGTTTTGCACACCCAGCTGGAGTGCAAAGTACTTAGCCTGGAAAAAGAAAACAATCCTTATGTAAGAAGGAAGTCAAAAATTAAAACAAATACAATAATGAAAAGATTCGCCCACCTGTTCACATATCTTCACCAGCGACTGGACAAGGCGTACGCTGGAGGCACCCTCAAGCTTCTTCAGCTCACCAGGCAAAATAGTGCTTAAACCCAGATCCCAAGACAAAGCATCAGGCTCAACTGAGCCAGGCAATTCACTGTTAGAAGGGACACCATCAGAACGTGGAGTCTCTGACAACATAATATCCTTAACTTGCTCAAAGATGCATCGATCATCTAATAGACGAGGAGATTCTCTCTCGTCGGGGCTAACGGAGGTCTCCTTGCCCGAAGCAGAAATAACAGTCCGACGACCAGACCTTGACCCAAACTAACCCTCAGAAGGTCCTCCAGATTCAAAAGAAGTAGTCATTACAGTGGTATCATGAAACAAATATTCAGGACAATCTTGCAAAATAGATTGTGTTGTGGAAGGATTGACAAAAAGGTCATCACCAGCTCGCCCTCCGCTAGCGACTGGGGCAGTAGAAGTAGAAAAAGGAAGGGAACTAACAAAATCCCCTCCATACTCGTAAGAAGAAAAACCTGATGAAACAGGTATATTGTAAACCTGCTCCACGTTAGAAGAATCTCCGAAAGCTATTCGACCAGGCGAAGGCCTATTACCTATCTCTGTGGAAGAAGGAAAGTTTGGCTGAACAAGCGACGAACTAACTTCTGGTAAAGGTTGGGAAGGGATAACAGGATTATCGGTCATCGAATTGCTAATCAAGGACGAACGAGGAGGCTCCATCGACGGCCCATCTCTTCGAAATTTTTTGGATCTATTATCTCTAGCGCCCTCACGAGAAGGTCGCTTCGAAGTATTACCAAAAAGGTTACTCATGATCGGATTATGGAAAAGTACGAATTAATATCGAGAAAGTTTATCGACTGATTGGAAAAAAGAGTATTCTATTAAGAGAGGAGTATAGCAGTAAAAAACAAGTCAAGTTTTTACCTTTCGTATTTATACTACACGAAAAGACGCGACAGACCTAAAGAAAGGGCGCGAAACAGAAAAACTGACCTTGGAGCAAACGCTAGAATTCGAAAAGACACACACATAATGATTACGGCAAATTTAATGACTTGTCTGAATTATTACGCTAGAATGTGAAAAGACACGACTGACAGAATACGAAACGTTTAGCATACAAAGAGATGAATAGGTAAAATTACAATTAGACCTACAGATAAATAATTACAAAAATTATTTCGAGAAGTCACTATTTTAAGGAGCCTGGTCGCTATCCGAAATTCTCTGTTCGCTACCGATGTCCTCGGACATATCAATATCTTCTTCTTCGTCTTCGACTTCTGGATCGATCAAAGTATTATCGAGCTCCTTGTTAACATCAGAAGGAGGAATCGGCAATGGATTTCCAAATTCTTCGACAAGGTGAGCCAAAGGAAAACCTTGATATACGACATCTGGAACCTCGGAAGAAGAATAAATTTCACCATAGCGATTCAACCGAATGTGCGCAGCCTTAAAATACTCCTTTCGACAGTCGTCGATCATCTCTAAGGCGACCAGTTGATGAATCGCCTTCTTAAAAGTATTTTCAAGAAGAGGACCGACCATCCGATACACCAACGCCGTATGAACAGGAGAATTAAGGAATTCACGAACAACTCTTTCGTCAGGATTCCTACTGTATCGATCCCTAAGTCCACTAAGTGGAACATCCTTTTCGTACTCCTCTAAAGAAGTTTCAAGGCTTGATACTTGAGATTCAAGCTCACTAATTCGAGCCGTGCTCTGTAACTGGAATTCCTCTAACTTTCAAGCCATTTGATTGGCCTGCTCTTGAGCACGAGAAACCTCCATCACCCTGTTTATCATTTCTTGATCTTCAGTCCCGGTAGCACGAGTCTCTACGACAGGAACGGAAGAAGATGTTGAGGGACCAACCTCTGAACCGGAGGATTTATGAAGTAAAGCTTTATACTTCTCTTCCACGAACCCGCACTGTTGTTTCCAAAGTGCATTTTCATAGGCATATGACGCAAGGCAAGTTTTAGTCTGGAAAAACAAAGAGAGCAAGAAAAACAGATGGATTAGTAAATTAAGGAAGACCCTTAAAATTACCTGTTAGTATGATCAAAGGAAAAAGATATCACCTTTTCAGCATAAAGAGAAGCTCGCTGGAATTTCTCCAGAGGATCCTTATGAAGAAGCTTATTCAGGTCGCGAGTGAAAACACCAGACAAAAGAACACGGGTTGCCTTATCGACCGCGTTCTCATTATCGTCGTGAATAAGAGAGTCCTTCTCGGAATAACCAGCGGCCCTCCTTCCCTCTAAATGATCCTCGATCATTTCGACAAGAGTAGGTTTTGGATGCTTATCTCCGAGTAAAGAAAGATCGTTACCAGAACGTCCGTAGTAGCTCCTCTTTCTATCAACTGGATCATTGGTAGGATGAGGCATCGACCAGGTGCGACATCCTCGAACACCCAAAGATGTTCTAAGCTGAAGAGGAGGATAACCAGATCCCGTGCCCTGACGAATAGGGGACTCATGAGGAGAATCTGGAGATTCCTCTCTATTCTCCTCAGATTCATGACCCAACTCCAACTTCCTTTTTCGTGACGCTCTCTGCTCGATAGGGACGTTCTCTACGGATTTGGAAGATTTCGACAGCACCATTTTTCCCTTCGAAGAATGTCGAGAGTTTTCTACCATATCGGCTGAAAAAGAAATAAATTATAAGTTATTTTTCTTCCCTATAAACGGTATCATCACAACACTAAGCTAAAATAAAGTACTAACCAAGAAGTTCAGATGATGAACTGATGGGAAAGTTATGAACACTTAACCCCGCCTTACGAAGGAAAGCTTCCCCGATCAGAAGAGCACTTTGATATTTGTTTGCACGCATTTCGGGGATCTCAGCGATAAACTGAGCATCGTCAGGAACTAGTTCGCCAGTCGGTAAGCGACCTCCAGGAATCCAACTGGAACCATGATCCCATGAAAAAGGCATGGTTGAACCATCCGCCAAACAAAGATTAGACGGAGGACGAACAAAGAAAAAATGAGATTTCCATGAAGGATTACTAGAAACAGGGGCGTCAAAGATCGCTCGACTAGGCCGCTGACTAGCGAAGAAGTATCCACGATTCGAAGAACTAGAAATATTGAAGCGGAAAAGTTGCGTAAAATTACGAAAAGAAGGTTTAAACCCCTTTGCGATCATCAAAACGGAAAAACAAACCACAAAAGCAACGGAATTTGGAACCAGCTGTGTCAAGCACACACTGAAAGTTTTCAAAACTTCGAGAAAGAGGGGAGACAAAGGAAGACGCAGTCCGCTATTGAAGTAAGCCGAATAAAAAGCTCGACATCCCTCCGGTGGAGATGTGACCCTATCAGAAGGGGAAGGAAGAATTATCTCGGAACCTTCCGGAAAATATTTGGTATAATTATTCACAACCTCCGGAAATGTTTCCACTGTATAAGCACAAGCTACGTCCTCAATTGGCTCAGAAATCTGAGGAACAGTACATTTCCCCTTTTTGGCTCGGGCAGCTACATCCGCATCAGAAAGGATTCGCACCTTGAAGGTATCTTCTACAGGGACGACGAAGTCAGATACTGTAGTTTGTTCGCCCAAAAGATTTGGATGCAACTCCTCCTCGTTATCGGGGGCGACGATCTCTCTAGAAGAAGATCTTCTTACAGAAGCCATATATTCTGGTTCTCGGAAGATGAAGGTCGATAAAAGGAAAAATTTTATGTGATGAACGACTAAGCAGGAAAATGACTACGAATTATAAGGACGTATAAAGGAAAAATGGCGAACTCAAAAGTCACCTATTTATAATGAGATGAGAAAAGACGTTTCGAACTCATCGCAGCTAATCATATTCCCGCCAAAAACGGTAGGATATAAAAAGCCTCCTGAATAGACGCGTGGCGATTCGTAATCGACAGAGAAAACGACTATCTATAATATGTAGCACTCTTTTCCTTACTTAAGATTTTTTCCCACAGGGTTTTTTCTTAAGAAAGGTTTTTAACGAGGCTCCATTCATAGAAAACAAACAGTCGCGAAGATTTATCTACTTCTACGAGCTTCTATTATCTATACGCTCGAAGAAGTGAGGGAGTACTGATGGGGGCTATTTCGCACCCCACATACTGTACGATCGACTAAAGAACTTGAGATCGGTTCGACCAAATCAGGCTGTTCAAGATCATCTCGTCGACCAGGCCAAATACAGCTCTCTTCGATCAAAAGACAATACTCCGGACCCAAGAAGGATATTTGGGCCGAGTCCTATTAGGACTATGTTTCCTTGTAACGCTAGGTTTAACATGATATAAATACCTAGTGTATCATTGTATTAGACAACTACGAAATCCCAGAACTCCAAGAATACATGATTAAACACTGCTTACAACAGCACAATTCAATAATATTCAATATTATTACAGAGCTTTTTACCTTCATATCGGTGTGTTCTTAACTTTGTTTTGTGGTTTTACTTCTTGTTCTTAAATATTGCTTTTCTTTGTAATCGATCCATCCGGAATAAAGTATCAGAGCCCTATAAAATATATATAAATATCGAAAATCCCCCGATATCACAAATTCACTGATATTCAATTAACCCGACGAAATCCGGTTAAATCATGGT